>OY728130.1:901804130-902367896 GCA_963277665.1 Viscum album
TTTAAGATGTAGACCTTACATCCAAAAACATTAAAGTAGTTAACTTTAGGTTTTCTGTTATTCCATAGTTCAGAGGGTGTATTTTTCAAGATAGTTCTAATTAAAACTCTATTAATTATATAACAAGATATATTCATAGCTTCTGCCCAGAAATATATTGGTAGGCTATATTCATTTAACATAGTTCTTCCCCTTTCGTGAATAGTTATATTTCTCCTTTCTACAACCCCATTTTGTTGAGGTGTTCTTGGTGAAGAGAAGGTGTGTTTAATACCTATATTTGAGAAAAAGGAATTAAATTCCAGATTCTCAAATTCTCCACCATGATCACTTCTCAATGAGATTATATTGAACCCTTTTTCATTTTGAACAGATTTGCAGAAACTTTCAAATAAAGTAAAAGCTTCATTTTTAATTTTCAAAAAGACAATCCATGTAAATCTTGAATAGTCATCAACTAAAATATATACATATAATTTAGTAGTAAAGCTTGCCACTCTTGAGGGTCCAAAAAAATACATATGAATATGTTCTAGAGGGTTAGAGTTAGCAACCTTATTAACAGATTTGATGGATGATTTGTGTTTCTTGCCAAGATGGCATGCATCACAAAATCTGTCACTTTCAAATTTGAGACTAGGTAAATCAGAAACTGAATGTTTCTTAGATAAATTATGTAAAACAAATACATTGAATTGTCAAAGTATCCTATGCCAGATCCAAGATTCACTTACTTTAGCAGTCAAGTAGTTTACTTGTTGTTTACACAAGGAATTTAAATCCAAAGTATAGACATTTTCAGTTCACGGTTCTTTAAATTGAAACAGATTATCTTTAGAAACAGTACAACAGTTGTTAGTACAATCAACCGTATATCCATCATCATAGAGTTGAGAGATACTTATCAAGTTGTGTTTTAATCCTTGTACATAATGTACTTTGTTGATTGAGACTGTTTTTGGATCTCTAACAGTTCCAATGCCAATGATTTTTCCTTTGGCATTGTCACCAAATGTGACAAGTCCTCCCTCCTTTTGAGTGAGTGAAGAAAATTCAATGTGTTTCCACTCAGATTTCTTGAGCAGCCACTGTCTAAGTACCATATATCTTTTCTTCTCTGGTGGCCAACTACCTGCAAAGACATTAAAACAAATTGCTTTGGTACCCATATTTTGTTGGGTCCAGGGGTGTTAGCTAGCAATGATCTATGTATCTAGGTTTCCTTTGTTCTTTTAAAATTAGTTGAATCATATAAATCTTTTGAAACACAGGCTTTCTTAATACCAAAAATTTGAGGTTGTCTTAAGAAACAATTTTTAGTTATGTCCCTTTGTCCCACATAAATTACAATTGACCTCCTTAGAGCTAGGAACAAAATAATTTTTATATAGCTTTGGTTTTTCTCCTTTACTGCCAATTCGAAATCTCTCCTTTTTAATGACAGTTTTTCCAGGAATTTCATTTAATGAATTATCTCATTTTGTAAAAAGCAATGTAGCCTATTTGTAAGATTCTACTTCATCCTGTAGTGTGTTTATTCTTGATTAAAAATTAATATAGTCAGTGTTAATCGAATTGTATTTATCAGTTAATTCTTTATGTTGTATTAAAATTGTATCTCTTTCATCTGAAATGCCTTTATGTTTATTTTTTAGTGAATTAGGTATCTTAAATAGTGAGTCATATCTTTCATCATGCATATTGTAGTAGGATGCAATTTTTTTCATTTGTATAGCTTGATTCAGAATTTGATTCATTGTTTGAGTCAAAGGAGTAATATGAGTGTACCTCAAGATTTTCTACCATGAAACACATGTTTGCCTTTAGATTGAATTTTCCTTTTTTCTGAGCTTGATTCAGGAGAGCTAGTAGAGTCTTCAGATACACTCCTAGTGGATTTTATTGCTTTCTTGTCATTCTGCTCAATGTCATTCCTTTTAAATAATTTCTTCTTCTTTTCATCTTTCAATTGTGGGTAATCTGGTCTGATATGCCCTATCTTCTTGCATTCATAGCATCTTACTTCATTATCATCTCTCTTAAATGATTTTTTGAAGCCTCTTTTCTTACTGTAGAACTTTCTAAATTTCTTGTCTAGCTAAGCCAGTTCTTCATCTGAGTTAGATGAGTAACATATTTCTAATTTTGCTTTGACTTCATTTTTCATCATCTTTCTATTCTATTGTTGTGAAGTTACCTTCATGGCAGTATCTTCTCTTTTGATAAGCTCTTTATGTTCATTGGCCTCATCTTGCATTTCGTCTTCATACATCATCAGTGTACCAATCGGCTCTCCCACAGTTTGATCTTTGACAGGTGTTGATTTTCTGATTGCAGTAGAGATACCATTCCATTGAATAAGAATTACCCTTAGTAATTTTAATGCTTTATCATCCTTCTTGATAGGTTCTCCAAGAAGTGTTATGTTATTGAAAATTTTTATCAATCTCCCATTCATTTTTGTAATGCTTTCACCTTTAACCATTATGAAAGTATCAAATTTCAATTTGGCAGTTGCATATCTCATTTGTCTCACATTTTCTATTCCTTCATATGCCACAACTATTGTTCTCCACATCTCATATGCTATCGGGCACTGAGATTCTCTACAAAATTCATCTGGTCCTAGACCACAGATAATTGCATTAATAGCCTTCGAGTTCATATCATACTCTTCCTCTATAGTAGCACTCCATGTCTCAGGATTTTCAGGAATTTCATAAGGAGTCAGAATATTTAAATAGACTCTATATCCGAGGTTTTTCAGATATATTATCATGCACGACTTCAAACAACCATAGTTGTCTCCATTAAAATATGGTGCTCTGACCATTGGCATACCTTCTCTTGTATTAGTCATGATAGTCTGTTGTATAATATTTAAATGCTTCTTGCTTGCTAAGGCTTTATCAGAAGCTTCACCTCTGATACAAATTGTTGGATATGAATCTAAAAATTATACACAAGAGGGGGATGAATTCTGTCTCTTACAATGTTTCGATAACTCTTTGATTGAACGAGGTCTGTCCTTTACACTTTATCATATTTGATCATATAGCAGAATAAGTAAAAACAAGAACACAAATATGTATAGTGGTTCAGGGAACAGAAGGACCGGAGTCCACTCCACCAACGCTCAACTCCACAAGCATTGTGATTTTCACTATATGGTCCTCTTTTCCACAGACCGGTTCACAATTGAGTACAGGCAGTTGAATACTTTACAATATTCAGGCTAACAAAGCCTTCTGGTTCAAACACAAACCTACCCAGCATAGAACGAGAAGATGGTTACTCAAGAATAAAAAGATTTTTAGAAAGATGTTTTCCAGTTGATCTTCACAATTGCAATAGAATGCAATTGACAGCAGATGGATCGAAGTCTCTAGAAATATTGATTTTCAAGTCGAAGTAGTTCTGAGTCGATCCGGTTGTAGTAGATATAGAGATATAGTTCACAACTTCAGTAGTAGTCGATCCACAGTAGATATTCGATGCATTACAAGTGAATCTTCTATCAAGTTCATTGTTTTCAATTAAACAGAGTTTTGACGCTCCTTTTGAATCAGTAGATCAATGGTGAATTTCTCCAGTCTCTGTTTTGCACCTTTTTCAATAATAGATCAATTACCATACACACATGTACCTGGTGTTTTAGAGAGAACATATATAATAAAGCTTAGCATATCTCCTGCATATTTAGATCCATAAAATTCGCCTTCTGATTCGCGATATTCAAAAAATTTAATTTAATGAGATTTTGTAACTTCCCTTAAGACTCAGCATAAAAAGCTTCTTTTAATTCAATCTTAAACCCATTGATAAAATTTCTTTGAATCAGTCAAAGTTGTACCTCAAAAACGACATTAAATCCAGCTTGAAATCCACCCAAGAATCATTTTGTTGACCGCGGCATAAAAATATCATCTTTCAAAATTTCTGATGCCAAATGTAAGGTTGATGACGTGGCCTCCAAACGTAGGGTTGATGAGATAGTCTTCAAACGTATGGTTGATTACGTAAGGGTGAACATAAACGTAGGTTTTATCATTAATAATTTTTCTTTAACTCTCAAATGTACGGTAAAAGATATATACTTTTACTAGATCCATACTTTTCCAAGAACGTATGGTAATTCACAAAAGTAAGGATGATGTACCATACTTTTGAGAAACAAATGTAACTTTTAGTATTTATGTATGGTTCTCCTTCTATACATTATTGAAAACCAAAACGTAAGGTTCCTTCTTAACATAAGGTTCTTCTTCCATACTTTGCTAAAAACATATGGTTGATTAACCATACTTTTCTCTTATCTCCAAAAGTATACACGCTTTTCATCCTTACACTACGTTTATCCAAATAGGGTATGAACAGTGATTCTAGAATTCGCTAAAGCAGATTCCGCGCTATATTTATCTACGTAAGGTATGAACAGTGATTCCAGAACGCGCTAAAGAAGATTCCGAATAAGTAATAAATTCTCGTTATTTCATGAGTAAAATAAATTAATAAATTCCTACAAAATAATAAATGAAATCATTATAAAATAACTATGGGTCTTTGTGAGTATCAAAATTATCATAAAGAGACAGAGTATTATTTTCAATAATCTTCCCCTTTAAATAACAATAATATGTATTATTGAAAGCAATATATTTCTCAAAAAAGATAACATTGAAGTTCAGATTAAAATAAATACAATTCATTTTATTAAATTGTTTTTTAATTTTGAGAAAAGTGTTTTTTTATATACCCTTTTAATAATTTTTTTGACCTAATCACTAATCATACCCTTAAAAAAATTAATTTTGATTTCATATAATTGTATCTTATTTATAAATTAATAAATACTATTTTATAAAACATTATTATTAAAATAAATTTATCTCAAAATTTTAGATTTAGGAAAAAATTATATTTTAATGAAAATAAAAGATATATGTTCTCTTAAAAATTAAAGTATTCTTTCTTTTTTCAAGAATTTATTTTAACATAATTAATTTTTTTAATATTATAATGACATAAATTTATAATTTTTCTATTATATAAATGATATTAATAATGTAATGTATTGAGTTGTTGTTTGTTTTATTTTGTTGTTCATTAAATTATTTTACTAAATATAACACCTGTTAAATCTTAAAGAGATTTCCTTATATAAAGTATGGGTTGTTGAAAATAAATTTCTTATGATCACAAAAAATAAAAAAGCAATAAAGTCACTAAGATAAATAAAAAATATTGAGTCCCAATGTTTATATTATTTTTTCTACAAAGAATACATGAATGGAAAATTATTTCTTATGAGTGATCAGGAAGGAGCTATGTGGAGCTAATTCAAGAATCTCTTTAGCATGTATGATTTATATGGAAATGGAAATAATTTTATTTTGACCTAGATCTGCGGGGTATAGGTTAATGATGAAAAGGAGAAAAATCTATAACTTCAAGCTATATCCACAGTTTAAATCCATGGCTATAGGTAATAACGATGGTTTAGTGAAACATGGATCCAATTGGTGCGGAAATAGGGCCACTACTATATCCACAGTTTAAAACTGTGGCTATATAGTTTTGGACATGGTTTCCACTGTTAAAGTGCACTTATATCCATGATTTCAATCTATGGCTATAGCTCCATCCACGTAGATCTATATCAATGGTTTAAAACTCTGGATATATGTATACCATAATAATTTATAATAGTGGCCACAACATCCAATTTCCAGAAAAAGAATACATGACCTCCTGGAAATATTTAAAACTGTGGCTATATCTTCTAGTTTCTGGAAAAAAATAAAATATATTTTCACCATGCTAAAAACCCATATAGTGTGTCCCAGCTTCAATTCACAACAGCGATCATAAAACAAATACACAACACCCGAGCCCAACCACTTTATTAGTACATCAATAACAAGAACCAAAGCCAGTAGTTTAATTTATAAATAATAACAATATTCTGAATCCTCCAGGGAGGTCCATGAAACCACAGAGAACACTAATCCACTCCACCTCGATCTCACAAACAAGAAGAAAACAAGAACATAAAAAGTATCTGGCTCCCAATTGGTAGAATGCATGAGAACATGGAATAATGAGTGCTCAGATTTATAAAAGAATCATAGATCTATGGTTTACCTAAAACAAAAACTCATCTAGCCTCCTGTTGTGCATGGAAATCACTGAAGAAATCGAGCATAAATCTTTATCAAATCAGTCAATCGGAAAAAATAAGAATCATGCACAAACCCCTACTCGACCATATGTGGACAACCCTATCCTCTGTGATTCTTTTAGTTCAGAGGAAATGTAATTATATTAATCCAGGTAGTTAGGCTTTGACATCATCCTGGCACATCTTTTTATCCCAACAGAACAAAAATCCAGCAGAACCATCATGGATGTGCAGCCTATAATATCATGTTTTGAATGACTATAAAAAACATGACTTAAAATATCAGACGAAGTTGAGAGATTAGAATCAATGTGAGAAAAGGGGTAACTACACCCACCCGAATAAAACAATACCTATAGATGTACCAATGGTATATAAAACTAATAAAAATATCCAAATGAAACACTATTAGTATACTATAGACAATTGCATATATAAATTTTTTATTATGGTAAAGTGAAGAATCACTATATTCAATTGTGAGGGTGTCGTTATTTTCACACCATGTGTGATTTTTAGATGGATAAATGATTTACTGAACTGTTTACCTATTGTTAAAATGAAAGTGAAATTTCATAAATGATTTCATTATTTAATTTTTAGCTTTTTAATAGAATTAGATATGGGTTGGTCACCCGGCCCATACCTACAAAAATTTTATAGATGAAACAAGAGATATTGTTTTCATAAAAGTTTTAGTGACTTACAACAAGATAAATTGAATGAAAAAAAGAGCATACACCACATAAAATTAAAGAAAAAATTAAACATTCCTAGATACAGGTAGAATAAAATGAAAAAATCCATCTAAAATCCTTTTCTCAATATTATTTTTTAAATTTTTCTCAACACTAAAATTCAAATTTATCTTCTCAGAAAATATCTCCTCACTATAAATCAATATGGAATACATGAAGGGTTCATCCTCAATCCCTTCAACAAAATGCCACAACCAAAAACAATGATACCAAAAATAGAGAAAGGAATAAGAAAGTGTGATGTTGGGTAGTGAAATCATTAAATGGAAGACTATCAAATTTAGTGGTGTTGTAAACCCCCCCCCCCCTCTATTAACTTAAAAGAAGAATAAATGTACAAATTTTCTAACCTAGAATAAATATATTGTTGATAAATCTATCAAAAACTATAAATTAAGAAATATGGAAGTGTTATTTCATGCTAAAATGATTAATGGACATGATTTTAAAATGAGATGGATAGCATAGAGTATCACGGAACGTTCTTGGAGTTATAGAAACCATAAATGGGGAACCAATTCATGCCAACATATATATCAGCTGTGGGAATTCCTTTAAATGATGTTTAGAAAAAATTTGATGTTTTTGAGGTGGGTCAAAAATGATACAAATAATTTTTTATTTGAATTGAGTCATTTTTGGACATCCTCTACTTATTAAATAGTGCCTATGAATGTGATATTTTTTTTGTAAGGGTTTATTCAGGATATCTAAGTAATTTCATTGGAATAAGACTTTATGAAGCCCATGCATGACTTTTAATCACATGACTTTGAGTAGGTAGGTTTTCGACATAAAAATATGACTTTTCAAGTGTGAATCTCTATGTGTAAGAATTTTATAAGAAGTGTAATAATCTTATTTATGAATTTTCTGATTTATATAGTGAGATTATGACTTTGAGGATGAGGCGTGTGAACTGGTCATTCCATTATACATATAAATTTCAATAAAAAACAGATTATTTGATATATTCCGAATTATAATATAGTAGAGATTAAGGAAATAAAATCAGATGATCATTTGACCTAATATCCATGAAAATAATATCACAAATATATTTTGATTAATGAAATGTGAATGGATCAATATAAAGCTGGTTTGAATGGAGATAGAAACGTATATCAATATAATCCAAACTACCACATCATTAAAGCATACTGTAATGAACACATAGAGATTTATGAGAAATGAAAAGTTGAAGATTTTTTGAAGATAAAAATGCCTATGATATTTGAATTACTACATGAATGAACCAATTGAGTCTAAAGGTGATCCTTGAATATTTTTGAATGGGGAATTTAAATGAAAATGTAAATATGAAATAATCCATTACTTTTAATGAAGAGTATCCAATTATCAGAAAAACTGAAATTTCCATAATTATTTTTTGAAATATTATTCTCTATATTATTTCTGCTAAATTTATAATAATAGAAGGTGTTTGGGGTGTGTTTAGTGAACCCTTTAACATTTCTAAATGTATTCAAAAAGACATTCAATAAAAATAAAGAATTTTCATTTTATACAGGAGTTCATGTGTGTAGAATAATGATAGAGAAGGAATGTTATATTAATATACCATAGATGTTTAGTGAAATGAAGATGATAATGCACTGTGATTAATTTTCAAATTGATTTTTATCAAGTTCAGATGATCCAATATATTCATACATGAGTACTTAAATAGAACAAGTCCAAAATTCTACTATAAGAAGACACATAATTATAAGACCCATTTATGTGCAGGTTATGAACGACTTTGAATAATAAGAACTATGAGAGGTTATTGATACGAGTTAGGATGGATTATTTGTGTGAGACAACCATAAAAACTAGTGAGTTATTGGACTATGTACGGTATTATAAAGACATTAAGTGTGATGTTGGACTATATAGTCGGCTTCCATGTATGTGTGGTGAAAAGATATTTAGAGATCACAGAGACACTGAAAATAATTTAAGGTGTTTGATATAAAATAAATTAATGACTAAAAAACATGAATAAAGTATGATCAAATCAAAACAAAATATAACTTATGATTATGATTTCCATCCAATCTAAAAAACTGAAATCATGAATGCTACAACTCCACTATTTTAACATGATGTTATAATTTTGACATGCAGCCTGTAAAATTTAAAATATACCTTAAGTCTAATTGGTATGGTTATATATTTGAAAAATATATAATGAAACATTATTATAATTAAAAATAAAACCTATAAATAGTCATAAACCTTCCCAAAATATAAGAGAAGCCTTTAAATTTCATGAATAAACAAAATTACAGAGGCCTTCTATTCAATTTTTTTTGATTGTTTAAAATATTATAATATGAAATTAACATTACAGAAACTATTTCCTCATCCTCTTAGAGACTCCTTAGTTAGATAAATCTCAATTTTTCATTAGAGAGCACACCTCAAATAGTTCAATTTCCTCACTTGGAGAAATTCCGACCATTTCATTCATCTTTTATAATATTTCATTTTTTTTCAAGAACACTTCACAAAAATATCTCTAATATATTTGTAATCATTGAAAAATAATATCATATGATGCCACAATATATTATCTAGTTATATGCATTAGGTGATTAGAGGTTACTAGGTACCAGATCTCTTCTTTCATAGGATCATAGAGTTTAATTAAAAGAATAATATGTTATTTCATTATCTCAGGAGGTATAATTGGACGCATATCTTGAAATTAAAGAATATTCCTTAAACCTACAGAATAATAACAATTTTATGTCAATAGAAATAAATTATCAATCCAATATCTACTTCCAAGAACATTTTGAGTTCATAATCCTGTGAATTATTATATACTTCCCTCAATTTTCTAACCTTCAACCTGAAGATCATGATGATCTTGGGTGATTTCTACTTTCAAGGAACATAAGATAAAATACACTTGATTTGAACAAATGATGTTAAAAAATCATCACATATACTAAAACACAGAGAATAATAGTTATATATCTAAACACAATTTTAAAAGTGAAAACTGAGACCCATGATTATAGTTTAATGGGTAGTGTGATTTATGTAGGTGTTCAACAACTACTAAAAAGAAATTCACCCAATATTATTGTTTTTTTTGTGGAAGAAAAATACCCTTAGTTTGACCAAAACATTTTCAAAAAGAGTTATCGTTCAATCCGCAATTAAATTGGACATGGAACCCATTCCATGAAGTTTCCTTTTATTATATAGAACATTATGTATTAACCATTAAAGAAATTATGAGATTCTAATGAAAAAAACTATATTTTTATACTAAAATTAAATTTTTAAGATAGTTAATCATCCAAAAAATTTAAATTATTTATAAACGGATTAACCATACAGAATATATTTCAATAACTGATATTTTTAAAATTATATGAAACCATTAAAAGAAAGATCACTTATTTCACACTCTCTCTAAGAACCACAATGAATTGAAGGAATTAATCTTTTGTGCATGATATGTTTTAATAAAAACGGGTAAAAGAGGTGGAAAGGTGATCAGAAGAGCTATTGGTTAATAAAGAAATAATATTGATGATCACATCGCTGATGATCCACCCAATGGTAAATACATAATTTTCTAACCATAAACATTGAAAATAATAGAATTTTATAATTCTCCAAGAATGTAAATAGGTGCCCTATTGAAAAAATGAAATGTTAAAGGAACAAAAAAAAATGTACTAAAGGTGCACAAAAACTTGAACAATGGCTACCAATCCTTACTAAAATATTCCCAAAATAGAAACTCATATTCATATAACGAAATCAAAAGAACACAGATTCAAGTGATTAGCATAATTAATTGGGTGGTAACAACTATCCATGTGGTGACTGTAACTAATTACATCAACCCAAAAAAGGATTAAATAAAAAAATTAAAAACATTTTTAGTTGATTATAATTAATTAATAATTCAACAAGATTCAATTATATATCATAACTACGGATTTTCTAATAGGATCCTTAATAAATAATGAAATATTTGAAAAAAGAAATGGCTCACAGTCAAACCCTATGTAACATTCTTGTTCATTCTTTTAGAAGATAGAGGTATTCAAATTAATACCCATTCTATAGCAGCAGTTCCTACCTAGAAAACCAAACAATCTTAGTGACATGATATTCCATCATAAAGTCTCTCACATTCCTTGTAATGTGTTACATATGAATTCATAAATATCCTATATAATGTATAATCTTCATCTCAATTATCTCAATATATCAAAGTGAGAAATGGTATCCTTCTCCAAATCAGATTCCATTTTACAATGACCATGATTTGAATCACGTAAATGATACATGGATTAGTCAACCACATGTCCTAATAAGAACTTCTTGATCCTCAGGGTCTCGGTCAAGGGAAATTGGTCTAAAAGTATGGTTGGGGAGTGATTTACCTATTAGGCTAAAAAGAATAAAAAAACACTACATTAATGAAATATATGTCATAAATTAGAAAATAATGTATGAAGTAAAATTATATTGTCTTAAATAGGTTTATGAAAAAATGGATAAGTCGGTAACATGATATTTTGTCTCCAATTCAAACATATAGTGGAACACGACTCCTGGAAACAATGAAAATGTAAAATAATAACAGTTCATCCAAATATCAATTAGAACATAAAGGCACCTTCAAATCAGACTACAAAACTACATATCCACTATAGTATAACTGTAGTGTATGATCACATAATATTCGTTAGGAAACAACCATGGTTTTAACATATATGAAATACATGCCAAATACCGATTAGTACCTATGGGAACCTACAAGTCAGACCACAAAACTACATATCTACCTTAGTACACCAGTAGAGATTGACCATGTAATACTTATTAGGAAAAAACCATTTTTTCACATATATGAAATAAATGCCAAATATTTATTAGTACCTCTAGGAGCCTTCATGTCAGACCACAGATCTACATATCCCCCACCGCCTACTATATCCCACGCCCCCATCCATCCCCTAGCTAGCAAGCCCCCATGCCCCGTACTATCTGTCCCTAGGACAGTCCACCCCCAGACCCCCACTCCCCTGCAGCACCCCCAAACATACTACCCAACCACCCCTCTAGCCCCCACCCCATGTAGTAGAACTCCCCACCTTGTAACCCCCATCTATCCCATCCAACACAACCCTACATAGAACATCCCTAATCCACCACCCACCACCCTGCACTACCCCCCACTACAGACCCCCACCCCCCCCCCCTCTATCCCACCCACCTATAGTAGTAACCCACCCTGTATCACACCCCTCCCCCCACAACAACCCCTACCCTCACCTAGTCCCCCACCCCCCGCAACAACACACTACAACCCTATATCCCCCCCATGCAGTAACCCCCCCATCTAGCCCCCTCCCCAACATATAGAATCCCACCACAACTATGAACTACCACACACCCCTTCCCCAACCCACCCCACTCAATTCCCCCACCCCATGCAGCAGCACCACCCCCCAACATGCATCCACCCCATCCATCCCCCACCACCATGAACAGATGAAAAAATATAACACATATGACATTTATGAAACAAAAAAAATATAGATGTTACTAAATTTGATGATACTGATGATGTCAAAATTAGTGATACTAAAATTACTATTAACACTTAAACAAGAAACATGAATGACATTTAAACTAATGACATGGGAAAAAACCAACAATATAGATAGCCTAAATAAATCTAATGATTTTAATAAATTCATTAAAACAAGTGACATTGACTTTGGGAAAATGATGATACTATCACTAATGATGATGATGGAACTAACATAGATAAAACTTACAGAAAATAGAGTGATTTTTTAGAAAAATAACTGTATTAATAACACTAATGACACAAATATAATAAAAAATAATAGTAACTATAAAACTGATAATATGGATGACACTAGGGATACTGATGTCGAAACTTCTTTGGAAATTGACATCACTAACAATGATGATATTAATGATACTATTGAAATTGTATTATTATTAACCAATGATACCAATTATAGTGATAAAAGTAAATTACATAAAACTACAATGTACAACTGTGATGACACAGATGTGATTAGAACCAATGACACTAAAATTTAATGAACCGATGATATAGACAGTAAAAACATTTTTGACAATAAAAATAATTATGAAACTGATGAGAATGACATAAAAAAATTTAAATAATCATATGAATATAATAATTATAACATTATCAAAACTAATCAAAATAATGATACTAACTTCGATATTACTGATACTAAAGAACGGAACACTTAAAATGTTCACGATTTAGCCATCACAAGAACTATAATCACCAATGATACCGAAAACAATGAATTCAGAGAACCCACTAACATCGAATTAACAACATATACTAATACTAATAAAATTGAAGTTAATTATTCTCATAAAATCGAATACATTGAATCCATATATATTAATATCAATTTTTTGATAGTTACAGAATTAATGACATAGACACAGAAGACACCCATGTTAGTGAAACTGATATTATTTAAGTCATTGACCAGAATATCATCATTTTAGATCTTGTTTCAATGATGAAAATCTAAAAAAATAATTAAATTAATAAATTAAATATATGAAATCTAAAATTTATGTGAATGTAATCATTTAGAAAATATATTAGATTTGATTTACCACAATAATACTGTGAAACAAATCACCTCACGAGACACAAGATACCATGATATACTCAAACCTATAGGATAGAGTCAAGCTTGAAATCAATAAGACTATGTATCAATGTACTTATATGAACCAAAATACCCAAAAAAATAATATAAAACATTAAACCTAACATAAATTTGTTTGCTAACCACTTCTAGTGACATTAAATATATCACAAGAATAGATCATTGAATATCTACCCTCGAGATATGATCAAATTTAATGATTACACATTCTTTTAGTATATGAGACTCTAGAACTATATAATAAATGCTATTAAATGATTTCAAAATATATTGTTGTTATCATATCCATATTACATCTCATTAAGATTATTTTTTGCAGCCATCAACCATCACATGAAAAATAGAATACTTCTCAAATAAATTAGATGTAATCCTCACAAGGAAATATATATATGAAACCATGATATATCAACAAATCTACTAGATAAACATTATAATTAAATTCCAATACAAAAAACCGTCAGATATGAGGTGGTTTATTCACCAATTCATGGGACACTTCCATATCCTCTATCGATTAACCGTCCTCATAACTCAATACACTATAAGAAAATTTAAGTTGTATAAACCACTGAAACATTAAAAACACTTTCCCCCATGATTTCCCATTCATAATCTTAGGTAAAATATCACAATTATGGTTTATAGAAATTTCATTAAATCAATATCAAATGTAATATAGTTTCATATAATGATTTTAAATAAAATTATAGGAAACAAAAAAATTAGGAATATTACAAAGAGATGAACCACCACATAAGTGATATAGAATTATTCTTAAACACCAACCCATTATCATAGCTCTTTCCTCCACTTCATTGACACAACATCATTCTCACATAAACAATCAAAAAGTCGTCTTCCACAAGGAATATTTTCAAACAGTTTCAAGTTCTTCCAATAACCATATTCAATATATAAAATAATATACCAATTTTTCCTATGAAAAAACATAATAATCTATTTCAAAAAATTAATATTTGTATTTTACTAATTATATAATAATATTAAAAATTTATATAATAAATTTATTTATTTAATAATATATACTTCAAAAAATAAATTAATAGAAAAAATTAACAAACCCTAGTAAACAAAAAATTCAATGTGGGGAACACTTATATCTCATTGAAACATATCACTAGAAAATCACATGAATAAATAAAAATATAACGTAAATAACAACCAACTAGCATATATTTATTTAAATGATATCCAAAAAAATTATCACTTTCATAATTCCCTATGGTATAATCCTTAATGACATAAAAATATTTTTATTAGATCTCTTATGTTGTACTCTGAAAATATCTTGTTTCTTTATAACATTCATTATAACATTATTTAAACATTATTATTAAAAAATTAGCATAATATTATAATGTTTTCATACATAAATATCATATAATTAAAAAAATAAATTCCCAAAATACATTAAAATTTAAACTTTTTAAAAACTCCATTTAAATTTAATAAAAACATATATGTTATCAAAACTAATAACTCTATAAAAATAATTAAAACATCATTCTAATATATTAAAACCCAATGAAAAATCTACTAACTAAAATATCAATACTAAAATTGTATTCCCATTAATTATTGCATCAAATATTTCATGAGGTAAATTCTTCATTTACATTACATGGTATTTTATAGATCTATTATATAATAATCCCAAAAATAGATCATGTCTCTCATAACCACTAACTGAAAATATTTAAACATTATTATCAAAATTTTTAAGTGATTTCATTCACTTAAATTTATTATCATTATCATGATTAACTAAAATATACTAATAACAATCATTATCACAAAAACTTTGATATAAAATGCTTATAAAATTCATATGATTTAGAAAATGCTTTGATAACTAAACACATCATTAAAATTTTTTGAATCACCAATTTCATGGGGGAAACAGTGTTAAAAAATAATGTTTAACATGTATTTTATTTTAACATGACTTCATAAAAAGATACTGAGAAATCCCCAATAATGTTTAAATCATAAGAATGACTTCTAGAATATAAAATTTATATCAAATAAAACATTACATTAAACAGGGATCTCCAAAAACTATTATATCTCAAATGTTATATAAAACTATGTAATTTCAAAATCCCCCCACATCCAGTATCCCTTATAAAGTACCCCCAAACCACCCCCACCTCCCCCAACCTCTATCAGGTCACCACCACCATGCACTACACCCCACCCCATCCCAACCCACCCCACACCCCAGTCCCCCACCCCCTGCAGTAGCATAATCCCCCTACAGGAAACCCCCATTCCACCCCCACCACCATGAACCTATTAAAACTACATATCACATATGACACTGATCAATCTAATAATACATATGACAATAAATCTGATGATACTGAAGATTTCATCATCGATGATACCAACCACACCATAAATAATTAAATCAGAAACTAGAATGACATTTACACTAACAATACAGAAAAAACCAACAATATTGAAAGCCTTAAATAATCCAATGATGTCAATGAGGTCAATAGAACTAGTGACATTGACATGGAGGATTGTAATGATAGTATCACTAACGATGATGATTGGACTAACAACAATTAAGATACTATCATTAAAATTGGTGATACTAATGAATGTAACACATACATTGATGAATAATTATCCTACACAAGAACTATTATCACTATGAAACCAAGAATAACGAAGTCACAGAACCCACTAACATTGTTGAAAATGCAGACACTAATTCTACCAAAATTGATGCTATTGATGCACATAAAATTGAATAAATTGAATCCATATATATTTAAATAATTTTTTTTGACAATGATGGAATTGATGACATAGACACAGAAGACACCAATGTTAGTGAAGTTGATGTTTTTGAAGTCAATGAAAAAAATTTCATCTATGAAGATCCTGTTGCAATGCTTCAAATCTGAAATGATAAATAAATTAATAAATCAAAAAATTAAAACCAATATTAATATGGAATCATACCATCTATTTATATAACATTAAATTACATTACAAACAAAGGATCTTTGAAGTATTGTGTCTTGAAAAAATGGTATATAATACCTAAAAACATATACCATTATTTTAATCCTCTTGAATGGATTCTTGAAATGATTATCCTATGTGAAAGTACTGAATCTCATAACATGGATACATAAATGAAAGGAAAGGGTGAGCAGAAGGCCCAGTTAATAAAACAAGTGAAATACCGAGACAATATTGACCTTGAGTTTTAGTTTATAGTCTCCAAATTTTATTAAAAAAGTAACGTTCAATGAAAGAAACAAAGGGGTATAAAAAATACCCCCAAACACTAAAGTGGTCAAAATGGACCCAAAAATAATGAGATCAGAAGTCCTTAAAAAACCATGACCCATTATGTCCACACAAACCCACAATCAAAGTCCATTAGCCAATATTAGAGATCAACATTGGACGCAAAACGTCGTTGTAAGATGCCAGTCAAACACCCTTCCCTTTCCAGTGGTAATAAAAACTATAGAAATCCACAATCACATTCCATGGATGATTCCTTTTCCTATGGTCTCCATCCTACTTAAAAAAACGCATCCTTGGTTGACCTCACACTTCCGGTAACCAACCGTCACCGCCATAACACCAGCAGCAGCTGCTCATTCGCCGTTGTGATGCACGACAACAAGTCATTAAATGACAACCACCAAAGCATCATCATGTGCTCGACCATCCCCAATACCTAGGATCCCAGTGCCACCACTGGGATCCCACATGAGGCACCCATGGCTAGTGCTCTGCTGCAGCCACCTGAGCTCGATCTGCTCACTACATCCACTTATTCGCCCGCCTACAAGAAGTGGGAATCACCCTCTTGAAATGGAGCAAGATCCAAATTTGGGAACCCCCAAATTATATCTCGTCGCGATCAATGGAACAATATTATTTAAAACAACTTCATCTTTGATATGAATGCATGAAATTTTCAAATGATCTATAAAGGTTTCTTCCCTATGTTTTGAAGCAACACCAAGAATCCCAATACTCTTGCATGGGAAGCAAATATCAAAGAGATCTTTGTTCCCAACATCATAAAAACAATCCAATGATTTGAAGATCCTCATGATAGACATATATTGAAATAGATGGAAACTCTCCTCTGCATAGACAAGAAAACAGGTTAAATAGATTACATGTGAACATGAGCGATATCAATAAGAACATAAGGAATATCGTAAAGGAATGATAAAGATGTATGTCATAGAAATAACAAATTGAATAATAAATTGAGAATGTGGTTACAACATTTATTTTATACAATCTTGAACATATAACCAAGGTCCATCACCATGGTGTCATAAAATTACTGAGGTTGTACAACAAGGTATCATAAAACATGTCATCTCTACTGATTAATTATTTACCCAATGCATTGGAGAACTATCAGGGTGCACCCACTATATGTATTTATTTTAATATGATCCAAATAGAACATAATAAAACATTTCATAAATTTTCCAAGGAGAATAAATTAAATGGGTTTCATATCAGAGTCGTGACATCATAAAAAGTGCATAAAGATGTGATTATTACATCATTTATAACCCATAAAAAGGGAATGAAGGATTTATGCAGTAAATTAAAGAATCAAATATATAATTTTTATGTCTTGGTGAATAACCCATGAAATGAAATTGCATTTTATATTCACATAAATTAAATTAGACAATTTCGTGAGAGAAAGTGAGATATTTTGAGAGGAAAATTCTATAGCATAACGACTATATAACATGGTTTTGGAAAACATTAAAAAGTGAGGGGATATATAAGTACCCAACCTTAATCATTACTTAATCTTGAGTTATTTCAAGAATTCACATTAAGGATCTTTTACGGTTTACTGTTTTAGAGAATTAGATCATAAATCATGCATTAAATTCCATGTTTTAACAAGGTGTTTACATAAAGGACAATATTTATTTTTCCCATAAAAGGAGACATATTTAAAATAAAACATGAATTCTTTCATGAAAATTCCTAGAAACTATCAACACATTATGTACTTTTCCCTTAACCAGTGAAAAACATTTCAAAAACTTTGGATGAGCATAAAAATCTCAGTAAAGTATATAAAAATATGGAATGAAAACATTAGTCCATGTATACATAAGAATCATTGAAATAATACTTTAATCATAAAACATAAGTACTTCAAGATACCTCATAAAATCATGAATAAACCATAGAAATCACAAGACATAAAGGTAACTTCAGGAATTCATAACATTCTTACGTCGGGAGTAACCCTCATGGTTATGTTTGGAATAACTATCACTGTATATTTCCTAAATATCTTCATAGAAACCATAGAGTTTAACCCCTTCGCGTTACCCAATGCATGAGAGAGCTATATCGGGCTCACTCGCCCTTAGTTTATCACAGAACCACCTGTCTTCATAAACAATGCCCAAGAACCATAACATATTCGTACCACATAAAACATGCATAAATGAAACATAGCATTTCCACATTTCAATCACAGAATATCAATAAAAACATTGATATAAAAACATTATCAAAACCATTTTCAATACCAAAATAATAGAAAAGTAAAACATGGTATTTATTTTTCATTTAAAAAAATTTTATGGCTTGTAGAGGAATCCCAAACTCAGATAATGGTCACAGTGGAAGAGAAGTCGTTGTTTCCACATACGAAAGACAAAAACATTAATTTTGTCATTTAGTAAAATGATTCGTATAAAAATATTCCTTTTTAACAAAAGTAAAATTCAAAATGGGTTTATACACCATATAAAATAACATTGCCTATAAAACAAAATATGCCTCAATGAATGGAGATTGGGACGAAGTCACTTACCTCGTGTACGAGTTGACTCGATTGTTCTTTAATCTCTTGAATAACAAACTTAAGTTAATTTATAATTGCATAAAACCTTTTTAAAGTTAATTATTCCTTTTATCTCACTTATTACCATGTTATGAACACTTTGTAATTATTTAGGTTAATAAGGGTTGTTTTGTCGATCATTGGTACTTGAGTCAAAAATAAGATTTTTAAAATTACAAGTTGTTCATGTGGTAAAATATACATTATATCCAAAATTATATTCATGATTTAGATATCATATATATAATATATATCCAGTATATACATGCATTTATAATATTACATAACATTTATAGGTAAGAAATGAAATGCACCGTTCATGGAGACGGTAAGTTGTACGTACGCATGAATGCTACTTTCATTTCTATTTCATATTTAATTGAATGAAATAATAATGATATATAGGTAAATTATAATTACAGGATAATATAATATATAATATTATTAACTCCATCCTTTACACGCCCCGCATATGGCATTAACGAATCAAATCACTTTGAGGGGGCGGTAGTCCGCACTTCCTAAAATTAATATATCACATTTACCCATAATGGAAACCATAAAGGTATTCCATAAATGAAAAATAAATAAGAATATGGAAAATATATACATAATACATATCATATATAAACATAGTGACATCTTAATGTCCACCTTTAAAGGTGTTAAAAGAATATTGAACAATCATCGTTTCGTGAGGCAGAAATTCACCATCCACGGAAACAGTATGTTCTTTAGCCATTTGACGTTGGTGTGTGTAAGTGTATCTAGAATACTTCTTATAAAAACATCCTAGTATATTTAATATACTTTTGTTGTTACAAAATAATGGAATAAAAAGAGTTTAGGGGGTTGGAGAAGCAAAATATAACAAAAGAACATTAGAGAAGACTTTACCTTTAAATCTGGTAACACCTCTTGGTTTGAACCAAAAGGGTTTCTTGAAGAGCTTTTTTCCTAAGGTAAGGCTTCCAGTATTAAGAGAGAGATATTGGGAGCTTATTTTAGTAGAGGTTGGACGAGACAAAGAGCTTGAGAAGTGTGAGAGATGGGTAGGAAGTGGGGTATTTTTATAAGGGAGAGGAGGGGCTCTTTTGGAAATCTTGAAACTATTATTTTATTATAAAATAAAATTCGGTTTTTGAAGCTCCTAAAATCATTAAAGTCGAAGATAAGGTGGTACATGTTCTAAAAATTTTCATCCAATAAGAATTTGACAAGTTTTTGATATTATTTGAAACATTATCTTCTTGTTTATTTAAATCATTCATTAATGACGTAAACACTGCATCATCATTGTGTCATAAATAATTTTATTTGTTTAGATGTCTAAAAATTATAAAAAAATTATCATTAGTTAGGAAATATTTTTATCTTTCTAATTAATATTTATATTAAAAAATATATCTTATATAACCCCATGTAATAATTGTTTAGTAAAACAATACATGTTTGTGATATTTTTATTTTTACATTAAATAAAATGTATTAAGGTCATTTTCTCACTCAAGTGGCTCCATGGGGTCCCAAAAATATACCCATGGATTTTCATGGTCGTCCATGACCTATCCAGTAAGGTTAGGACATCTGTCATGATATTTTTATAATATCATTTTTATCTTAAATTACACTAATTACCTCTAATCGCAGTTAACAAAACTCAAAAGTTACTATTCATCAAAAAATGTGTTCATCACTTTGAACTATATTTTACTTAATAATGATAACCATTTATGTTGGATATTTGAAATTAAATACACAAAATCTGTAAACTTTCATTTAAACGAAAATTCCCTTTGTTTAACTACCACTTAGTGGTTTCACAATTCATCAAAAATTGAACTTCTTCAGAAAAATACCAAAAAATCACCCTAAGCTATATTTGATATTCTAAACTCAAAAATGATGTCTACCTTTCAAAATTAAAAACATATAAGTTGCATTAGTCAATTTTATAATTAATTCCCATTGTCAAAACAAGTAACGTGTTTTTAAGAAACAATATATATCAAAATAACGACACTTGTTTATGTCCAAATTCAAAGTGAAATTAATTCTAATGACCACCATTGGATTAAATGGTAAACAATATATTCTAATTGCAGTTTAAAAACAATTAAAAAGATAATATATCCTTATAAATAAATTATTTTAAAAGTGGTTTTGAATTAAAATACAACATTTTTTACTATTTATTGAAAAAATGAACATTATCAGAAAAATACAAAAAATTTACAAAACATAAATTTTGATGTCCCAGTTCTAAAGAAGAATTTTATTTTGTATAATAGAATGTATATGAGTGACCAATAATATATTTAAATAGGGTTCACCATCTAACATAGAAACCCTATTAAAGTAAAATTAATACTTTATTCAAAAAAATATTAGTAAATATGAAAATGTGTTATCCTTTATTTACATGGGATGTTACATCCTTCCCACCTTTTGGGAATTGAGTCCTCACAATTTATTCACATAAATAAATGGGGGAATTTATCCCTCATAGTATTTTCATATTTTCATGTTGCCTCTTCAATCATGTGGTTCTTCCAAAAATCCTTTACTTAATGCATCACCTTATTCTGCAATACCTGCTCCTTGTGGTCAAGAAAATGGACCGGTTGTTCCTCTTAAGATAGATTCTCTTCTAGTTGAACTATCTATAAAATCAAAACATGAGATGGATCTGGCATGTAATTTCTTAACATTGAAACATGAAAGACATTGTATACCTGGGATAAACTCAGAGTTAAAGCCACTCGGTATGCAACTGATCCAACTCTCTCCAGAATTTCATATGGTCCAATGAACCATGGAATCAAATTTCCTTTCATACCAAATCTCATCACACTTTTCCATGGTGAAACTTTTAGAAAAACATGATCACTGACCTCAAAATAGAGATCCTTCCTCCAGTTGTCCACATAAATCTTATCCCTGCTATGGGCTGTTCTCATGTGTCTCTGTATCAGATGAAATTTTCCTGCCAACTCTTCTACAAATTCTAGACCTATCAACTTCCTTTCACCCACTTCATATCATAAAGTTAGAGATTGATACCGCTTCCCATATAATTCCTCAAATGGTGCCACCTGTATACTGTAGTGAAAAATGTTATTATAAGAAAACTCAACAAAAGCAATATGTTGGTCCCAACTTCCATGATAATCCATCGAACAAGCACGTAGTATATCCTCCAAAGTCGGATTCGTTCGTTCTGACTGCCCATCTGATTGAGGATGAAAAGATGTACTAAAATTCAATTCAGTACCCAACAACTTCTGAAGGCCTTTCCAAAAGTTTGAAGTGAACCTGGGATGACAATCAGATACACTAGAGAGAGGAATTCCATGTAACCTAACCATCTCTTTAAGATACAAACGGGAAAGTTGATCTAGGAAAAAATGATCTGGTATAGAAATAAAGTGAGAATATTTAGTCAAGTGATCATCAATAACCCAGATTGCATTATTACCTCGAGGTGTCTTCGACAATCCCACAACAAAGTCCATGGATATATTCTCCCATTTCCACTCTGGTACTGGTAAAGGATGAAGCACCCCTTTCAGTAACTGCCACTCTTCTTTAACCTATTGACAAGTCAAACACTTCATATTAAAATTAGTAATATCTATATTCATTCCATCCCACCAATAATACTCCCGAAGATCTCTCTACATCATAGTACTTCCTGGACGAACTGAAAATAGGGAACGATGAGCTTCACATAAAAAATATCTCTTCAACTGGGAATCACAGGGTAGACACTGTCTCTTCCCAAATCTCAAAACACAATCATTATCAATGTTGAATTTAGGAAACTTACCCTTCTGAACCACCTCTACCATTTTCTGTAACTCACTGTCTTGCTTCTGTGCTTGCTTAATTCTATCTGATGTCGAATATTTCACTGATACATGAAACAAAACAGAAGTAAATCCTACACCAACAACTTCTATGCCAAAGTTCAACAAATCCATAACCAAAGGATCATGTTCCAAAAGTAACATGGTTAATGAAGCATTACTTTTTCAACTCAAACCATCAGCCACTTTATTTTCTTTTCCCGGATGGTAATAAATTGTAAAATCATAATCCTTGATTAATTCAATCTATCTCCTTTATCTCATGTTCAATGATTTCTGAGTGAATATTCTTCAAACTTTAGTGATCAGTATATATTTCACACTTTACACCATACAAATGATGCCTCCAAATTTTTAAATCAAAAACAACAATAGCTAATTCTAAATCATGTGTAGGGTAATTTACCTCATGGGGTTTCAACAATAATGAAGCATAAGAAATTACCTGATAATTCTGCATTAGAACGCAACCAAGTCCTTTCAATGAAGCATTACTGTAGATCACAAACTCACCATTCCCGGAAGGTAGTTCCAAAACTGGAGCATTCACCAATATTCTTTTCAATTCCTGAAAACAATCATCACATTCTTTTGTCTAGATAAACTTTACACCCTTCCGAGTTAGCTTAGTCATTGGACTAGATAAACATGAAAAATTTAGAACAATCCTTCGATAATAGCATTCCAATACAAGAAAACTACGAATATCGGTTACATTTGTGGGTATCGACCATTCTTCAACAACCTTTGTTTTTGTAGGATCAATAGTTATTCCATCATTAGAAACAATGTGACCAAGGAAAGAAATTTGTTGCAACCAAAACTCACACTTTCTGAATTTATGATACAATTTATTTTCTTTTATGGTTGTAAAAATAACCCTTAAATGACTTTCATGCTCCTCTTTACTTTTGAAAACACCAAATTATCTTCAATGAAAAAAACCACAAACATATCCAAGAACTCATGGAAATTCTATTCATAAGGTCCATGAATACAACAGGTGTATTGGTTAGCCCAAATGGCATAACTAAAAATTCATAATGGCCATATCTTGTTCGAAATGCAGTCTCCAGAACATCTGATTCCTTTACCTTCAACTGATGGTACCCCGATCTCAAGTCAATCTTTGAAAAATACTGATCCCCCTAGAGCTAATCAAAAAAATCATCAATATGAGGCAAAGGATATTTTTTCTTAATAGTGATGTTATTCAGGGCTCTATAATCAATGCAAAGTCTCATTGAACCATCTTTATTTTTAAAAAATAAGACAGGAGCACCCCATGGTGATGTGCTAGGTCGAATGAAACCTTTCTCTAATAAATCGTGCAATTTCTCCTTCAACTCTGAAATTTAAATTTGAGCCATTCAATTAGGGGCTTTTGAAATTGGATTAGCATCAAAAACTAAGTCCACATTAAATTCATCTTTCTGGTCTGGTATTATTCCAGGAAACTCATCAAGAAAAACATCAGGATACTCATTTACCACTGGCACATCCTTAATCTGAACAGTTCCTTTGTTTTCAACAATATGTGCAAGGTAACATTCATTTCCATATTTTACAAGTTTCTCATCCTCTTGATATGTTATCAATAGTAAGGGTTCATTATGGTATAAAAACTGAAAGTCTTTCTGAAATGAAACTTATTAGGCTCTATAATCAATCATATCATGTTAAATAGAGATCCAATCCATACCCAGGATAACATCAAACACTACTAGAGGTAAAACAATAAGTTTTTATAGTAGGTTCCTTCCACGGAAAACGATGGGAAAATTCTTATAGGTTCATTCTACCTCGTCATTTCCCCCAGGTATTTTTACCAAAATTTCAGGAGTCATTTATTGAGATTGAATTTAAAATTTACTAGAAAATGTTTCAGAGATGAATGAATTTGTAGACCCTGAATCGAACAACACACTAGCATAATCTGAAAAAACAAAAAACGTACCTAATACCACTTCATTTGATGGCCCAAAATCTGCTGATGTAGTTGAAAAGGATCTCACCACACCTTTCTTCTTGTAGTTTGACTGCTTCCCATCACTCGAGCTCTTTGTCGGACACTCGTTTGCATAATGACCCATCTCATTGCACTTGAAACATTTCACTAACTATAAATCAAATTTGGTCTTACCATCACCCTGATCTTTTCCAGTATAATCATGAGCATTATGTCCTATCATACCACATCGGTATCACTTTCAAGAAATCAAAAGACAATACCCAGCATGATTTTTACAACATGTATCACAAAATGAAAACAAAGTTTTCTTACCATCAGAACATTTTGGAGGATTCTTCCCTTTCTCATGCCACATCGGTCTCTTCTTTAATTGGTTGTTATAGAAAACTTGATCATCGGCAAACTCTATTTCCACCTTCTCAGCACATCGAATAATATTTTCATAACTTTTGAACTCACGAGAAGCTAATTCCCTTCAATATTTCGGCATTAATCCTGAGTAAAAACAATTGATTTTACTATCAAGGTCTTGGATAAAATTTGGATAATACCTTGCCAATAGAGTGATCTTTTCTTCATAAGAAGACACTGAGTCATCCTCTTGCCTTAATTCCAAGAATTTGTTTTCTATACTAAGTCTAATAGCTTTAGGAACATACTTCTCATGAAACATAACTTTGAATTCTTCCCAGTTGAGAGCATCAATCTCATCAGTGTCCCTAATATTTTTAATCATCGACCACCACTGATCTGCTTCACCCTCCAAATAGTAAATTTCAAGACTAACATTTTGATTTTCTGAACACCCCATGACTTCGAAAATCTTATCCAGTTGTTTAATCCACCCTTCAGCTAGAACAGGGTCAGATGATCCTCTGAATTATGGGGGATGTTGCCTCATGAAATGTTCACCACTGACATGTTCCTCTGCAGTTGATCTGGCTAATCTCTTGCATGGATACCACCACCATTTATCACTTGAGTCAACTACTACATTACTGTAACAAACTGTTCAATTCCAATTCTGACCATCACAGGATACTGATTCGGAAGGTTATTTCCTTCTGTTTGCCTTCCTAGCACTGCTTCACTGTTTCCTCTGGAAAAAACCAATCTGAACAAACATGTTTAGATGAAGCAACATGGTAATATTTAAATGCTATATCATTTCTATTTTACCATAATTTTTTTTGATAAACCTTTAGTAGAATTCTAACTCCTAAAGTTATCTAAAATGACCTTTTATGCCAACTCTAAGGACACATATTTAAGAATTAATTAATCATGAGTTATTTCAATAATGCACATTGAGAATCTTTTCAGGTTTAGTGTTTTAGAAAATTAGATCATAAATCATGCATTACATTCTATATTTAAACATGGAGGTTACATAAAAGATAGTATTCATTTTTCCCATAAAAGGAGACATATTTAAAATAAAACTTGGTTTCTTTCTTAACACTTCCTCGACACTATCAACACATCAGGTAATTTTCCTTTGACCTGTGAAAAACATTTCAAAAACGTGGGATGGTCACAAAAAGCTCAGTAAGGTATATAAAAATACGGAATAAAAACATTATTCCATGTATACATAAGAATCAATGAAATCATACCTTACTCATAAAACATAATCACTTCAACATTCCTCATCAAATCATGAATAATTCATAGAAATCATAAGACATAAAGGTAACTTGAGGCATTCATAACATTCTTACGTAGGAAGTAACCCTAATGGTTACGTTTGGAAAACGCATCACAGTATATTCCCTAAATCACTTCAGATAAACCATAGCGTTTAACCCCTTCATGTTAACCAATGCATTGGAGAGCTATATTGGACTATCCCACCCTTAGTTTATCATGGAACCACCCATCTTCGTAAACAATGCCCAAGAACCATAACATAATCATACCACATAAAACATGAAAAAAGGAAACATAGCATTTCCACATTTCAATCACAAGATATCAATACAAAACATTGATATAAAAACATTACCAAAACCATTTTCAATTCCAAAATAAAAGAAAAGTAAAACATGGTATTTATTTTTATTTAAAAAATGTTATGGCTTGTAGAGGAAGCCCAAACTCAAATAATGGTCACGGCGGCAGAGAAGTCATTGTTGCCGCATAGGTAAGACAAAAACATTAATTTTTTTGTTTAGTAAAACGATTTGTATAAAAAGATTCCTTTTGAACAAAAGTAATGGTCAAATGGGGTTAATACCACATATAAAAGAAAGTTGTGTATAAAACAGAATATGCCTCAATGAATGGAGATTGAGACGATGTCCCTTACCTCATGTCCGACTTGACTCCATAGTTCTTTAATCTCCTAAATAAAAAAATTGAGTTAATTTCTACATTCTTAAGAACCATTTTCATGTTCATTATTCCTATTATATCACTTATTAACATGTTATGAACACTTTGTAATTATTTAGGTTAATAACGATCATTTTGTTGATCATTGGTACTTGAGTCAAAAATAAACTCTTTAATATTACATGTTGTTCATGTGGTAAAATATCCATTATATCTAGAATTATATTCATTATGTAGATATAATATATATCATATATATCATGTATATACATGCATGTATATTATTACATAACATTTAGATGTAAGAAATGAAATGCACCGTTCATGGAGACGGTAAGCCGTACGTACGCATGAACGCTACTTTCATTTCTATTTCATATTTAAAGGAATGAAATCATATTTATATAAAGGTAAATTATAATTCCAGTATAATATCATATATAATTTTATTAACTACATCCTTTACACATCCAACATATGGAATTAACGAATGAAATCACATTGAGGGGGCGGTAGTCCGCACTTCCTAAAATGTAGATATCGCGTTTACCGATAATGGTATCCATAATGGTATGCCATAAATTAAAAATACGGAAGCATAATGAAAACATAAACATAATGAATCTCATATATAAACATTGTGGCATCTTAATGGCCGCCTTTAATGGTGTTAAATGAATATTGAACAATTATCATTTAGTGAGGCGGAATTTCGCCATCGACGAAAACAGTATGTTCTTTAGCCATTAGATGTAGGTGTGTGTAAGTGTAGCTCGAATCGTTCTTATAACAACATCCTTGTATATTTAAGATACTTTTTTTGTTAAAAAAGAATGGAATAAAAAGATTTTAGTGGGTTGGAGAGGATAAATAAAACAAAAGAACATTAGAGAAGACTTTACCTTTAAATCGGGCAACTCCTCTTGGTTTGAACCAAAAGGGTTTTTTGAAGAGCTTTATGCCTAAGGTAAGGCTTCTAGGATGAAGAGAGGGATATTGGGAGATTATTTGAGTAGAGTTTGGACGAGACAAAGGGCTTTATAAGTGTAAGAGATGGGTAGGATGTGGGGTATTTTTATAAGGGAGAGGAGGGGCTCTTTTGGAAATCTTGAAACTATTATTTTATTATAAAATGAAATTTGGTTTCTAAAGCTCAAAAAATAATTAAAGTCAACGATAAGGTGGTAAATGTTCGAAATAAAATCATCCAATATGAATTGGACAAGGGATGGATATTATTTTAAGCATTATCTTGCTATTTATTTATATCAGTCATTAATGACGTAAACACTGCATCATCATTGTGTCATAATTAATTTTTTTGATGTCTAAAAATTATAATAAATTTATCATGATGTAAGAAATCATTTTATCTTTCTAATTAATATTTATTGTCAAAAATATATCTTATATGACCCCATGTAATAATTTTTTTAGGAAAACAATACATGTTTGTGATATTTTTATTTTTACATTAAATAAAAGGTATTAATGTCATTATCTCACTCATGTGGATCCATGGGGTCCCACAAATTGACCCATGGATTGTCTTGGTCGGCCATGACCCATCCAATAATGTTAGGACTTGTGTCAAGATATTTTTATATTTTTAGAATAGCATTTTTATCTTAAATTACACTAATTACCTCTAATCGCGGTTAACAAAACTCAAAAGTTACTATTCACCAAAAAAATATTTTCATCCCTTTGAACCACATTTTTCTTAATAATGATAACCATGTATGTTGGATTTTTGAAATTCAATACTCAGAAGCGGTAAACATTCATTTAAACAAAAAATCAGTTTGTTTAACTACCACTTAGTTGTTTCACTATTCATCAAAAGTTGATGTTTTTCAGAAAAGTCCCAAAAATTCACCCTAAGATATATTTGATATTCGGAATTCAGAAATAATGACTGTATTGAAAAATTAAAAACATATAAGTTGCATTTATTAGTTTTATAATTAATTCCCATTTTCAAAACAAATTTCGTGTTTTTAAGAAACAATATCTATCAAAAGACTACCACTTGTTTATGTCCAAATTCAAAGTGAAATTAATTCTAATGACCACCATTGGATTAAATAGTAAAAAATATATTCTAATTTAACTTTAAAACAATTAAAATGATAATATATCCTTATAAATAAATTATATTAAAAGAGGTTTTGAAATAAAATACAACATTTTTCACTATTCATTAAAAAAATGAACATTATCAGAAAAATACCAAAAAATTACACAAAGTAAATTTTGATGTCCAGATTCTAAAGAAGAATTTTATGTGGTCTAATAGAATTCATATTAGTGACCAAAAGTATATTTAAATAGGGTTCAACATCGAACATAGCAACCCCATTAAATTAAAATTAACACTTAATTTAAAAAAATATTAATAAATATGAAAATGTCTTATCCTCTATTTACCTGGGATGTTACAGGAAAAGGGTCACCCACTTATACATATCTCATAATACATTATTGGGATTGAGTAAAATATAATATTAGCATGGTATGGATATTAGAATGAAATACTACATGAAAATTATAATTGAAAGAAAAGTGGGGATACAATTTCTTTTATGAAAATTCAGCAGCATGACAGTGAAAATTAAAAATTCAGAAAATTAAACAATGAGATAAAAAGGTTATCTCTTCATATTGACATAAAAAGGACAGTAATATGGATAGATAATATCATCCCTCAACATATGAAAATGGAAATTCAAATACATAACATATAAGAAGTGTTGACTAAAAAAGAGTGTGAAAGTTCCCTTACCATGAACAGTAACTTTAAAAAATTCAAATGTTGAGACATTGGGTGGGTTAAGGGAATCTTGTGAGGATACCCTGTGAGGTAAAAATACCACATATTCATTTATGTGGAAATTGGAATGAGCATAATAAAAAAATGTTTTTTTACTTATATCAAAATAGAGGGAATATTTTATTACTTTCCAAGGGACATCTCATTAGTGGTATTGGAAAAACCATTGGCTTTCCCATGGTATTTTCCACTTGAGACACCTCATAAAATATTTTACTATACAAAATTCAACCATAATTATTACATCATTATTTCATCATTAATGATGTCATTAAACACAATGAAACTCAATACTGTTTTTTTATTATTCCTTAAAAATAAAAACATTTTAAAAAATATCATTAATTTACCATGATCTAACTTCGATGCTATTAATTTAAAAATGACCTCCATTTTATGAAATTAATTTTCAAAATATGAGATACTTAATTTTTAAGTAAAACATTATTTTAATGAAAAATTACTAATACTTATCTAATAATTTCTGAAATACTTATTTACTTGTGCTATTATATCACATTACCGATCAAGATTCATAAATTATATTTAAACTTTCTTATGTGATGTTCTTATTCGATTGGTTGAATTACTATTCATATAGGTAATATTAATATTAATAATTTATTATTTAACAAAAAATATGTTTATCTTGTTAAAATACTAATTTCATATAGATCACAACTGTAGAATACCATTTGTTGAAAATCATTTTTCATTATTAATTTTTTAAATTATAAAAAATATTTTAAAATTACTTTTTCAAATATTAATCAAATATATGGAATTTATATAAATTCATCATATATTTATTTTGACATTTGAAATTCAAAATTTTTACCATAAAAACAATTAGAATTATAAAAAATAATTACCCAAAGTAACTAAGGCCTCGTTACATAGCCTCTTATAAAACATCCATAGGACCTAAGAGTAAGTAGTCTAATGGTGATAGAATCTTGGGGAAGCTCAAAAACAGTACTTGAGCAGTCTATTCTATTAGATTTAACTTCTCCTAAAGGTGATTAAATTCAATCTTGACATGTTGAATCTCATCTTGGGCTTGGTTTAGATAAATTCCCAATGATGCTACCATATTCCCAAACTTCAACAGATGGGCTTCATACGGCCCGAGTCTACTGGAAGAGGCCATCAACTCTTCTTTCTGTATTAATTTACCATGATTATTTTTATTTATAAATAATAATCATAATGTTAAGAGTATAGTTTCCAACAATCATATAATAGTTGAAACCCAATAGTCTCATTTTAATTATACTCACATCCTTAATAAAAGTATGTAGTTTTTTGGAGTACAAAATATAATAAAAAAGAAAATTCAGGGAAAAAATGTCATACAAATGTTCTGGTCTTCACATTATTCCCTCTTTAAGAAATTTCATCCCCAAAATTTCATTTCGTACCCTTAGATGTGAAAAGGTGTGGGTACCTCTTGCTCATAAACTCCTCTGGTTCCCACATGGCTTCTTCACATTTTGGGTTCCACCACAACACCTTACCAAGGTAGGTATTCGTGTTGCATAGAACCTTATCTCAATGATCCAATTTCACCACTGGCTACTTCTCATAAGAGATTTTATGTTCCAGTTTTACCACCTTTTTATTTAGTACATGTGAAGGGTTTGGTATGTACTTCCTCAAGATGTATATATGGAAGAAAAATGAACATGTGGCAGATTTTGAGGAAGTTCATGTTGATATGACACTCCTCCGACGTGATCAAGGATTTCGTAGGGGCCAATGTACCTCGGGCTATTCTTCCCTTTATTCCCAAACGAAATTACTGTCTTCTAGTGCAAAATTGAAAAAAAATAATTTTTCACCAACATCAAACTCTAAGTCCCTTTTATGGTTTTCAGCATAGCCCTTTTTTCCCACTCTGAGCAGCCTTAATGAGTTGTTGGATGGCATGAACCTTTTTTGAATTCACATGAAAAAGATCAGGCCCAAGGAGCTTTCTGTAACAATCTTAATCCAATCTTGTAGTATTTCTACATCACATCCCATATAGAGCTTCAAATGGGAAAATTTTAATGCTCTAGTGGAATCTATAATTTTAAGAGAACTCATCTAATGGGAGGTTTTGATCCCATCCATGCTTAAATTCCACTGACCATGTTATCAGCATGTCCTCGAGTGTTTGAATAGTCATTTCAGATTGGACATTATTTTAGGGGTGACAATCCATAATGAAATTCAATTTGGTACTCAAATTATATCTAAGACTTCTCTATAATTTTAATGTTTACCTTTGACCATGATAAGATACAATAGAAAGTGGAACTCCATGTAGCCTTACCCATTCTTCATGTAAATCCAAGCAATTTGATTAAGAGAGAAATATAAACAAATAGAGATAAAATGTGCATTCCTGGGGTGATGGTCCACAATAACCCATATGACATTGTTTCCAATGCATGTTAATGGAAGACCAGTGAAAAAGTCTATAATGATATTGTCTAACTTCCATGCTAGTATGGGTAGTGGTTGTAATACCCCTTTAGGAAGTTGTCACTCTACCTTCACTTGAAAACACACACCAGGAACCTTGTAGTGGAGTTATAAATCTCTCTTTCCATATTATCCCACTAAAAATGATCACGAAGGTCCTTGTAGATTATTGTGCTCCCTGGATGTATAGAGAAAGTAGAGCTACAAGATTCATCCATCATCTCCTACTGTATTTTCGGAATAGATCAAACACATAGTCTTGTAAAAAAAATTAGTGCACCTTCATGACCCATATTGAACTAAAGAAACTTCCCATCCTTCACATCCTCAATCATATTTTGTATCAAAGGATTTTATTTTTAAAATTTCTTGATATTCTCTAGTGATGAATGTTGAGAAATCATTTGGGTTAGTGTTGATGATGTCCCTTTCCTTAAAATTCCCAAGTCTATCATTACTAGGTCTTTGATCAAGGGTTCTCATTCAATACTAATCATGGGAATAACAATTGGTACTTTCCTACATAATGAATCAGTGACTTTGTTTGCTCTTCTGGGATAATAATGAATTGAACAATCATAGTCTTTAAGAAGTTCGAACCATAACCTCTATCTCATGTTCAATTCTTTTTCTATGAAAACATAGATGAAACATATATTTTCTGTGTATATATCACATTTCCCCCAAAAAATATAGTACCTCCATATATTTAGAGAAAGAACAACTCCATCCATCTCAATATCATGTGTAGGATAGTTCTTCTCACGAGTCTTCAATTATAAAGATGAATAAGCAATGAATTTGTCATTTTTCATGAGGACTCACCTAAGAACATTCATAGATAAGTCATTAAAAATAATAAATCCTTCTCTAACTGAGGGAAATGTTAACACGGGTACAGAAAAGAATATATTATTCATCTATGGGAATCATTACTCTCACTCATTTGTCCAGATGAACTTGGACCCTTTTCGATTTAACTTGGTTAATGAATTAGAATGTCATGAAATATTTTTCACAAACCTCCTACAATATCCCTACAATTGAAGGAAAATATGAATATTAGTAATTGTTATTGGATGTGGCCACTTTTCTATAACCTTTGTCTATGTGGGGTCAACTAAAATTCCTTCATTGGTTACAATGTGCCCCCAAAAAGAAACATCATGTAACCAAAATTCACATTTTTTGAACTTTCCAAGAATCATTTCTGTCTTTTAAAGTTCTCAAAATAACCCTTAGATGATACTCATGCTCCTCATGACTTTTGGAATATTTCAAAATATCATCAATAAAAACTACCACAATGTTATCAAGGTAATACTTAAAGATACTATTAATAAAATACATACAAATAGATGGTATATTAGTCAAGCCAAAGGTCATAAGAACAAACTAATAATTTACATATCTTGATTAGAAGGATGTTTTTTGAATATATTATTTCTTCACCCTCAATTGATGATAACTAGATTTATGATCATTATTATAGAATAATTGAGCCCCATGAATTTGGTTAAAAAAGTCATCAATTCATGGGTGAGGGTATTGTTTATTCACTGTAATCATGTTCTGTGCTCCATAATCAATGCATACCGGCATTGTTCCATCATTCTTCTCCAAAAAGAGAACTAGTTCTACCAAAGGTGACACACTCAGTCGTATAAAAACCTTCTCCAAAAGATATTTGAGTCACTTCTTTAATTCTTACAGCTCCACATTTCCATCCTATATGGGGTCCTTGATACCAGATGAGAACCAAGTACACGTTTATTTGATAACTCTACCAATCTTTCTAGGGGGGGGGGCTAGGTAACTATTAGGAAATACTTCAACATATCCATGGATGATAGAGACATATTATATCCTTATAAATTAATTTACTTATTTTTTCTTCACTGATAAACTCCATAAATTAAAATATTTGAGGTTATTCAAGAAAACGATCAGATTGGATATCTCTCCATGGAAGATAACGGTAGATTTTCCATTCATGACAATTGATATTTCCTTAATTTTGTATTTGATCTTAGCTTTATAATTTAAGAACCTGTCCATACCAAGTATAATGTTTAATTTTATAATTCGAATGACTACTTGATTTATGATAAGTTTGTGATCACTAATGTAAATACAAGTGTTTCTAAACACTGATGATTATGGGTAATCCCTCAAAGCGTCTTAACTGATAACATGCATTTTATCAATTCAGTGTTTGATTATAAATTCTTTGCTAATTTGGAAGAAATAAATTAATACGTAAAACATGAATCAAATGAAGTACATGCTAGATTCGATAGAATGACAAGATTACCTGCCACCACATTATTTGGTGCGTCAACATCAGATGCAGTGATAGAAAAAGCATGACCCTATTCCCATGGCATTTACTAAGGCAAATGGTGATTCCCCTCCACTTCCCTCATATTTGGACAGTGACTGGAAAAGTTCCCATTTTTTCAACACTTATATCATTAGACTTCAGGTAGGGCATTCCCCATATTCCATTTGTCATTAGTTCTTGGAAGTTGAGGCTTCTCCTTAATATAATAATTTCGAGCGATGAATCCATTTGGTCTACAGTTGTATCACTTCCCACTCATTAGTAGGTGGTTCTAGGAATTCTTCTTCCCACACTTATTTCACGTGGGATGTTGCACATTCTTACCTCCTCGTACCTGATCAATGATCCTACCTAATCTTGGATACATCAATATCTTATTTTCATTGGATTTATGAGACCACTACACCTAACTGAACATTCGTATGACTTTCATAGCACATTGCCTAATCTCCTCATAGCTATCATAGTCTCGGTTGGTTATATTATTCCACAGATGATTTCTTAGTCCACTAATAGATCTATCAACCTTTCCATTAGGATCCATGAAAAATTATGACATGTAATAGGAAATTCTTGTGATGTTCATCTCATAGCTTCCAACAGAGTCATTCTCCTTCTACCTCAGCTTGAGAAACTCCTTCCCCATTTTTCCTCAACGAACGAAGTAAATACTTATTGAAGAAGACCCTTATGAACTCTTACCACTCTATATATTCAACCTCCACTCTTGGCCTCATTATTTAATCAGTTCCCACCACTGATCAACTTCTCCCTCTAATCATTAAAGGACAAGTGTGACCTTATATTGTTCTGAAAAGTGGAGCACATGAAAGATCTTCTCAATAAAGCTGATCCTCTATTCAGCAATCAATGGGTCAGTAGATCAATTGAAGGATGTTGGTTGTTGACCGAAAGAGGAATTAACATAATTTTTTTCCCTTCTTAGTGAAATTGGTCTCTCAACTAAATTCAAGTTATTTCACAAAACTTTATTCAGATTGTTCATCATTCTTATCAATGTTTTCATTCTGGATTCCACTAAAGGGTTGTCAACACATGGTCTATTTTGGTCACCATTTATGTGGTTCCTCCTATTGCCCCCCATTGTCAAAAATAATAAAACCTTATTTAGAAACTTATTTCATTTATGGATCTTTTAATTATAAATGATTTTTATGTCTTAAAAAATTATGCTTAAACATATCATTCTTTAAAAATAATTACATTACTCTATAAATCAATAATAATGATTGATAAAAACCTTGTGATAAACCAAACATATCTCTATGAAGTGTCAAAATAGGAGTGAAAAAAGTCCCATTTTTGTGTACTAGGATACCCTGGTTCATCCGTGAAACTCATTTTTAGAGTTTTCAATCTAAGGTACATCTATTCTGGATCAGCATCCACTTTTTAATATTTAGATTGGGATTTATTTGTTTGTAAAATACTTACTTAATATTTCCCCAAAATACTATAAGTGTTCGTAAATTAAATCATTCTTATAGGGTTATTCCTAAACTTTTAATATTCTAATTTCGACAAATAACTAAACTATACTTTGATACCAACATTGGAATCATGACTTCTTATTAAATTACTTTTAATTACATTACAAATAGAGGATCATTAATGTTTTGTCTCTTGGAAAACAAGTACATAATACATGAAGAAATATAAAAATCATTTAATCCTATTAAATGGATTACTTAAATTTGAATCCTATGTATAGCTACTGGATCTCAAAACCTGAAGACATGCATCAAAGGAAAGGGTGAGAAGAAGGCCCAATATGAAAAACAAGTGAAACAGTTTATATATGAACATGAGAGATATCAATAAGAACATGAGGAATATCGTAAAGGAATGATAAAGAGGAATATAATAGAGATAATTCCATGAATAATTACATGAAAATGTAGATAAATGATTTATTTTAGACATTCATGATCATATCACCAATGTATACCCTCAAGGTTTCATAACATTACAAAGCTTATTCACCACGTTATCGTAAAACTTGTCATAATTAGATATTAATTTCTTTACCCAATACATTGGAGTGTTATCAGGGAACACCCATAATATGTATTTCTTTTTATGTGAGACACATTGAATATAATCAAACATTTCATAAATTATCCAATGAGAATAAATAAAATGGGATTCATATCAGAATTGTGAGATTTAAAAAATTTCCTAATAACATTATAATTATGTCATTTATAACCCATCGAAAGGGAAATTAGTGTATTATTCACCTAGATTACCAAATAAAATATATAATTTTTTTTCTTTTTTAATACCTCAAGGAATGAAATATGTTTGGTTATTGATATTAATAAAATAAGAAAATGTCTTGAGAAAAATAGGGAGATTTTGATATGAAAATTCTACAGCATTACGACTATATAACATGGGTTTAGAACACATTAAACCGAGAGGGGAAAAGAATCAACCACATATAAATATCTCATAATAAAATATAGGTATATAATAAAATAAAATAATATCATGGTATGTATATTTTATTTACATACCACATGAAATGAAAACATGAGAGAAAATAGTGGAAACAATTTATTTTACGAAAATTCGACAGCCTAACAACGTCACTTAAAAATATAGAAAATGAATTGATGAGAGAAAAATGGTATCACATTATATGTAAATAAAAATAAAAATATGATTGATATAGAACATCAAACCACATCATATGAAAATGTAAATTCAATGACATAACATATAAGACATGTTGACTAAAAAGGAGGGTGAAAGGTTCGTTTGCATTTAAAAGTAACTTATAAAACTCGAATGTTGGGACCTTGGGGGGCCTGAGAGAACCATGGGAGGACTGCATGGGTTTTAAAAGACCGTAGATTCATTTAGGATGAATTTTTAATGAACTAAATAATCTAATGGGTTGGTATTTATACCAAAAGTGATGGAATGTATTATTTATTTCCATGGGAAACCTCATTAGTTGTATTGGAAAAACAATGGATTTGCCCATGGTATTTTCCCATGATATTGGGCTCTTGGGACACATCATAACATATTTTACTATACACAAGTCGACACGATTTATTACATCAGTATCCCATTGTTAATAAAGTCATTAAACAAACTGAAATGCAAAACTGTATTTTTACTATTCACTGAAAAACGAAATATTTTATAAAAATATCAAAAGTTCACCCTGACCTAATATTTATGCCTTGAATTCAAAAATAAACACCATTTTATGAAAATAATTATCTCATTATGAGATATTTAATTTTTATGTAAAAAATATTTATCGAAAAAATAATAATAATTAACGTATAATTTATAACATAGTTTTTTTACTTCTGATATTATATCACATTAACAATCAAGATGCCTAAATTATATTTATACTTTCTAAGTGAGTCTACTATTTCATTTGTCACATTACTATTCATAAGGGTAATATTACTATTCATAATTTTCTATTCACCAACAATTATGTGATATTATTAGAATCCAAATTTCTTTTGAGATCACAACTATAGAAGACCATATTTTGAAAATTATTTTACATTAATAATTATGTAAAGTAAAAAAAATATTAAATTACCTTTTCCAAATATTCATCAATAATATGGACTTTTATAAATTCATCCTATATTTTTTGACGTTTGAAATTCACAAATTTTACAATAAAAGTAATTTTGTTTACACAAAATGATTACAAAATGTATATAAGGACCTGTTAAATAGACCCCTAGAACACCTGCATTGGACCAAAGTGTAAGGTGTGCAATGATGATAGAATCTTGGGGTGGCTTAGATAACATTATCTGAGTGGTGATTTCAATCTGGATTAACATCTTTGTAATGATATTATGTTGAGGATTAATATTTTGAATCTCATTTTGGGCATGGTCTATAAAAAATCCATGTGATTCTACCTCCTTCCCAGGATCCGACATATGGGCTTCATACATCCCGAGTCTAATAGATGAGGCCATTAACTCTTCTTTTTATATTAAATGACCATGATCATTTGTATTTATAGACAATAATCATAAAGTTATGTGTAAAGTTTATAATGGTCATAATGACCAACAATCATATGACAGTTAAAACCCAAGAGTCTCATTTTAATTATACTCAATTAATTAATAAACGGATATAGTTTTGATGATTACAAAATTAAATAACTCACAAATTCCAGAAATAAATATTATTCAAATTTTTGGGTCATTACAATTAATGTTTATAAAATCATTTCAAAAATATAATGGAGTTGTTAGCCCTTAAGAATATAGTGGAAATAATCACCTCAAGAGACAAAAGATACCATGATCTAGTCAAACCTATAGAATAGAGTCAAGCTCGAACTCAAGAAGACTACATAAACATGTACGTATATGAACCAAAATACCCACAACTAAAACTAAAACATTCAACCTAATATAAATGTGTTCACTCACCTCTGCATGTGGAATTAAATATATCACCACAATAGATCATTGAATATATAGCATCGAGATAGGCTCAAATATCATGATTACACATTCTATCTGTATATGAGACTCTAGAACTGACTAATAAATACTATGAAATCATTTCGAAATAAAATATTGTTATCGTATCCATAAAGGATCCCATTAAGATTCAATTTTGTTGTCATCCACCAACACATACAAAATAGAATCATTCTCAAATAAATTAGACGTAATACTACCGACGAAATATATTTAGAAAACCATTATATATCCAAAAAACTCGTAATAGAAACCATATAATTCAATAAAAAATCAAATATGAGGTAGTTTCTTCACCAATTAATCGAAAAATTCTGTATCCTCAATCAATTAACCATCCTCGTAACTCTATAATCCCCAAGGTAATTAATTTTTTATAAACTAATGAAACAGTAATACAGTTTTCCTGAATATTTCCCTTTCATATTCTTTGGAGTAATATCACAATTATGGTTCATAAATATATCATCAAATTAATATCAAATGTAGTATAGTTTAATATAAATATATTAAACCACATTATAGGAAACAAGAAAAATAGGAATATAAAATAAAGATACACCACCACCTCAGTGATATAGAATTATTCTTCAACACCACCCATTCTCATAACTCATTCCACTACATCATTGACACAACATCAATCTCACATAAACAATCCAAAAACCCACTTCCAAAAGTATTCTTTAAAAATAGTTTCTAGTTATCAAAAAAACATTAGTCATTATATACAATCATATAGAAAATTTTCTTATGAAACAAATGTAATATTCCATTTGAAATAATAATAATTAATATCTTACTAATGTTATAATAGTGTTACAAATTTTATATAATAAATGTCTTTATTTAATTATTTCTAATTCCGAAAATACAATAAAAGGAAAAATTAATGAACCAAAGTAAACATAAAATAAATACAATGTAAAAAATACATACTTCTCATGGAAACAAATTACTATAAAATCACATGACCACATAATAATAGAAATGAAATAACTATAAACGAGATCATGCTTATTTAGTTGATATTGTCAAAAATTATAACTTTCTTCATTCCATGTGGTAAAATCATTAATGACATATTTTTGTTTAAAAAATTAGATCTCTTATATAGTACACTCAAAATATCATGTTTCTCTATAACATTCATTCTATCATTATTCAAACATGATTACTAAACCAGTAGCATACAATTATATACTTTTCCTACATAAATATAATATAATTAAAAATATCACTCCCCAAAATACAATAATATTTATTCTTTTTACAAACCAAATTTAAATTAAAATAAAATATCTATGTTATCAAAACTACTAACTCAATAAAAATTATTAAAAAATAATTCTAATATATAAAAATTCGATGAAAAAAACTACTTACTAAAACATCATTAATAGAATTTTATTCCCATTTATTATTATATGAAATATTTCATGAGGTGATTTCATTATTAACATAAATTGTTTTTCCTGTATATCTATTACATAGTACTCCCAAAAATTAGAGCATGTATCACATATACAGTAACAAACAATATTTAAACATTATTATCAGAATTTGAAAGTGATGTCATTTAGATAAATTTATGATGACTAACATTTTTAAAACAAAATATCTTAATAAAAATCATAATCACAAAAACTACAATATAAAATACAAATGAAATTGAAATTATTTAGAAAAAGTACTGAAAATATAAGAATTTCATTCAAAATATGTGAATAACCAATTTCATGGGTTAAACGGTATTAAAAACTAACAATTAATATGAATTGTATTTTAAAATTCCATCATAATAAGTTTCGGATAAATGCTCATGAATCATTATATTTTAAGAATAATTTCTAGAATATATAATTTCTATCCACTAAAACATTAAATTATACATGTATCACCAATAACTGCTATGAATGTAATGTTATATATTATCATGTAATTTCAGTATCCCACCCCCAACATACAACCCACCCCACCCCTCTAGTATCCTCCCATCCACCCCCATCCCCACCAATCCTATAGCAGAACACCACCACCCTTCACTAAGTCCCATCCCACCCCCACCCATGTCACCCACCCCTTGTAACAGCATGCCCCCACCCTACTGCCAACCACCCCATCTATCCCCCACCACCCTGCAATAATGAAAAATACATAACACATATGAAAATGAAGAAATTAATAAGACAGATTACACAAAATCTGATGATATTGAAGATGTCGTCATTGATGATATTGACCACACTGTCAACACATAAAATGGAAATATGAATGAAATTTACACTAATAACGTGAAAAAACCACATTATTGAAACCCTAAATTAATATATTGATGTCAATGAAATCAATAAAACTAGATTCATTGACATTTAGGATAATGATGATACTATCAATAATGATGATGATGGGACTAAAATAGATAAACCTAACACCAAATATAGGGATTTATTGAAATGAAATAATGTTATTAATAACAGTAATTACACTAACATGGGAAAACGTATCTATAATTATGAAACTGATAATATAAATGTTACTGGGGATACTGATGTCAAAATTTTTTAGGACATTGACATCACTAACGCTGGTGATATTGATGAAAATAATGAAATTAAAATATTATTCACCAATGCAACCAATTATAATAATAAAAATAAAATTGACAACACAAAATTATACTGCAGTTATGATATATATGTTATTTGAACATATGACACTAACAATGAAAGAACATAATATATTGACACTTACAACATTGATGATAATAAATATACTTATGAAACTGATCAGACTGACATAGAAAATTCTAAATAATCAAATGAAGATAAAAACAATATCATTATAAAAACTAACAAAAATAAAGATACTAACATTGAGACTAGTGATACTAATGAATATAACACATACAATGTTTAAGAGATACCTAATATATGATCTATTATCAACCAAAAAACCAAAAACAATGAATTCAAAAAACCGACTAACATTAGTGAAACTGTAGACATTAATACTAATACAATTGAAGCTAATGATTCTGATAAAATTAAAGAAATTCTATCCATATATATTGATATAAATGTTTCTGAAAATTCTGAAATTGTTGTCATAGACAAAGAAGAAACCAATGTTTTTGAAACAGATGTTATTGAAGTCATTAAAAAAATATCCTCACTGAAGATCCTATAGCAATGATTCAAATTTTAAATGATAAATAAATTACCAAATAAAATATTTGAAATCTAAAATTAATTTTAATGAAAATATTTCAAAAATATAAAAGATTTTATGTCCCATAATAATACAATAGAAAATATCACATCACCATACACGTGATACCATGATCTACACAAAATTATAGAATATAGTCAAGCTCGAACTCAATAAGAGTATGTAACCAAGTATTTATATGAACCAAAATACCCACAACTATTACATAAACCATTCAACCTATCATTAATTTGTCCCCTGACCACTTCCATTGACATTAAATATGTCACCATAATAGATTATTGACTGTCTCGCCTCGAGATATGTTTAAATGCAATGATTACACGTCCTCTCCGTATATGAAACTGTGGATATAAATAATAAATACAATAAAGAGATTTAAAAATATATTAATTTTATCATATCTATAATAAATCTCATTAATATTCGCTTTTTATTCATTTGAGAACACATCCAAAATAGAATCCTTCTCAAATAAATTAAATTACATCCTCCCAAGGAAATATATCCATGAAATCATAAATAAATCCACCACCCTCTTACAAAAACCATATGATCAAATCCCGCTAAAGAAAAAAAATCTCATATGAGTTGGTTTTTTAACCAATTCATGGGATATTTTCATATCGTCTATGACTTAACCATCCTCATAACTATATACTCCAAAAGGAAATTTAAATTTTATCAACCATTGAATCATTAAATACACTTTTCCTCATGATTTTACTTACATTTTCATAGAATAAATATCACAAGAATGGTTTGTAGAAATTACATCAAATAAATATTAAATGTAATATAGTTTAATACATTGAACATAAATCACTTTATAGGAAAAAAAATTAGAAATATAACAAAGAGATACACCAACACTTAAATGATATAGAATTATTCTTCAACACCAACCCATTCTAACAACACTATCCTCTACATCAATGACACAAAATCACTCTCACATTAACAATAAAAGAACCAACATCCAAAAGGATGCTTTACGCATAGTTTATGGTTCTACCAATAAACCATAATCATTATATAAAATCATATAAAATGTTTTCCTATGAAAAAATGTGGTAATCCATTTGAAACAATAAAAAATAATATTTTACTAAATGTATAATAGTATAACAAAATTTATATATTATATTTATTTATCTAAAAATATATAATTCCCATAATACATTAAAACAAAAAATTAACAGTCCCTAGAAAACATAAAAAAAATCAATGTCAACAACACACACATCTCATGGAAACACATTACTAGAGAATCACATGAATACATTAAAATATAATGTAAATTACTACCAATAAGAACGTCTTTATTTAATTTATAATCTCATAAATTATCACTTTCATCATTCCATATGGTAAAATCATTACAGAAATTAAAAATAGTAAATTAGATCTCTTATATATTACTCTCAAAATATCTAATTTCTACATAACATTAATTCTAGCATTGTTAAAAATGGATTAGTAAAATAATAAAATACTTTTATAATGTATTCATACATAAAAATAATAAAATTAAAAAAATAACTTCCCAAAAAACATTAAAATTTAATAATTTTAAAAACTGAATTTAAATTTAATAAAAAGCGCAATGTTATCAAAACAAATAACTCAATAAAACTAATTAAAAAAATTCATTCTAATATATAAAAATTCAATGACAAAACCATTAACTACAACATCATTACTAAAATTATATTCCCATTAATTATAAAATCTAATATTTCATGTGGTACTTTCTAGAGTATCATAACACGGTTTCCATTGGATCTATTGTATAATACTCCCAAAAATATATCATGTCTCTCATGCCGACTAATTGGAAAAATTTTACATTATTATCAAAATTTAAAAATGATTTCATTAAATTATGTTTATTATGATTAACATGATTAACCAAAATATCTTAATCATAATCATTATCACAAAAACTAAAACATAAAATACATATCAAATTTAAATGATTTAAAAAACATATTAAAAATTAAACATATCATGCAAAATTTTTGAATAAAAAATTTCATGGGGGAAATTTTTTTTAAAAATAAGGTTTAACATGTATTATATTTTAACATTCCTTCAAAAGATGTTACTGATAAATCTATACGAGTCTAGAAATGTTAAGGGTGATTTCTAGAATATATAATTATTTTCTACTAAATCATTACATTAAACATGTATTGCGAAAAAATATAATGTCTCCAATGTTATATATAATCCTATAATTTCAAAAGTTGACTCCCACCCTACAACCCACTCCCCCCGCATAATATCCCCTCATTCACCCCCACCCCATCCCAACCAGTAGCAGCCCACCCCCACGCTACTGCACAACCCACCCCACGACCAACCCACCCCACCCCAACCCACCAACCATAGACTTCCACTTCCTACAGCGGTATTCCCCCACTATGAATCCAACCCCCCAAATCTTGCCCATACCACCCTCCACCGATGAAAAAAATATAACACATACGACATTGATGAAACTAATAACACAAATTCCACAAAATATGATGATACAAAAGATGTAAACATTGATGATTCATACCACACTATAAATATTTAAATTAGAAACTAGAATTACATTTACAATAATTACATTGAAAGAACCAACAATATTGACCACCCAAATTAATGTAATTATTTCAATGATCAATAATACAAGTGAAAGTAAAATTGAGTATAATGATTATACTATCACTAATGATGATGATGGGACCAAAAAAAATAAAACTAACAACAAATATAGTGATTTTTGAGGAATATAATGTTATTAATAACAATAATGAAACTAAAATTGAAAAAATAGCTATATCTATGAAACCAATAACATGGATCACACTTGGGACACTCATGTCTAAAATAGTAAGGATATTGACATCACTATCATTGATTCTATTGATGATATTGATTAAATTACAATATTTTTGACCAATGAAACAAATAATAATGATAAAAATAAAATTCATAACACTATATCCTACAATAGTGATGGCATAGATGTGATTGGAAATGATAAAACTAACAATGAAATAACCGACTATATAGACACTAACAATGCTGATGACAATAAAAATATTTATTAAACTGATGTGACTGACATAAATAATGCTAAACAATCATATGAATATATTAACTATAACATTTTCAGAAGTAAAAATAATAATGATACTAACATTGAGACTAGTGATACTAATGAATGTAACACATTCAATGTTGATGAATTATCCAACATAGGAAATATTATCACCAATGAAACCAATAACAATGAAGTCACAAAACCCACTAATATCGATGAAACTGTAGAAACTAATACTACTGAAATGGAATCTAATGACACTCATAAAAGTGAGTACAATGAATTCGTATATATTGATAAATTTGTTTTTGACAAAGATGGAATTTATGACATAGACACAGAAGACACCAATGTTAGTGAAATTATTTAATTGAAGTGTTTGAAAAACTATCAGCATTGATGAACCTTTTGCAATGCTTAAAATTTGAAATCATAAATAAATTAATAAGTAAAATATCTAAAATATAAAATTAATGTGATTGAAATAATTTCAAAAATATAATAGAGTTGATGTCCCATAATAATATAGTGGAAAATATCACCTCACAAGACACACGATACCATGATCTACTCAAACCAATATAATAGATTCAAGATCAAACATGACAAGCCTATATGACCATATACTTATATAAATAATAATACCCATAACTATATCATAAACGTTTCAACCTAACATAAATGTGTTCCCTCACCTCTGCGCGTGACATTAAATATATCACCACAATAGATCATTGAATATATAACCTCAAGATACGCTCAAATATCATGATTACACATCCACTTTGTATACGAGAATCTGAAATTGAATAATAAATACTATGAAATGATTTAAAAATATATTATTATTATCATCTCCATAATAGATCTCATTAATATTCTATTTGCAGTAACCATCCAACACATGAAAAATATAATCCTTTTCAAATAAATTAGATTAAATCATCCCCAAATAATATTTGTAGACAACCATGATATATCAACCACCCTCCTACAGAAACCTTTTGATTCAATCCCACAATAATAAACATTATGATATGAGGTGGTTCATCACCAATTCAGAGGTCACTTCCATATCCCATATCTATTAACCATCCTCACAACTCTAGACAACATAAGGAAATTTAAATTTTACAATCCATTGAATTATTAACAAAAGTTTTCCACATGATTTCCCTTTCATATTCTTAGGTAAAATATCACAACTTTGTTTTAAATATATTTCATCAAATAAATATCAAATGTAACATAGTTTAATATAATGACCTTAAATCACATTAGAGGGAACAAAAAAATTAGGAATATAACATTAAGATACACTACCACTTAAATTTTATAGAATTATTCTTCATCACCAACCAATTCTCTCAAATCACTCCTCTACTTCATTGAAACAACATCACTCTAACATCAGTAATCAAAAAACCAACTTCCCCAAGGAAAAATTACACCCACTTTTATAGTTCTCCCAACCAACCATATTCACTATAACAAATCGTATAATAATTTTACCTATGAATAAAGGTAATAATCCATTTGAAACAATAAAAAATAATATTTTACTAATGTTATAAAAGTATTACTAATTTTATATAATATATTAATTTATTTAATAATATATAATTCCAAAATTAAATTAAAATTAAAAATTAACAAACCATATTAATCATGAAAAAAAGTCAATCTCAACAACACATACATAGCATGAAAAAATATTACCAGAAAATCATATGAATGCACAAAAATATAATCGAAATAACTACCAACTAGCACATATTCATTTAATTAATATTCTCATCAATTATTAATTTCATCATTCCATGGGGTAAAATCATTAATGACGTAAAAAAATTAATTAGATCTATTATATAGTACTCTCAAAATATCAATTTTCCTTATAACATTCATTCTAACATTGTTAGAACTTGATTATTAAAACAATAGATTACTATTATAAAGTTTTCATAAATCAATATCATATTATTAAAAAATCACAACCCAAAATACATTAAAATTTAACCTTTTTACAAACTGAATTAATATTTAATCAAAACATCAATTTTACGAAAACTAAAAAATTATTAAACATGAATAAAAAAATCATTCTAATATATAAGAAAATCAATTAAAAAACTTGTAACTACAACGTCATTACAAATTTTTATTCCCATTAATTATTACATGAAATATTTTATGAGGTACTTGACTAATTAACATAAAATGTTTTTCTATATATCTATTATATTATAATCTAAAAAATAGATAATGTCTCTTATACCCAATAAATTACAATATTTAAACATTATTTTCAAAATTTGAAAGTAATTTCATTCACTTAAATTAATTAATATTAACACGATTAAAACTAAATATGTTAATAACAATAAATATTAAAAAACACTACAATATAAAATACATATAAAATTGAAATGATTTAGAAAATGTGCTGAAAACAAAACATATCATTCAAAATTTGTTAATCACCTATTTTATAGGGGAAATAGTATTAAAAAATAAGTTTTAGCACTTATTGTGTTTTAACTTGCCTTCATAAGATGTTACTAATAAATTACAATTAATAATGAAATGATAAGAATTATTTCTAGAATATACAATTTATATCTACTAAAACATTACATTAAAAATGTATCACCAATAATTGTTATGTATCAAATGTTATATATAAGAATATAATTTCAATAGGTTTTCTGGAATAAATATTACTTAATCAAAATTAGTAGATATAACTTTGTATAAGAATTTTACATCATATCACTAAATAGATCTAACGCTATTGAACTTTAGAAATTAGTTGTTCTGGACAACAACTAGAAAAATGAAATGAAAAATAAAAAAATGCTTAAAAATCGCATTTAAGATTTTTAATATCATTTAATAGATTTATATATAATTAATTATTTTTAGAACACATAATGACATTATATAATTACTATATTATATTGAAATTAGGGATTTCATAAGAATAATTTATAAATATCTTATTAATTATATAGTCTTGATGATGTACTATACATTATAACAGGTTTAAAGTAATAAATTAATATTTCAACATGTTATTAGTCTATTGACAATTATCATTGTTTGTTATATTTTAATTATAATATTAATAAATATTATTTATAAGAGGATGAAATGAAAAATCTAAAATATAATTTTGATTTCATAACAAAACAAATTTAGGAATAGAATAATTCCATAATAAATTTTAAAATAGTTGGTTTAAGTCAACAAATATGTTTTTATACTTTCAATAAAACAATACATCAAAAACAACACAAAACTAATTTTAATAATAATTAAACACAAAACTATTTAGAAATATCATCATAATTCAATGCTCTGACAATGTAAACATCAATGTAATGATATTTCATCCAAACCAATGAATTTACACTACAATCATTAAACATTCATAGAAAATTGTTTAGTTAGAAATCCATTTCCATAAATCAAATCATAGGGGCCATATCTATCTTTTTCAATCTCCATGGAAAATAACTACCATTCCAAGAATAATAAAAAACATAAAAAATTTCAACAATTATAATCCTTATATGATGCAATCAATTTGAAAAAATTGTAAACACGGATCTACAATATAGAAAAAATATAAATGATAAATGTAAAATACCTTGTCTTCTATGGATTTTAGTTGATCATATTGGATGTAAATCCTAGTAGAAACCTTTCTTGGGATAGGTATTTTTATGGAACCCTTCCATGAAAAAAATATCGAAAATGGATTGGGGGGGTTAGTGTCAGGGGCATGTCAGATGAGGCGGTGGGATGGCCGCCTAGGAGAAACATCAATGGTCAGGTAAGGTGTACATGTTTTGTGTAAATAAGGGATCATAGTCTCGTTGGGTTGTACTAGGATGTGGGGTCATGATGGGTATTATCATTAGGGGATGTGTTAAGGGAATAGTGTCAAGAAGAGTAACAATTGCAAGGAACAATGACCAAGGTAGAGGGAAAGAGAGATTATCACTTGTCGGGGAAGAGGGTCATGAATATGAGAGAATCAGGGTTGTGAGAGCTCTTGGGGGATGACGGTTGTATAGAGGAGTGAGTATAATGGGAGGGGTCACATAGTATGAATTATTGATCAAGCATATTTCCATGGTCCATTAAAAATAGTGCCATAAAATTTCAATATGGAATCTATTTTAATAAAATTATTTTTATAAATTAAGGTATAGACATCAATCTATCAAACTGTGGAAATAGATCATTATTCTATTAGTGGAAGGTGAGATCCATTATTATGCCACTAGATGGTTGGAGCATCCAGACTACCAGAAATAAATCCCCAGTGGAAGACGTTTCAAGCTCAAGCATAGCCTTGAAAAATACGGTCCTGGTGCCTTGTAGTTGATCGTGGTCCTCTCTTAAGACAATCGAAAAAAATTCATTCCATTAAAATGGACATGAGAGGAATAAGACCTAATACTACTTGAAAGAGTGTGTCATTGCTGGGTATATGGGTTTGTTGGACTCCAACTGTAATTAATTTAATCTCAATAAATATTGTTCCATTAATTATGATATCATGAGAGGGGGAGGTATTGTTTAGTCCTCTAGTGGATCATTTAACATTTATTTTTTGTATTTTATAAGGTATATATGACTCTATTATGGAATAGATAAATTATTTTCTCAATGGATTGGATATTTTCTATTCCTTTTATATTTCCAGTGATGAAATTTAAACTGAATCAAGGGTCATCTGCAACATCCTCCATTGAATTTCTTACCACCTGCGTCTATTTTTTATCTAATCTCTAGATGTAGAAATCTTATTGGTCAGGAAAGTTTTAACCATATCTAGAATAAATTAATTTCATGGGGGGATATCTGGGATTATAGGGTATTCATGTTATTCCTCATATTAATATTTCCCATTTAAGCCCACTTCCTTTAAGTGTATTTATTTTGTAGAGAATATTCCCTTAGAATTCATTACATTTGGCATCATCAAAAATGTTATTTTACCTTTTCACTGTGATTTAATAAAATATTTCCAACTTTGATGATATTCCATTTCAAAAGAAGTAAAACTCAAAAAATGTAAAGGAATGCATATGTTTTTTGAAGCATAAGTAATTTTTTATAATGAGAAATATCATTTTCTTATTGGATATGTTTTTATGGTGATGTGTAATATATTTTATATATAATATAATCTATTTTATTTCAGGTAAATTTATATTGTGGAAATCAAGTAGAAATGTGTTAAAGGGATCATCTATATTTTGATACATAAGAAAAAATATTTCTTATGTATGTCTAATAAATTAGATTGATTTTTTTAAAAATAAAGGATATATTATAAGAAGAATTAAACCAAGAGATTCAATATTATTCTAAAAATATCAAATATTATAATGCATTGATAATTTTTTCATGATTCAAGCCTCTCAAATTTCAATGATGAATAATAATTACTAATTGAGTTTCGATTCCGTAAAAAGAAAATGAAAATTACCAAGCTTTTTAAAGGATAATGAAAAGGAGTTGGATATATTATTTGAAATTATTCCACATTGTGAGAATAATTCCTTGTTGTGGTGACTGTAAAACCGGAAAATAATGAAGGCCCATATATTTAACTGGTAACATCATGTGATATATTTCCTTATGAAAAGTGATGAGACTCATTCACATTCTGGTTGATGCATTGGAGGACATTCATGATACTCTCCAAAAGAGACCACATTCTGGTATAAGATAACATGTGGTGATAACATTTAACCAATTTAAAATGATGAGAACTATTTCATATGTATAATTTAGTGATAATTATATCATGATAATTTCTTTTTCAGGAGTTATAAAAATGAAAAGTCGTCAAGACAATTTAAATATAATTTATGTGATCGATTTTAATTTGATTTTGATGACATAAAATGAAATATAATTAATGTTTAATGTGTTATGGAGATAATATTCATATTGTTATGTCAATATATGGGATGTGAAGAATAAAAATAAGAATAAGAATTGTTTAGTTCATCATCATTATTATCCTAAATAATCTCTATGTTAAATTTGAAATCCATGATAGTCGATATTGCATCTCATTTTTTATCATGTGTATCGAATATAGAAATATTCATTTCTAGTAATAAGATTCATATCCACGATAGCTAATGAATAAAAAATGGTGGTATAAATAGATCATATTTATATCTATTAATTACCATTCAGGCCAAATAATAGGAAGTGATAAAATAGTCTTTCAATATCCTCAAGTCATACATTCTAATAAAGAAATTATATCCTATAATATTTTAATATAATAAATTACAATTTTTGACACAATACTAAAAAATACTTATATCATAATGAAAGATGATGTTTAGGGAAGTCATTTGGACTGTTTCACATTATGTAAATTGAACAAATCTCTTATATCTATTAGTGATGTAATTACTTTACAACTGATATACATAAAAGTGACAAAATATAAATTCTCCATTCAATGATAGAGGTTTAGTTTTTTCCAGAGCTTGATATTAGAAAGTATACTCCTTCATTGTACCTGGTTGGTTCTATGAATATGGGTCCTAGTATATACCATTTTATTAATATTTAACTTGATAATAAAAGGTATGTTGTGTCCTCATGCAATAAGAACCATTGTATATCATGGATTTAGTCATCCATCATGGAGGAAAAAATCATTACCAAATCTATGTGTCCTTTATTTTGTTTCCTGCCTTCTTATTTTTCATGCATTCTAAACAACACATAGAAAATATATGGGAGATCCATTCACTAAATAGGTGTAGAGGTAAATAATGGAAACGGGTTTAACTGGTAATAAGTGATACAATATTTATTCTTCCCCATTATAATTTTTGTCCACATCCCAAGTTATCTTAACAAATTATAACACTTTGGTCCACCGATGGGAACTAGGAAAAGACGCATTTAGTTTTTCATGTTAATTAAACCTAAGCTTCCTTTGGATCACATGTGTCTGCTAATACTACCATGATATAGGTAGTATAACCACACTCATTCTTTACAGGAAACACTATGTTGATGTTTATACATTTAACTTTAATTTTTAATTTCAAAAAATCTCTCTCATGTTTTAATTGATATATATTTTATAGTATGGTGGAGTTTGACATTAATATCTGCATAATAAATTCATGTTTTATATTTTATCTCCACACTCATGGTATTCATTATCTATATCATTCAAAAAAATTCATATTTCTATAGACATGATTTTTATTCTCAATAATTTGAAAATTAAGCATGTAGAATAATCAACCAAGTGTTTAGGTGTTTTTTTTGGAAATTATTGTAAACCATATTTTTTTCATTGTTTTTTTTCATATTTTTAATAATTTTATTATTAAAAATTTAATTTATTTTATAATTTATAATATTCAATTCATATTATAATTAATTCCATGTATTTTTAAAAATGGGTTTAATTAATTTTTTATATGGAATATTTTTTACATTATATTGATTTTTAATTATTCTTATGAATTTAATATGTATCATACCAAGTAAGTAATGAATAATATATATTTTTATCTATGTCTATTAATGAATTAGATAGTGTTTTAGAAGCTTAAAATGAAAATAAATCCAATCTTAAGCATGGAATACACTAATATTCTTAAAAGATTGTTTTACTGCCGTATGACGGAAAACCCTTTTTAAATCTATCTTTTAACAATTTTATAAACTATGTTTGTCAAAATAAACTTATTCATTATGATTGGTACATCAAAATTTACTTTGTGTGAATTTTTGGTATTTTTCTGACAATGTTCATTTTCTAATGAATAGTGAAAAATACTAAATTTTACATCAAAACTGCTTTTTAATCTAATTTATTTATATGATTAGATTATCTTTTAAATTGGTTTTAAAGTGAAATTAGAATATATTTTTACCATTTAATCCAATGGTGGTCATTGGAATCAATTTCACTTTGAAATTGGACTTAAACTGGTGTCAATCTTTTGATACTTATTGTTTCATAAAAACACGCTATTTGCTCTGACAGCGGGGTTTAATTATTAAATTAATTAATGTGACTTATATGTTTTGAATTTTTTAAAATAGACTTCATTTTGGACTTCAGAATATCAAATATAGCTTAGGGTGAAGTTTTGGTATTTTTCTGAAAAACTCCAATTTTTGATGAATAGTGAAACCACTAAGTGGTAATCAAGCAAACTGATTTTTCAGTTAAATGAAAGATTACCGCGAATGTTTATTGAATTTTGAAAATCAGACATACATGGTTTTCATTAGTATGTAAAATGTGGTTCAATGGGATGAAAATAAGTTTTTGGTGAATAGTAACTTTTTTTCATTAATCGCGATTAGAGGTAATTAGTGTAATTTAAGGTAAAAATGATATTACAAAAATGTGAAAACACCATGACACTTGTCCTACACCTATTGGGTGAGTCATGTCCGACCACGGAAACCCATGGGTCGATTTATGGGACCCCATGGAGCCACTTGGGTGAGATAATGACTTTAATGCCTTTTTTTAAATATAGGTGAAAATGACACTAACATAAATTGTTTTACTAAAACAATTTTTAGAAGGGGTTATACTAATCATATTTTTGTCTATAAATATTAATTAGAAAGCTAAAAAGATTTCCTACATCATATTTGTTTTTTTTATAATTTTTAGACATTAAATAAATTAAATTATTTATGACATCATGATGATGCAGCGATGACCTCATTTTCTAACGATTAAAATAAAATGGAAAGATAATGTAATATCTAAGACCTACATTTGTCCAAAAACAATTATATGGGAATATTTAGAAGCCTTATCATCTTATATTAGAAATATATCAATGTGGGAACTTATAAATTCGAAACACTTTTGAAAATAAAATAATAGTATCATGATTTCCAAAAGTGCCCCTCCACTCCTCTTATAAAAGGCCCCCCCAGCTCTACCTCATTTCACACACACCTCAAGCCTTTTGCTCGTCCAACACCTGCCCATTTACTCTCGCCACATCCCTCTCCTCATCCTAGAGGATTCTCTTTGGGAAGAATCTTTTCAAAGGAAGCCTTTAGGCTCAAATCAAAAGGCGTTACACTTTTAAAGGTAATTCATTCTCTCATGTTCATTTGTTTTATTTTGCTTCTCCAACCCCCTAAACACTATTTATTTACTTATTTTGTAACAACACCAGTATCTTCAATATACTAGGATGTTTTTATAATATTTATTCGAGCAACACTCTCGCACAATTACATCAAATGGTTAAAGAACATACGGTTTCCGTGGATGGCGAAATTCTGCCTCCCGAAACGATGATTGTTCAATACTCATCTAACACCTTCAAAGGTGGCCATTATGATGTCACTATTTTTATATATGATATATAATATGTTTATTATTTCCTTAATCTACTGTATTTTTCATTTATGGAATACCATTATTGTTTTCATTATGGGTAAACACGATATCTTCATTTTAGGAAGTGCGGACTACCGCCCCCTAAAAGTGATTTGATTCGTTAATACCATATGTGGGATGTGTAAAGGATAAAGTTAATGATATTATATATGTTATTATACAGGAATTATAATAAACTCTTATATCATTATTATTCCATTCCAAAAAATACGAAATAGAAATGGAAGTAGCGTTCATGCGTACGTACGACTTACCGTCTCCATGAACGGTGCATTTCATTTCTTACCTTTAAATGTGATGTAATATTATAAATACATGTATATGATGAATATATATGATATATATGTTATCCAAATCATTAATATAATTCTATAAATAACGAACCTTTGACCAAATTAACAACATGTAAGTGTAAGAAGTCTATTTTTGACTTAAGAACCAAATACCGACAAAATGAACATTATTAACTTAAATGATTACATGAAGTTCATAATATGGTATAAAAGGAATAATGAACTTGAAAAAGGGTCTTAAGCAAGAAGAGATTATCTTAAGTTTATTATTCAGGAGAGTAAAGAACGATCGGGTCAAGTCGGATACGAGGTAAGGGAACTTCTTAACCCAATTTCCATTCGTTGGGTTAATCTCCTACTTTCAAATTACGTCATGATATTATTTTGTCATATCTTGTATTTGAACTTTCTTTATGTGTAATTATAGCGAATACACATAATAGATCTATTTTATTTAAAAAATTATCTTTGTATGGGACTTCGTCTCAATCTCCTTTCATTGAGGCATATTTTGTTTTATACACAACCTTCTTTTATACGGTGTATAAACCCCTTTGACTTTTACATTTATTAAAAAGGAATATTTTTTATACGAAGTGTTTTCTAAATGACAAAAGGGAATTTTTTTTCTCTTACGTATGCGACGACAATGACTTTTCTGTCGTCGTGACCGTTATTTGAGTTTCGGCTTCCTCTACAAGCCATACCTTCTTTTTAATAGAAAAATAAATACCATGTTTTACTTTTCTTTTATTTTGGTATTGAAAATGGTTTTCATAATATGTTTATATCAATGTGTTGTATTGATATCTTGTGATTGAAAGGTGGAAATGTTATGTTCCTTTATGCATGTTTTATGTGATACGATAATGTTGATGTTCTTGGGCATTATTATGAAGACTGGCGGTTCTGTGATAAACTAAGGGCGGGTGAGCCCGATATAGCTCTCCAATGCATTGGGTAACGCGAAGGAGTGAAACGTTAAGGTTTCTCCGAAGAGATTTAGGGAATATACTGTGATGGGTACTCCAAACGTAACCAAGAGGGTTACACCCTACATAAGAATGTTATGAATGCCTCAAGTTACCTTTATGTCTTGTGATTTCTATGATTTACTCATGATTTGATGAGGTATGTTAATGTGCTTATGTTTTATGGGTAAAGTATGATTTCAGTCTTATGTATATATGTACCCATGTTTCCTTTCCATGTTTTAATATCCCTTACTGAGCTTTTTATGCTCATCCCAAGTTTTTTTGAAATGTTTCTCACAGGTCAAGGGAAAGGTACATGATATGATTATAGTGTCAAGGAAGTGTCAAGAAAGAATCCATGTTTTATTTTCAATATGTTTCCGTTGATGGGAAGAAGAATACTACCTTTTATTGTAACAACTTTGTTTAAATGTGGGTTGTAATGCATGTTTTAAGATCTAATTCTCTAAAACTCTAAACCTGAAAAGATCCTTAACGTGTAATCTTATGATAACTCAAGATTATGTAAGGTTTAAGGCTGGGGCCTTATAGTTGGTATCATAGGTCGGTTTAGATAACTTTAGAAGTTATAATTCTATTAAATGATTATCCAAAAAAAATTTATGGTCAAATTGATGTGATATAGTATTTGAAGACTACCATGATTCTTCATCTAAGACATGTTTGTTTAGAATGGTTTTCCACAGAGGAAATAGTGAAGCAGTGCTAGGAAGGCATACAGAAGGATATAACCTTCCGAATCATCATCCTGAGATGGTCGGAATTGGAACTGAACAGTTTGTTGCAGTAATGGCGCAGTTGACTCAGGCTATAAATGGTGGTGGTATCCATGCACGAGATCAGCCAGATCAACCGCAGAGGAACATGTTAGTGGTGGAACATTTCATGAGGCAACATCCCCCATCATTCAGAGGATCATATGACCCTGTGCTAGCTGAAGGGTGGATTAAATCACTGGAGAAGATTTTCGATGTCATGGGGTGTTCAGACAATCAAAAGGTTAGTCTTTCTATTTATCGTTTGGAGGGTGAGGCAGATCAGTGGTGGTCTATGGTTAAAAATATCAGGGACGCTGATGATATTGATGCTCTCGACTGGGATGAATTCAAAGGTATGTTTTTTGAGAAGTATTTTCCTAAGTCTGTTTGACTTAGGATGGAAAAGCAATTCATGGAATTGAGGAAAGAGGAAGACTCGGTGGCTGCCTATGAAGAAAGGTTCACTCATTTGGCAAGGTATGCTCCAAATTTTATCCGAGACCTTGATAGTAAAATCAATCATTTTTACTCAGGATTAAAGCCAAAATATCGAAGGTCATTAGCTTCTCGTGAGTTTAAAAGTTATGAAAAGAATGTTTGATGTGCTGAGAAGGTGGAAATGGAGTTTGCCGGTGATCAAGTGTTCTATAACAACCAACAGAAGAAGAGACCGAGGTGGCAAGAGAAAGGTAATAATTCTTCAAAAAAGTCTGATGGTAAGAAAACTAAGTTTCTAGTTTGTGATAAATGTGGCAAAAGGCATGCTGGGGAATGTATTCTGAATTCTAGAATGTGCTACCGTTGTGGTAAGATGGGACATAAGGCTCGTGATTGAACTGAAAAAGATCAGGGTGATGGTAAGACCAAATTTGATTTACAGTTAGTAAAATGTTATAAGTTCAATGAGATGGATCACTATGAAAATGAGTGTCCGACAAAGAGCTTGAGTGATGGGAAGTAGTTAGACTACAAGCAGAAAGGGGTGGTGAAATCCTTTGCAACTACTTCAGCAGATGTCGGACCATCAAATGAAGTTGTATCAGGTACTTTGTTTTTTTTCAGATTATGCTAGTGTGTTTTTTGATTCGGGGTCTACACATTCTTTCATCTCTGAAAACTTTTCTAGTAAAATGGGAATACCATCTCAAGAAATGACTCCTAAACTTGTGGTAAAAACACCTGGGGGAAATGTTGAGGCAAAAAGGATTTATAAGAATCTTCCTATCCTTATCTGTGGAAAGAACCTACTTGAAAACCTTATTGTTATACCTCTAGTAGAGTTTGATGTTATCCTGGGTATGGATTGGCTCTCTATTTACCATTCTAAGATTGACTATAGAGCTAAATAAGTTTCTTTCCAGAAAGACTTTCAGTTTGTGTACAAGAATGAACCCTTACTGTTGATATCTTATCAAGAGGCCGAGAAACTTGTAAAAGATGGAAATGAATGTTACCTTGCACACATCGTTGAAAATAAGGGAACTGTTCAGATTAATGATGTGCCAGTGGTAAATGAGTATCCTGATGTTTTCCCTAATGAGTTTCCTGGAATAATACCAAATCGGGAAGTTGAATTTCCTGTTGACTTAGTTCTTGATGCTAAGCCAATTTCAAAACCCCCTTATCGAATGGCTCAAATTGAACTTCTAGAGTTGAAGGAGCAATCTCAAGATTTATTAGAGAAAGGTTTCATTCGACCTAGCACATCACCATGGGGTGCTCATATTTTATTTGTTAAAAAGAAAGATGGTTTAATGAGACTTTGCATTGATTATAGAGCCTTGAATAACATCACTATTAAGAACAAATATCCTTTGCCTCATATCGATGATTTGTTTGATCAGCTCCAGGGAGATCAGTATTTTTCAAAGATTGACTTGAGATCGGGGTACCATCAGCTGAAGCTAAAGGAAGCAGGCGTTCTGAAGACTGCGTTTCGTACAAGATATGACCATTATGAATTTTTAGTAATGCCTTTTGGGATAACCAACGCACCTGCTGTATTTATGGACATAATGAATAGAATTTTTCATGAGTTCTTGGATATGTTTGATGCGGTTTTCATTGATGATATTTTTGTGTTTTCTAAAAGTAAAGAGGAGCATGAAAGACATTTAAGGGTTATCTTGCAAACCTTAAAACAAAAGAAATTGTATGGGAAATTCAGCAAGTGTGAGTTTTGGTTGCAACAAATTTCTTTCCTTGGTAACATTGTTTCCAAAGATGGAATAACTGTTGATCCTGCAAAAACAAAAGTTGTGGAAGAATGGATAAGACCCACAAATGTAACCGAGATTCGTAGCTTCCTTGGTTTGGCAGGCTATTACCGAAGGTTTGTTAGAAATTTTTCACGGTTATCTAGTCCAATGACTAAGCTAACTCGGAAGGGTGTTAAGTTTATCTGGACAAAATAATGTGATGATTGTTTTCAGGAATTGAGAATAAGATTGGTGAATGCTCCAGTTTTGGCACTACCTCCCAGGAATGGTGAGTTTGTGATATACATTGATGCTTCATTGAAAGGACTTGGTTGCGTCCTAATGCAGAATGATCAGGTAATTGCTTATGCTTCACAATAGTTGAAAACTCATGAGGTAAATTACCCTACACATGATTTGGAATTAGCTGCTATTGTTTTTGCTTTAAAAATTTGGAGGCATCATTTGTATGGAGTAAAGTGTGAAATATATACCGATCACAAAAGTTTTAAGTATATATTCACTCAGAAAGAATTGAACATGAGACAATGGAGATGGATAGAATTAATCAAGGATTATGATTGTACAATTCATTACCATCCGGGAAAATCAAATAAAGTGGCTAATGCTTTATGTCGAAAAAGTAATGCTTCATTAGCAATGTTGTGTTTGGAACGTGATCCTTTGGTTAAGGATTTGATGAACTTTGGCATAGAAGATGTTGGTGTAGGATGTTCTTCTGTTTTGTTTCAGGTATCAGTTATATCTTCTCTATCAGATAGAATCAAGCACGCACAGAAGCAAGACAGTGAGTTGCAGAAAAAGGTAGAGCTGGTTCAGAAAGGTAAGTTGACTGAATTCAACATTGATATTGATTGTGTTTAGAGATTTGGGAAGAGATTGTGTGTGCCTTGTGATTCACAGTTGAAGAGAGAGTTGTTATGTGATGCTCATAGTTCTCCGTTTTCAGTTCATCATGGCAGTACTAAGACGTACAGAGATCTGCGTGAGTATTACTGGTGGGATGGAATGAAAAGAGATATTGCTGATTTTACTGTGATGTGTTTGACTTGTCATCAGGTTAAAGCAGAGCGGCAGTTACCGAAAGGGATGCTTCAGTCTTTACCAGTGCCAGAGTGGAAATGAGAGAATATATCCATGGAATTTGTTGTGGGATTACCGAAGACATCGCGAGGTAATAATGCAATCTGGGTTATTGTTGATTGCTTGACCAAAACTGCTCATTTACTTTCTATATGAGATACTTTTTCCCTAGATCAACTTACCCGTTTGTATCGTAAATAGATAGTTAGGTTACATGGATTTCCTCTCTCCATTGTATCTGATCATGACCCCAAGTTCACTTCTAACTTTTGGAAAGGCCTTCAGAAGTCATTGGGTACTGAATTAAATTTTAGTACAGCTTTTCATCCTCAATCAGATGGGCAGTCAGAACGAACAATTCAGACCACGGAGGATATGCTACGTTCTTGCTCTATGGAATATCAGGGAAGTTGGGACCAACATCTTTCTTTGGTTGAATTTTCATATAATAACAGTTTTCATTCCAGTATACAGATGACACCATTTCAGGCATTATATGGGAAGTGGTGTCGAACTCCATCTTTCTGGGATGATGTGGGTGAAAGGAAGTTGATGGGACTAGAATTGGTAGAAGATATGGAAGAAAAAGTTCAGTTGATTCAAAAGAACATGATAACAGCTCAGACCAGGCAGAAGAGTTATGCAGACAACAGGAAGAAGGATCTATCTTTCGAGGTAGGTGATGATGTTTTTCTCTAGGTTTCTCCTTAGAAACGTGTGATGAGATTTGGTAATAAAGGAAAGCTGAGTCCAAAGTTTATTGGGCCATATGAAATTCTGGAGAGAGTTGGATCAGTTGCATACCAGGTGGCTTTACCTCCGAGTTTATCTCAGGTACACAATGGTTTTCACATTTCGATGTTGAGAAAGTATATGCCAGATCCATCTCATGTTTTAAGTCCAGAGGTAGTTCAGCTGGAAGAGAACCTATCTTATGAGGAACAACCCTTCCAGATTCTTGACCACAGGGAGAAAGTGTTACAAAATAAGGTTATTAAGCAGGTAAATGTTTTGTGGAAAAACCACATGATGGAAGAGGCAACATGGGAATCTGAAAATGCAATGAGGGATAAGTACCCCCATTTATTCGATAAGTAAATAAATTGCGGGGATGAAATTTTCTAAAATGGGGAAGGATGTAACATCCCATGTAAGTAATGAATAATAGATATTTTTATCTATGTCTATTAATGAATTAGATAGTGTTTTAGAGGCTTAAAATGAAAATAAATCCAATCTTAAGCATGGAATACACTAATATTCTTAAAAGATTGTTTTACTGCCTTATGATGGAAAACCCTTTTTAAATATATCTTTTGAAAATTTTATAAACTATGTTTGTCAAAATAAACTTATTCATAATGATTGGGACATCAAAATTTACTTTGTGTGATTTTTTGGTATTTTTCTGACAATGTTCATTTTCTAATGAATAGTGAAAAATACTGCATTTTACATCAAAACTGCTTTTTAATCAAATTTATTTATATGATTAGATTATCTTTTTAATTGGTTTTGAAGTGAAATTAGAATATATTTTTACCATTTAATACAATGGTGGCCATTGGAATCAATTTCACTTTGAAATTGGACTTAAACTGGTGTCAATCTTTTGATACTTATTGTTTCATAAAAACACGCTATTTGCTCTGACAGCAGGGTTTAATTATTAAATTAATTAATGTGACTTATATGTTTTGAATTTTGTAAAATAGACTTCATTTTTGAATTCAGAATATCAAATATAGCTTAGGGTGAAGTTTTGGTATTTTTCTGAAAAACTCCAATTTTTGATGAATAGTGAAACCACTAAGTGGTAATCAAGAATACTTATTTTTCAGTTAAATGAATGTTTACAACTAATGTGTATTAAATTTTGAAAATCCGACATACATGGTTTTCATTATTATGTAAAATGTGGTTCAATGGGATGAAAATAATTTTTTGGTGAATAGTAACTTTTTTTCATTAATCGCGATTAGAGGTATTTAGTGTAATTTAAGGTAAAAATGATATTATAAAAATGTGAAAACACCATGACACTTTTCCGACACCTATTGAGTGAGTCATGGACGACCAAGACAACACATTGGTCGATTTAGGGGACCCCATGGAGCCACTTGGGTGAGATAATGACTTTAATGCCTTTTTTTAAATAAAGGTGAAAATGACACTAACATAAATTGTTTTACTAAAACAATTTTTAAAAGGGGTTATGCTAATCATATTATTGTCTATAAATATTAATTATAAAGATAAAAAGATTTACTACATCATTTTTTTTTTAACTTCTAGACATTAAATAAATTAAATTATTTATGACATCATGATGATGCAGCGATGACCTCAGTATTTAACTATTAAAATAAAATGGAAAGATAATGTAATATCTAAGACCTATACTTTCCCAAAAACTATTGGATGGGAATATTTAGAAGCCTTATCATATTATCTTCGAAATATATCAATGTGGGACCTTATAAATTCGAAACACTTTTGAAAATAAAATAATAGTTTCATGATTTCCAAAAGTGCCCCTCCACTCCTCTTATAAAAGGCCCCCTCCTCTACCTCATTTTGCACACTCCTCAAGCCTTTGGCTCGGCCAACCCCTGCCCATTTACTCTCTCCACATCCCTCTCCTCATCCTAGAGGATTCCCTTTGGGCAGAAGCCTTTCAAAGGAAGCCTTTAGGCTCAAATCAAAAGGAGTTACACTTTTAAAGGTAATTCATTCTCTCATGTTTATTTGTTTTATTTTGCTTCTCCAACCCCCTAAACTCTTTTTATTTAATTATTTTGTAACAAAACCAGTATCTTCAATATACTAGGATGTTGTTATAAGATTTATTCGAGCTACAATCCCACACAATTACATCAAATGGTTAAAGAACATACAATTTCTGTGGATGGCGAAATTCTGCCTCCCGAAACGATGATTGTTCAATACTAATCTAACACCTTCAAAGGTGGACATTATGATGTCACTATTTTTATATATGATATATAATATGTTTATTATTTCCTTAAGATTATGTATTTTTAATTTATGGCATACCATTATTGTTTCCATTATGGGTAAACACGATATCTTCCTTTTAGGAAGTGCGGACTACCGCCCCCTGAAGGTGATTTGATTCGTTAATAACATTTGTGGGATGTGTAAAGGATAAAGTTAATGATATTATATATGTTATTATACAGGAATTATAATAAACTCTTATATAATTATGATTCCATTCCAGAAAATACGAAATAGAAATGGAAGTAGCGTTCATGCGTACGTACGGCTTACCGTCTCCATGAACGGTGCATTTCATTTCTTACCTCTAAATGTGATGTAATATTATAAATACAAGTATATGAAGAATATATATGATATATACGTTATCCAAATGATTAATATCATTCTGGATATAATGAACCTTTGACCAAATTAACAACATGTAAGTGTAAGAAGTCTATTTTTGACTTAAGAACCAAATACCGACAAAATGAACATTATTAACTTAAATGATTACATGATGTTCATAACATGGTATAAAAGGAATAATGAACTTGAAAAAGGTTCTTAAGCAAGAAGAGATTATCTCAAGTTTATTATTCAGGAGATTAAAGAACGGTCAGGTCATGTCGGATATGAGGTAAGGGAACTTCTTAACCCAATTTCCATTCATTGGGTTAATCTCCTACTTTCAAATTACGTCATGATATTATTTTGTCCTATCTTGTATTTTTACTTTATTTATGTGTAATTATAGTGAATACACATAATAGATCTATTTTATTTAAAAAATTATCTTTGTATGGGACTTCGTCTCAATCTCCTTTCATTGAGTCATATTTTGTTTTATACACAACCTTCTTTTATACGGTGTATAAACCCCTTTAACTTTTACATTTATTCAAAAGGAATCTTTTTTATACGAAGCATTTACTAAACGACAAAAGGGAATGTTTTTTCGTACGTATGCAGGGAAAACGACTTCTCTACCATCGTGACCGTTATTTGAGTTTCGGCTTCCTCTACAAGCCATACATTATTTTTAAAAGAAAAATAAATACCATGTTTTACTTTTCTTTTATTTTGGTATTGAAAATGGTTTTCATAATATTTTTATATCAATGTGTTGTATTGATATCTTGTGATTGAAAGGTGGAAATGGTATGTTCCTTTATGTATGTTTTATGTGATTCGATTATGTTGAGGTTCTTGGGCATTATTATGAAGAAGGGTGGTTCTGTGATAAACTAAGGGTGGGTGAGCCCGATATAGCTCTCCAATGCATTGGGTAACGCGTAGGAGTGAACCGTTAAGGTTTTTTCGAAGAGATTTAGGGAATATACTGTGATGGGTATTCCAAACGTAACCAATAGGGTTACTCCCTATGTAAGAATGTTATGAATGCCTCTAGTTACATTTATGTCTTATGATTTCTATGATTTACTCATGATTTGATGAGGTATGTTAAAGTTCTTATGTTTTATGGGTAAAGTATGATTTAATTCTTATGTATATATGTACCCATGTTTCCTTTCCATGTTTTTATATCCCTTACTGAGCTTTTTATGCTCATCCCAATTTTTTTTTGAAATGTTTCTCACAGGTCAAGGGAAAGATACATGATATGATGATAGTGTCAAGGAAGTGTCACGAAAGAATCCATGTTTTATTTTCAATATGTTTCTGTTGATGGGAAAAAGAATACTACCTTTTATTGTAACCACTTTGTTTAAATTTGGGTTGTAATGCATGTTTTAAGATCTAATTCTCTAAAACTCTAAACCTGAAAAGATCCTCAACATGTAATCCTATGATAACTCAAGATTATGTAAGGTTTAAGGCTGGGGCCTTATATAATATATTCTTAATATCCATTCCAAATGATGAAAACCCTATATCTTTTTTACTATCCTTATAGGTTATAGAAAATATTTATGATATATTCTTCATATTATCCTCTTTTCAAAAGTGTTAAATATTAATGTTTGTTTACTATAGCTTGGTAATTTTCTTCATTAATTTTTTTAGAATACATATTTGTATTAAAATGATTGAGGTACATTTTTTGAGAGCACTTTTTTGTCTTCTTTGAGGCTGACCATTACATTTATCAATGACAAAACATAGAATACTATGAATGTACTTAGAGTTATTCAAAGTTACAATATATTTTATATTTTCCATCCCTTTATTATAATATATTTTTTAAATGATTAACTTCTGTTGGATAAGTGTGGGGAAAATTCAATTTTGTTTTATTAGGTATATTATCATATTTATGGGAAATTTATGCATGTGTCATCACTTCTTGTGTTTTGAATCAAAGAGAAATGTGTCATTTTCTTACCGTATTACATTTTATATTCGATTCACCTAAAAGTGAAAAAAAATATATTTATAAAATTATAATAATAAAAAATTGAAGGTAATATTTATAATAAATGAATAAAAATAGTGATTAAGGGCCAAATAATTTATTAAGTTCTTATTATGACTCCTAACACAATTATAAATTAAATATAATTTTTATGGGATGCTCATGTATAGAAAATTAATTCATATATATTCGTTGGATTAAATTAATTAATAATGAATTATTGTATAGGATTTGGAAACAAAAATATTTTTAGCCTTTATTTCTTTTTCTCTATCCACAAACACAATTCATTTATCAGAAAATTTAAAAATTCCAATGATTACCAACAATTCATTATATTTTATAGAGAATTAAAAAATTTATTAATATTCTGGTTTGGCATGCATTTTCTAAAAATTAGTATATCTCCTTGTCATTTTCATTTGTGAGAAAAGAGACAAAAACCTCTATCGAAGGTAGGTTATGATGGCTGAATGAGTGGATAATTGAGCATTTTTGGATTTTATTATGTAATAATAGAAGAAAAGTGAATATTGATTTCATAGAGAATACACTGTGAATTTTATTTTTGAAATGATTAGAAATGTTCTCACTTTTGACATGATTGTATAATTTGGTTTGGTTATTAGATTTTTTCCAACAGAATGTGAGGGACTTATAAAACATTATTTTATTGAATAAATTTTCTTTAAATTAATGTATTTAAATCCCAAAACCGATGTAAATATTAAAGTATAAATCACATTTACATATTTTTTTTATGTTTTCAAGTAAATAAAAAAATAATTAACATAATAAGATGATTTTAAAGATACAAATATATTTATAAATTAATTTATGATGTTTTAGATGAATTTCTATTAATTTTATTTGAATAAAAATTATATTATTATTTTATAATTCGGGAAATATATGTGTCATTAAAATTTTTAATTACTTTAAATTATAATTATTAAATAATGTGGAATTGGTATATAAATTATTTTAAATTATATTTAAAGTTACTTGTAATTTAATTAGACATTGTGGGTTAATATAGGTTGTTTTTAGTATTTAATTTTGGATTGAACATTTATGTTGGGATCAATTGGATTAATGAGTCTGAATATTGATATAATGTTAACGGTCTTGACAATGATTTTGGATGATACTAGAGATGATACTACTAGACATTAGGATAGAAAAATGACTACTCTGATGTTAAATACATGATCAATCAAGGATGGAAATCCACCCTTCAATTTGGTTTTGATATGATACATGTTGCGTGTTTGTAGAGACCTGAAGCCTGACGTACATGGACATTACATTACATTTGCAGAATACATGGTACATAACAAAAACACACACACAAGGATCGTAATAGTTTAGTGTCTTTGGAAACTCGGAACGTTATCTTCTAATCGTGGTGAAATATCTTCAATATCTCCCATAAAGATCATCCCTTTTTTTTACCTAAAACATTTCTTTATATCCCGGGGAAAAGAAAACATAAAAGGGTGAGCTCAAATGCTCAGTAAGGGTAAACAAAAGAGAAATCAATCACATCATATTCATAAGAACATAACTTTTGGAAATCTTAACCTGCAAAAGAGAGCATAATTTCATAACATGGTATAAATCATAGTAGTGAAATGAAATCTCAATAATGATAACTTAAAACCTGAAACTTTTTGGCATTGACACATAATCATAGAGAATCATTTCTTGTTAGTCAAGACTCATTGCCAAAACTATCTTAGTGGACAAAGTCCCTTTCTGAATCGAGTAACCCTCGTTTCAGTCCTGTTTCACTGAACCGGTATAACCTACCATTCCAGCCATGTCTATATCATGAGATATAAAATCTTTACCCAATGCATTGGAGTGAGATATAGGTCCCACCCATCTTATAATGAATCCTTTCTTATGTGTGCCACATAATCATAAACCATACATCATCGCATAACACATGTAACAAAAATGGGATTCTTGAAACATCATGACATCATAAAACAATTCATATAAGATAAAGGAATTCATAAAAATATTTCCATCACAACATAATCAAATCCATGTAATGATAAAAACAGAACCCTTTATTATCTTAGATGGAAAAGAATTTTGATAAAACACTTGAACTTCATTCTTGAGGAAAATATCCTTTCTACTTCAAAAACATTTTTTCCTTTCATAACATGTCATACGATTTTAAAATAAAAGAATTTGATTAAAATAAACGTGAAAACTTGTAAAGGAATCTTCTTGGAAATAATGTTTTAAAAATCCATTCATGCCGTATAAGTTAAAAGAAAACATTCTTCTCGTACTTTTGTCGGAAAAGTCAAAAAGTACCTCGTACGAAAAAAACGACAAAAGATTCCTTTCATATTCTTTACTAAAAACTAACCTAAGGGTAAAATTGGATTTAAACTAGTGTAATTGGATGGAAACAATATTACATATTGAGGGAACATGGATGTGGATGATAAAATACACCCCCATAAATACTTACGAATAAACAATCTTGGATAAAAATGAGATTGTGATATTTCCCTTACCTTAGGTCTGATTTGCTTCGTATGTGTCCGAACCTCCTGTATAATGATTTAAATAATGTCATTGACTTATTACAGAATCATATTCATTGTTATTATATCATATATTGTCCACTTATGACTTTATATTACCCGTTCTTTTGTAAATTCATGTTAAAGTAGCGTTTTGTGTAAAATCGTCTCATTTGTCGTTCGTGTTTTTAACTTGTAATTATTGATATGATTACATAGATCATGATTACTTAATTACAGAATATTAAACATTATTTATATATATATATATATTCAGAATATACATATATAATAAATCAGTAAATGGAAAGAAATACACCGTTCATGGAGACGGTAGTCCGTACGTACGCATGAACGCTGTTTTCGTTTCCTTATTGAATTGAATGGAATTAAGTAGATGACATACATATAAATATAAATAATTCCAGTATCATTACTATGTGATATATTTCATTAGTACTTATCATATATACTTTATAATCATTCATGAATGGTTAATCATTGAGAATGAATCTCATCGCGTCGTGGAGACGGTAGTCCGTACGTACGCACGAGCGATGATATCGTTCCCATTGTCGTGGAATTGTGTTGAAGTGTATGTATACTATTTCAGTATAAATATCAATTTAAAATAATCATATATAGTTACTCATTACACTTTTATACCCATCCAATTAAGGTGGTGGCGGAAAATAGATTACACCACGGCGTGGAGACGGTATTCTGTACGTACGCACGCGCGGTGATTTCCTTTTTCCGTAGGATGGATAGAAGGTTAATTAGAGTTGTTTCATATTTATAATAACATATCAGTATATAAGAAATACTGATGTTATTACTTTATCATGAAACAACTAAAGAAGAAGAAGTTGAAGAAGAAAGAAATTGAAAAGATCGGTAATGGATATTACCTCTTCTTTGGAACGCCTCTTTGAATCCTCCACTTAGGGAACTAAGATTGGTCTTTGAAAAAGACCAGGACCTCTAGGATTATTATAGGGAAGTGGAGAAGGAATTTTGGCAGGGTTTGGCCGATCTTGAGTGCTCAAATTGGTGTGAGGATGAGGGGGAGGAGGTGCCCTTTTATAAGGGAGGAGAGGGGCACATTAGGAATATCTCAAAATATTATTTTATATTAAAGTAAAAATCAGTTTATAATGGTTCCAAAGGGTCTTATTTAGAAGCTAAAGTGGGGATGGGTCGAAATACTATCAACCAATAGGATTTAGACAAGTTTAGGGTATTATTTTAACCTTATCAATTAGATTTAACTCTAAGTTGAATAATTTAACTTTTACCGTGTCTTTTTGTTTTCTTTCACTATATGGTTAATAAACGTACTATAACATGTCAAAAGAACCCCAAATTGTTTATTATTAATATATATATACTTATCTAAGTCATTTTGCCGAACCTTATATTTTTAGGAATAAAATAACAATTAATAATATAATATTTGATTTAAAAACTATTTTGTGTAAATTTTGACACTATTTGATATATGATTTTTGTTAAAGTCATAAAAGAATTATATGTTCGAACCAAGTTGATTAAATCAACACTAATATATCATAGTAACCTATAAAATTAGTGGAATTCATAAAAAGTCTCAAATTACATTCATTTGAGCATTTATAACATCAATTATGTCAATATTTCATTAATAAGATAATTACTGCATCATCATTGCTTCATAAATAAATTAAATTATTTAATGTCTAAAATTACAAATAAAATACCATTATATAGGAAATCGTTTTAGCTTTCTAATGAATATTTATAGTCGAATTTATCTTATGTATAACACCATATTAAAAATGTTTTAGTAAATAAACTTTGATTTTAACTCTTTTAACCCTTCGTTAAATAAATTAATAATAAATGTCCTAATCTAATCCAAGTGGGCCTAAATGGTCATATTTTATTCCTAAGTTTGTTTTTGGTCGAATGAAACTTATCCAATAGAATTGGGCCATGTTTTAGGGTAATAATAATATCATCTTTACCCTTAATTACCCTATTTACTTTTAACCGTGGTGAAAAAAGTAAAAAGTTACTATTCACCAAAAATTATTTTCATCTCATTGAACCACATTTTAGTCCTTGATATTAACCGTGTCTCTCGGATTTTCAAAATTTCACTCACAGAAGCGGTAAAATTAAGTTTTATGAACAATTCAGTTTTTTTTAACTACCACTTAGTGGTTTCACTATTCATCAAAAATTGAAAGTTTTCAGAAAAATACCAAAAATTAGGCCTAAGCTATATTTGATATTATGAACTCAAAAATGATGTCTATTTTACCAAATTCAAAACATATCATTTGAATTAACTAATTAAATCTCGTCTTCAAAACAAATAGCGTGTTTTTAAGAGATAATAACTATCAAAAGATTGACACTAGTTTATAACTGGTTTAAATGTGAAATTACATCCAATGACCAACATTGTATTAAATTGTAAAAAATATATTCTAAATATACTTTAAAACAACTCAAATTAATAATTTATCACTATTAATTATTTTTATTAAAAAAGTTGTTTTTAATTATAATTTAGTAATTTTCACTATTCATCAGAATATGAAAGTTATCCGAAAAGTACCAAAATTTCACCTTAGGCTAAATTCGATACTCCGAATCCAAAAATGAAGTCCATTTTGAAAGATAAAATTTCTAAAATTTTAAAAGGTGGTTATTACTATTCATAACGGCTAGTTATAATAATATTTTAATAGCATATCGTTGTTTAGTGAAACTCGGTATTGCGTACTACACACGCTATCGAGGAAGGTCGTGATTGCATGTAACGCAAGGCAAGTCAAGGATGCGTGTTTTGAAAGCTCCTTTTGGTGTAGCGTACAACACAAGACATTTGTGAAATAAAAAAGAATATTTTTCATAAAATCTCGGGCTGTTACATTCTACCCCCCTTAAAATGAATTTCTCCCTCGAAATTCTTCGGGGTTATAAATGGTTTACTATTTGAAAGTTTCTTTAATAAAAACCCACATCGTAAAAAGGAATACCAAAACTTGGCTTAAAAAACTAAAGTATGAAATGTAACGATTACCCAAATAAACTAATCACTGGGTTTCCACATAGGTGAAAATATGGATATGGAAGAGAAATCTTACCATCATGTTCTGATGGAGAGTGGTAGAGAACATGGCTATGGAAAATCCAGTAATCACAAATCCATAAATTTGTGACGATCTAAGGTACCATCTGATTAATCAGGTATAAGATCACTAGGACAACATTTTTGGTTTCCAAGATCATTTCCCTAAAGTTGAAAATTTGAATTAGAATAAATACTTTCTTTATTTTGGTACAATCTCACTGTTGTTCATGCCTTGAACAATTTCCACTTCATCTCTTAAATAAATGATGTTGAATTTGTTATTCGTGAAGTGTTAGCAGATCATGTGATAGAATGACGGGTCATTCCATCTGTCTTAAACAAAAGGTTAGCAAAAATTATATACATAAGTCGATCTATAGTGAGATTAATCACATATGGTTCCTAAAATGGACTTATACTTCATATATCATACTGCTTAATATAATAAAAATAGTTTCTACTAAACAGGGACTTCTTGTAGGCCAGTGGTAGGCGATAAAGGCCAGTCGCACTTCGGTTGTGGGTTCGATTCCCACAGCCTTGTCCGAAGCGATGTGTTGTCGCCCGTCCTGCAGGTTGTCCTTTTTCTAAAACTACATTACTATAACATCCCATCAATAATATCGAAAAAAAACTTCTATCCTTAAACAATACTCACTTATGTCCAACATAATCCATTTCAATCTTTAGGCTTATCCATAATACTGCAGTCCACTCTCATAACATAGTGAAAATGATTACCAGAGATTTAATACCATCATTGATCCCCATATATCATAAGATATGTTTTGTTGGTCACATTCCAAACATTCAAAGTCCTTAATCATGTATTCTCTTGAATACCTTAGTGAAAACATGAATGCAGTTTAAAGTTAACACTTTCCACATACCAAAATCCTCAAAATTCTATATACTCAAACCATGATATCACTTAGTCCTTATATCAATCATGAGCTCATGAATACTATTAAACATTTCATTTTCTCATTTTTCCTTCATTATGCGCATATCATCTTATTTCCAAAAAATATCTCAATCACTTTGAATAGCACATCAATAAATATTACAATACTCAATGATACAACATTATTTTGGAATCCCATTACATAAACACTTAATCATTCCACCACATCATTGTCATATTCAACATTGCCAATAGTGATCTCATGTAACTTCCCTTTGTCCTTTTCCTTCAGTGGTTGCTCATGTTGATCATCACTAACCCTTGGATTAGGGCATTTATTAGCATAATGCCCCATTTCCTTGCACTTGAAGCATTGAAGTGTTGGTGGTGCGTTCTCTGCAGTGTTTTCTTTATTCACATCATTAGAAACCCTTTTTCCATTACTTCGACACTCAGCTGCTCGATGACCTTCTTTTCCACACTTAAAACATTTTCTAGTCCCTTTAAGACAATCTCCACCATGCTTCTTTCCACACTTTTTGCATAAGGAAACATTCATCTTCTTTTCACCATTATTATGAGATTTCTCCTTGAACTCCATCTTTCGTTTCTTGTCAAAACCATGAGATGGATATGTAACACCAACTTCCATTTCTACCTTGATAGCACAACGCACAATTTCTTCATAGCTACTGAAGTCTCTTATAGCTAATGCCCTTCTAAGACTTGGTTTTAAGCCACTGAAAAATCGATCAACTTTACTTTTAGGTTGGATGATAATTCCAGATGCATACCTTGCAAGTCTTGTAAAATTCGCTTCGTATATACCAACAGATTCATCATCCTTTTGCTTTAGTTCAAGAAACTCTTTCTCCATCTTTGTTCGAAGAATACGAGGGAAGTACTTATTGAAAAATAAGTTCTTGAACTCGTCCCATTCCATGGACTCAATTTCATCTCTTTTCCTTGTATTCTTGATAAGATTCCACCATTGATAAGCTTCACCTTCCAAACGATAAACTTCTAAGATGACTTTATCATGTTCAGAACATTGAAGAACTGAAAATATCTTTTCAGTGGTACTGATCCATTGTTCAGCAACAAGTGTATCAGAAGACCCACTGAAAGAAGGTGGACGTTGCCTCATGAAGGACTCAATAGAATATTGTTCCTTTCTCTGCTCATTTGGAAGTCCAGAATGATTCATAGCTTGTGTAAGTATAGAAATAAGATTTTTCACTCCATCTCCCATAACATTTGTTTGTTCAGGAGGACAATCATTGCATTGTCCATTGCATTGATCAACACGGTTCCTTCGGGTTCCAGCCATCGTCTAAAACCCAAAAAGAATAGTGTGAGAGGCAAAAATCATGCAAGGGAAAACAACATAATAAAGGGGGAGTACCTTCAATATATAACATCTTAGGTTTAATTCTATGATCTTTAGCGTAGTTCTAGTACTATAACATATACGTATACTTATCCTTAGGGACATCCCTAGACATACCGTAGAAATATCTCTAGGGATCTCACTAACGTTTTCGCATCCTAGTTTCCAAAGGTTGACTAAACCTTTCCTCTGATACCAACTGTAGAGACCCGAAGCCTGACGTACATGGACATTACATTACATTTGCGGAATACTTGGTACATAACAAAAACACACACACAACGATCGTAATAGTTTAGTGTCTTTGGAAACTCGGAACGTAATCTTCTAATCATGGTGAAAGATCTTCAATATCTCCCATTAAGATCTTCCCTTTTTTTACCTAAAACATTTCTTTATATCCTAGGGAAAAGAAAACATAAAAGGGTGAGCTCAAATTCTTAGTAAGGGTAAACAAAAGAGAAATCAATCACATCATATTCATAAGAACATAACTTTTGGAAATCTTAACCTGCAAAAGAGAGCATAATTTCATAACATGGGATAAACCATAGTAGTGAAATGAAATCAGAATAATCATAACATAAAACACGAAACATTGTGGCATTCACACATAATCATAGAGAATCATTTCTTGTTAGTTAAGACTCATTGCCAAGACTATCTTAGTGGACAAAGTCCCTTTCTGAATCGAGTAACCCTCGTTTCAGTCCTGTTTCACTGAACCGGTATAACCTACCATTCCAGCCATGTCTATCTCATGAGATATAAAATCTTTACCCAATGCATTGGAGGGAGATATAGGTCCCACCCATCTTATAATGAATCCTTTCTTATGTGTTCCACATAATCATAAACCATACATCATCGCATAACACATGTAACAAAAATGGGATTCTTGAAACATCATGACATCATAAAACAATGCATATAAGATAAAGGAATTCATAAAAATATTTCCATCACAACATAATCAAATCCATGTAATGATAAAAACAGAACCCTTTATTATCTTAGATGGAAAATAATTTTGATAAAACACTTGAACTTAATTCTTGAGGAAAATATCCTTTCTACTTCAAAAACATTTTTTCCTTTCATAACATGTCATACGATTTTAAAATAAAATAATTTGATTAAAATAAACTTGAAAACTTGTAAAGGAAGCTTCTTGGAAATAATGTTTTAAAAATCCATTCATGCCGTATAAGTTAAAAGAAAACATTCTTCTCGTACTTTTGTCAGAAAAGTCAAAAAGTACCTCGTATGAAAAAAACGACAAAAGATTCCTTTCATATTCTTTACTAAAAACTCACCTAAGGGTAAAATTGGATTTAAACTAGTGTAAGTGGATGGAAACAATATTACATATTGAGGGAACATGGATGTGGAGGATAAAATACACCCCCATAAATACTTACGAATAAACAATCTCGGATAAAAATGAGATTGTGATATTTCCCTTACCTTAGGTCCGATTTGCTTCGTATGTGTCCGAACCTCCTGTATAATGATTTAAATAATTTCATTGACTTATTACAGAATCATATGCATTGTTATTATATCATATATTTTCCACTTATGACTTTATATTACCCGTTCTTTTGTAAATTCATGTTAAAGTAGCGTTTTGGGTAAAATCGTCTCATTTGTCGTTCGTGTTTTTAACTTGTAATTATTGATATGATTACATAGATCATGATTACTTAATTACAGAATATTAAACATGATTTATATATATATATTCAGAATATCCATATATAATAAATCAGTAAATGGAAAGAAATACACCGTTCATGGAGACGGTAGTCCGTACGTACGCATGAACGCTGTTTTCGTATCCTTATTGAATTGAATGGAATTAAGTAGATGACATACATATAAATATAAATAATTCCAGTATCATTACTATGTCAATTATTTCATTAGTACTTATTATATATACTTTATAATCATTCATGAATGGTTAATCATTGAGAATGAATCTCATCGCGTCGTGGAGACGGTAGTCCGTACGTACGCACGAGCGATGATATCGTTCCCATTGTCGTGGAATTGTGTTGAAGTGTATGTATACTATTTCAGTATAAATAGAAATTTAAAATAATCATATATAGTTACTCATTACACTTTTATACCCGTCCAATTAAGGTGGTGGCGGAAAATAGATTACACCACGGCGTGGAGACGGTATTCCGTACGTACGCATGCGCGGTGATTTCCTTTTTCCGTAGGATGGATAGAAGGTTAATTAGAGTTGTTTCATATTTATAATAAAATATCAGTATATAAGAAATACTGATGTTATTACTTTATCATGAACCAACTAAAGAAGAAGAAGTTGAAGAAGAAAGAAATTGAAAAGATCGGTAATGGATATTACCTTTTCTTTGGAATGCCTCTTTGAATCCTCCACTTAGGGAAATAATATTGGTCTTTGAAGAAGACCAGGACCTCTAGGATTATTCTAGGGAAGTGGAGAAGATATTTTGGCAGGGGTTGGCCGAGCTTGAGTGCTCAAATTGGTGTGAGGAGGAGGGGGAGGAGGTGCCCATTTATAAGGGAGGAGAGGGGCACATTAGGAATATCTCAAAATATTATTTTATATTAAAGTCAAAATCGGTTTATAATGGTTCCAAAGGTTCTTATTTCGAAGCTAAAGTTGGGATGGGTCGAAATCCTATCAACCAATAGGATTTAGACAAGTTTAGGGTATTATTTTAACCTTATCAATTAGATTTAACTCTAAGTTAAATAATTTAACTTTTACCGTGTCTTTTTGTTTTCTTTCACTATATGGTTAATACAATTACTATAACATGCCAAAAAAACCCCCAGATTGTTTATTATTAATATATATATCCTTATATAAGTCATTTGGCCGAACCGTAGATTTTTAGGACTAAAATAACAATTAATAATATAATATTTGATTTAAAAACTATTTTGTGTCAATTTTGACACTATTTGATATATGATTTTTGTGAAAGTCATAACAGAATTATATGTTCGAACCAAGTTGCTTAAATCAACACTAATATATCATAGTAACCTAGAGAATTATTGGAATTCATAAAAAGTCTCAAATTACATTCATTTGAGCATTTATAACATCAATTATGTCAATATTTCATTAATAAGATAATTACTGTATCATCTTTGTGTCATAAATAAATTAAATTATTTAATGTCTAAAAATTACAAATAAAATATAATTATGTAGGAAAGATTTTTATCTTTCTAATGAATATTTATAGTCGAATTTATCTTATGTATAACACCATATTAAAAATGTTTTAGTAAATAAACTTTGATTTTAACTCTTTTAACCCTTCTTTAAATAAATTAATAATAAATGTCCTAATCTAATCCCAGTGGGCCTAAATGGTCATATTTTATTCCTAAGTTTGTTTTTGGTCGAATTAAACTTATCCAATAGAATTAGGACTTGTGTTAGGGTAATAATAATATCATCTTTACCCTTAATTACCCTATTTACTTTTAACCGTAGTAAAAAAAAGTAAAAAGTTATTATTCACCAAAAATTATTTTCATCTCATTGAACCACATTTTAGTCCTTGATATTAACCGTGTCTCTCGGATTTTAAAAATTCCACTCACAGAAGCGGTTAAAATAAGTTTTATGAACAATTCAGTTTTTTTTAACTACCACTTAGTGGTTTCACTATTCATCAAAAATTGAAAGTTTTCAGAAAAATACCAAAAATTAGGCCTAAGCTATATTTGATATTATGAACTCAAAAATGATGCCTATTTTACCAAATTCAAAACATATCATTTGCTTTAACTAATTAATTCTCGTCTTCAAAACAAATAGCGTGTTTTTAAGAGATAATAACTATCAAAAGATTGACACTAGTTTATAACTGGTTTAAATGTGAAATTACATCCAATGACCAACATTGTATTAAATTGTAAAAATATATTCTAAATATACTTTAAAACAACTCAAATTAATAATTTATCACTATTAATTATTTTGATTAAAAAAGTTGTTTTTAATTATAATTTAGTAATTTTCACTATTCATCATAATATGAAAGTTATCCGAAAAGTACCAAAATTTCACCTTAGGCTAAATTCGATACTCCAAATCCAAAAATGAAGTCCATTTTGAGAGCTAAAATTTCTAAAATTTTAAAAGGTGGTTATTACTATTCATAACGGCTAGTTATAATAATATTTTAATAGCATATCGTTGTTTAGTGAAACTCGGTATTGCGTACTACACACGCTATCGAGGAAGGTCGTGATTGTGTGTAATGCAAGGCAAGTCAAGGATGCGTGTTGTGCAAGCTCCTTTTGGTGTAGCGTACAACACAAGACATTAGTGAAATAAAAAAGAATAGTTTTCTTAAAATCTCGGGCTGTTACAGTGTTAACTTAATTGAGTTATTCAAACATGAGGATCCTAATTACCCTTCCAAGCTCATCCTTTCCATTGTAGAAGGTCCAAATATTATTTTGAGGCAATATAGTTCAGGAAAACTGGACTTATTGTAGCCATGATGTTTTTCAATCAGAATTGGTGTATAGATAATAGAGAAAGAAAACTTTTATTTAAGTTAGTTATTTATTATAAATATAATGTTTTTATTCACATTCTGAGTGATTCAAAAAAAAATTGAGTGGGATATAAACTCAAAGGATTAATTTTTTATTTTTTACAGAACTAAACACATTTGGTTTTTTCAATCAGGATAAATGTTTGTGGTTTCATTGATTATTTTATTTAGATCCAAACCGAGAGTTAAAGAAGCTGAAGGCTGACTAGGTTGATCATTTATGTTTTTTAAATTCAAACTAGTTGCTCAATGGGATGTTGATCACTAAAATTCTATTCGGTGTTTGTAGTTGATTAGAATTTATGAATAAGAAATTATTGTATCATGATTGAATTTTTAAGAACAAAAAAAATATTGTTAATTTCATCATTTATTTCATTGATCCTTGATTGTTTTATGTTGGGTTCAATTTATTGTTTTCTTTTTCTAGTTTTGTCCTACTGAGGCTCTGGATGTGGCATGGTTAGGATACTACAATATAGAAGATAGTTTTTGCTGTTATTCTAATTTTCTAATAGATATAGTGTAGAGAATGTGTTAAAACATAGATGCTTGGAAGTTAGAATATTGTCGGTCCTTCTAATTTTGGGGTCACTATGTCATGGAGCAAGACTATGGAATAACATTCTTATAAGCATTAAAATTCTATGGGCTGGTTGTTACCTTTAAGCATGGACCCTTTTTCATGTTTTTTAGATTTATCTATTGAGAAAAATGTGGATTATGAAAATGTGTTTGACCAGGATCTGCTATGTTGTCGTTTATAACCTTTTTATAGTTTTTTTTCTATATTCCTCCACTTTCCATCATGGTTTAGGGCTTCAACCATAGATTTTTGTTTCCCAGTCTTTCCTAAAAATTCATAAGGCTCACAAATACATAATTCTACTAGACCATACTATCAAACATTGGGTGACACTAGGGATTCTCCCATAGTACTTCCAACCCTTGAATTACTGGTTTCATCCATGAAATTATAGGATCAACCCCTGTAAATTATATTCTTGATCTAATCCATCATCACTTCTTGATTCATCATATAATTGAGAGGTTTTCTCAAGAACTGTAATCATGTTGGTTTATTGTCTTGGATTTTTTGAAGAAATTAATTACTTTTGATTATTTTTTAATAAATATTTATAATTCGTAGTATAATGATTGGAAATTCTTAGATCAGTGACCTATTTTGATTCCAAGGATCATTGGTTTATCTTGTATTGTGGTTCCCACATGGTTGTTGACATTATGAGTGTTTCAAGGTCGGTGGTTTTTTTACTTGACTTTTTTGTACAAACCCAATTTTCTCATTCCATTATAATTTATTCTAAAATGTTTAGAAATAAATGTTTGTATTTTTATAAAATGGATTTATCCCATTGGATTTGGTAGTCAAAATATTTTTAAATCTTGGTTAATATGGATTCAAAGATGAAAATATCATTGATTTATTTTGATATAGTATGCCATATTATGATCAATAATGATGAAATGATCCGTACTTGGGGATGAAAACTTACCCCTGACATGTATTTTGATAGGGTAATGATTGCATCGGGTTTCTTATCTAGAGGCAAGGATCCAACCCAAAAATGAACAACTACTTCTTAAAAATAAAATTCTAGGGTATTGTGAATACCCTATGTCCTACAGATCAAAATAATTGTATTAGGATCCTCAAATGTCCTTCAATTGATATTAAACTAATTTTTAGTTTTTACCTGATAATTATATTTAAAAATTATAGGAATATTACATGATAATCATTCTGATTAGTATGATTTGTGTAGTCATAAATTAGATGATTTTACATGTTCTATATTAAACATTGAAACTTATACCACTTTCCTTGTTTTTATTTGTTCTAGTATAATTGGTGGATTTTATAATGTTTTTATATAAAAATCATGGTGGTATTCAACTAGGTTTTTTTATCAGACACTACATAAAACATGGGCTTCATGTAAATATTCTTTGATCTGATTTGGGTAAGAAAAATCACCATAGGGTGGAAATGGGTTTACTCATTAGTAGGGTGTGGGAATATGGAGGTTACCAAATTTCATATAGACTTTTTGTTTTGTTGTCTTCATGTTTTGTTTTGTTTTTTTAGTTTTTTTTCACTTATTATGTTTTACTTGTATATCTTTTCAACTATTGACTTGTATTGGAATACTAACATTATCATTGTTCAAGTTATCATATATCGTGTTATTTTGGATTAAATCATCACCAATGGTAGTTTTTTATTCTTTGATAAAATATCTCTAAACCATGTGGATTTGTAACACACTTTATGATGTGTGAGGACTAGTTCCATTTTATGTTAGTTGGGATACCAAATTTGGTTCATGAAAAATTGGTATCATATGTAGGATAATTTGTTTTCATTATTAGTATACATTTTGGGATGTCTTGGTATCTAGTATAATGTAATTCTAGTACCTAAGGGTATACTACAAGAGAGTTCCTAGAAGAAAATAATCCTGACGAGCCTTAGGTTCCATGAGTTTTGGGACATGTGTCTTTTGGGATGCAAATTTTTTTCAACCAATTCTTCATGTTTCTCTACCCCACTAAAATTCTAGTTGACAACTATCTTTTTAGAGATGGAATTGATTCATGGATATATTGTTCTTGTATATACAGTTCTATTGATGTGTAGTAACATGCCCCACAGAAGATATTCAATGAATCCTCCAGAGGGTGATGTCATTTCATAGGGATTGGGAAACCCTCTAGTGAATTTGAACCTCGTAGAATCATCTTTGTGATTCCATCGAGCAATGTACAAAAGTGTGAAGCCTTCCCTTATTTAGTATAGGGATGAAGAACCTTGACCTAATGATGATATGAATCATTCTCTGGAGATTCTTTGCTAGAAACTAAAATCAGTAGAAGGTAAGAATGATCTTAGCTATGCAGAAGATCATTAATGGATGACTGAGAGACTGTATATATACATGGATCCCACTAATTCCATCACGGTGGTGTCTGCTATCTTCAAAATAGAAGTCCCATGTAGAATATTTTGTGACTCCACTATTTTGGTACTGGTGCATGTGGTATTAGGGTGGAAATACTTCATCGCCATATTCATTGAGAAATTATACTGAGATTATTTTTCTTCAGCATAATCTATGGAGTTCCTTGCCTTTGAGAAAGGGGATCATACAATGATGGAGAATAAGAAACACTTCATCCAGGTCATGTTTTCACCTGAGTTTGTTCCTAATGAGAAAAAAATCATGAATTTTTTAGATGTATCTTAAATATTATATCTATTAATAGGTCATCATGATAATGATATCTACCGAAATTGTGGTAGTGGATAGGGAACTAGGGGAAAATATTGGCCTGGATGGTAAATTCGGGTTGACCAAAGTTTCTATAACCTTTGATGACACATCTAGGGGCTCATTTATTTGAAATAAAAATCGTATAATGTTTCATATATTAAATATTTTTTGTGCTTCATATAATATTTTTTTATAATAAATCATCATCGGTTAGTGGAATGACTTATTATTATTGTGAATAGGAAGGACACCCAAACTATTTTTGTTCTCGGCCTCCAAATACTAGCATGTCATGTGGATATTGAGGTCATTTGAAAAAGTATTTTTATTATTTTTATTCTTCTCATTATATGATAGTCTCATCACAACCATGAGGATATATTGTGAATTCATAATGATTCACATACAATATGAATCTAGCCCCACGTCTTTGGAGTGAAGAAATTAATTAATTATTGATGCCTATAGGAAAGAAGAAGGAATAAGGATTCAAATTCACCTTATTCATTTTATTTATGTGTTACATAGAAATGTTTTGGGATTTTGTATTTCATTACATAAGTATTTTAAATGTTATTATTGGAATGGATTGGTTGGTTTCATACACATCTTGTATTGATTGTTATCATTGAAAACTTTCCATTAATTCCCCTGATGGTAACACCTACGTGTTTCAAGGAGAATGGTACCTATGGTCTAATCGTGATGGACTTCTTATTATTGATATTTTTTTATGTCTATTACTGGAGTTAAACTAGTATTGAAATATTTTATTTGTGATTTTTTTCAAAAATCATTGAATTCACTAAAGATTGTCTAGATTAATTTTTTGTTTTTCCTCTAAATATGTAGGTAGATTAATCAATTGATTTAGTATATGGAATTCAACTAATATCTAATTAATTCAACTATATGTCTCCAACTATGTTGAAATTATTCCAATTTACGTTGGATTATTTAAGAGTAAAGGGTTTAAAATTCCTATGTGTGTCACCTTGGGAAACCCCATATACTCTTTTCTAAGATGGATGATAAGATTATTTTGGCATTTATTGATTATTAAAAGCTATATTGAGTAATTCACATTAATAAAATCCCTTTAACTATATTGATTATTTTTCAAATTAGTTGAAGTGGTAAATGTGAGTTTCTAAAATTGATTTCCGATCTAGTTATTACCATCTCATAATTAATGAGTTAGATATTTAAAAGAACACATTTACAATCTGTAATGGATACTTTTTGTACATCATTATTCCATTTATCCCAACTAAGGCTCCTTTTTTACTTCATATAGTTGATTAACCCGATCATCCATTGGTATCTTAACACATTATTCATAGTGTTCATGGATGAATGACACACACCTATCATGGGGTTTGAAAAAATATACTTTTAATATTTTTCCTATCATAGAACAATGGGTTACTAGGATCAAGATGAGGAATAAGAATTATAATTTAACATGCAATGAAAACAAGGTTAGTGAATAATAAATTTCTTGTACGGTTTGTTTTTTGGTTCCTTCATTATTTATGTTAGTTATTTAATTTGGGTTTGATGACCCAATTGCTAAATATTACTCGTTAACTAAAATTCATAATTTTTTTGGTTTTAAAGTCATTAATGTATAGGAATATTCTTTTGAAAACCAATCTCTACCTCATCCTACAATCAAGGTTTATGAGACATCTCAATTGAGAGCGTATAATCTACTTGGACCCATCTCTATCGTATTCTATTTGATCGATTAAACAGCTCAACTCCATCATGTAAATATCGATGGTTCAATGGTATGGAAGGAAAATATCTAAATAAAAAATGGATATAAATTCAATAACCCTTCCATAATTGCTGTCAATACCCTCATACATTTTACCCTTATCCAACACAAATATAATCAAAACAAACAAAAATATATAAATAGAATTCAGGAACCACTTATATCCTCCCATATGGTCAATCCTCAGGTCAATCACTCAACGTCGATTAGAAGAGTTCAAAGTTGATGAATGAGAGAGGGAGATAGATATATAGATAAAATCAATAAATAAATAGAAAAATAGTGGAAAAACATATGGAACACTTTATTTGAAAAAGAGTACAAGGATTATCAAAGAAAGAAACAAAATAAAAACTATAGGAGTAGAAATATTGTAAAATATAGTATCATGTATCTTTACTCCCAATCCTCTAATCAATTGTAGAGTATCAAGCCCCTATTTTTATATAGGTAGGAATAAAATCTATCATTATTTATTTATGTGGTTAATGATTCCATTTTTTTCCCATTATATTCTTTACTCTTAGTTGAAAATAGAGAGTTTAAATATCTTCTATAGATATCATGATTTTTAATTTTTAATCATATAATTATAATGTGGTGTAAAAGGAATATTATTTTTAATCCATTTATTGATATATTTTCCAAAACATGGGTTTTATTACAACTCCCTATTTCACCATCGTAGCTTCCTATAGTCTAGATTTAGGAAAAAACATTCAACTTCCTAATAAACATAGTCCACATTGTGGTATTATTACCACATTGCATCCACATAGAGGTATATATCTCTAAAATTTTGGAATTCACGTATATGAATCTACATTTTTTAGTGTATGAACCCACGGTTTAGCATCTCTACCGATCAAACCCATGTCTAAGGCTACAATACACCTCTTTATACCTTGATACAACCTTCAAGTTTGCTCCAAACTATGATTCTTCCAATTCTAAGACCTCCACGATGCAGGACAACATCTATGTTGTAGAAAAAACTCTTTGGTGATCTTGTAATGCATCGATAGAGGAAATGGTGTAGGATCTCCTCAAATAGTTCTATCCATCATAGTGGCCAGACCGATCTCATATTTTATGCAAGGAAACATTTATCTTCAAAGTGGAAATCACTGAGGTCTCTAGAGATCCTAGAGGTTCTCCATAGTGGTTAGGATCCATAGATATTGACATAATCTCAATCTAGAGCCTCTCAGATGGCTACCATGGTGGATCCTAAGTTCTAGGAATAATGGTCTAGTAATGGAGAGTGGTTAAGGTGTCATTGACGGTTGTATGTAGTTTGTTTGAGCATGGAGGAACCGAAGTGATGTAAGATGACATTGTTTTGGTAAATAATGAATAGTAGTAACGTATTTGTTGTCCCATGTCTAATTTGAGTGTGGATGGGTGTTTTAATATAATAAATATTATGAAATCATTTGCTCATAATTCCATTGAACCAAGGGATCAACATCCACACTCACTATTCACACACTAAATGGGAATTTATCGACATTCAAGGTCATGTGTGGTTGATAGAAAACACTATACTACATGGGATCCTCTCAATGTAGCCTACTCTCTTGTACTATCACTATTTAGGCTCTCCCTAGGGGTTTTTATGGCCATCCTTCCTATCTTGGGCTAGATATATGTTATGTAGGCCCTCTAGTTGAGGACAAGCTATGTTGACCAATTTTTTTTCCATAATTAATAATAAAATGGTAAATCAAAAACAATAATTAAATAGTATATTTAAATATCTAGATTAAAACATTTTTATCCATTTCCAACATAATTAATTATTTAATTATTACATCCCAAATATTAATAATTCATGTATATAAATTTGAAAATTGATCAAAATGCATTTAAAATCATTAATAATTGTTCATAACTTTTCCTGAAAATTAAGGGAATCAATGTAATTCTAGTCTAATATAATACTGAATAGGATAATATAGTTCCCTTGATACATGTTTTGGAAATAATTTGGGATAAATTTGTATATGTGAATGTAATAAAATGAAAAGTATACGTCAAAGAAGTGATGTTCTTAAGACACATGATCTAAAAACATGGTTTCTCAATTGATCATGAAAGGTCATTGTTGTCATGTCCTAGGAAGAACCAAAAATTCTATTTGATATTAAAATATTCATGAGTTTTTAAGGACATTATCAATTCATTGTAAAGGATTTAGTGAAGTTTACTTCACCTTTGACAGATCTCACTTAGATGGGGGTGAAGTTCTTATAGGATTCGAAGTGTTAGGAATCCTTCAATGAGATAAAATAAGATTTTATCACTTCCTTAAATAAAATTCAACAAATGGTGGGAAAATATATGTGGTTTATTATAATTATTTAGGTGAATGTTTGAGTTGTTTCCTTATGAATATAAAATAATTTTTGGCCTTTGGGTTACATCAGCTTCATCCTCGTTAGAGGAATGATCTCACTTATGATTTGGATGTTGTAGGTGTTTTTCATTCCCTTAAATATTTTCATCAATATCTTTTTGGGGAAATATTTATTATTTATTCTAATAATAAGAGTTTTAGTTATATATATGCATAAAAATATTTGAACTTCTGATAGAGACAATGGTTATGATGCCTCTAGACATTCAGTTTTGGCATTTCATATAATTTGGGAATGGGTAATATAGTTTTTAATGTTCTTATCTTGTAGTTTTCTTCTTAGGATTTGAATATGGAAAATTATTAAATGAACATTATAAGAATATTTTCATATATTTAAATGAGATTTAGGGAGGAAGTGTTTAACAATGTTTTGTATAGTGTTCACTAGGAATCCTATATCCTTGAGATGATTCTCATGGGAAAAAACAATATAATGTTTTCCAAGATATCATAGATTCTTTATATAATAGGGAGAGCATATGTGAGGTTTCTATATCCATGTAATGTAATATTTTATTCAAATATTTATATGTTTTTTCATTGATAATGTGGAATCCATGTAGTTATATTTTAATCATTATTTGGGGGTTATCTACCCTAGCACTACAATGATGTTTTATAACATGATGTATCAGATCTGGTGGTCTGTTATAAAATGGGATATAGCCAACACATTTCCATGATGATAGACATGGAAAAAATTCAAGTAAGAGCATTAAAATAATTCTAGTTTTAATCAGTCTATACCCTTTACTACATGTAAATGGAATGAAATATTATTGTATTTCAATGTTGGTTTACCTCAAAATTGTTTATATATGAACTATATTTGGGCGGTGGTTTATTAGATAACCAAGTTGAAACATTTCATACAAATTTTTAACACCAAAAAATTTGATTACCTGGGGTAATTGTATATGTGAGAGAACGTAATGTTTCATGGAATTCCTATTGCAATTATCATAGATGGGAACCCTCCCTATTCCTCAATGTTTTGGAAGGGACTCGAGGAGGAAAAGGGGACTTAGTTCATTTTGATCATGATATATAATCCCCCAAAAATGAACAAATAAAATAACTAATAATATTTTTGAAGATAACATTCATTCTTCTATCATTGACGTCATAGGTTCTTTGGATTGAAACTTGATGCTCCTTAAATTTTCATATAATAATAATTTCTAAGCATATATTAAAACAGATCCTTTGAAATCATTTCTTAGATAAACCTATAACTATCAAGTTTTCTAGTATGTGGTTGGTGAGGCTTTCTTGATAGGACTACTATTTTTAAGGAAGCAACAATAAAGGATCTGTTGATTCATTATCATTTGGCAATGGACCAATTTTTGTCCAAATATTATGTGGATCGACATTGGAATCCTCTATAATTTTTGTTCAATAAATATGTATTCCTGAAAGTATCATAATGTTTGTGACATGTATGGTATAAAAAATAATGGAATATAACACCAATATAATTGGACTATTTGAGGTCGGTTAATGGATGGGAAAGGTGGAATATAACTTATATTTCTACCTCATTTGTCTTCAATCCATAAATTTTTTCCTATGTCTTGATACAAAATCTATCAGCCTAACCTATATATTGTTTGTAATTAGGAATATCTCATACTATAATATAGTTTTACTATGATCAATTAATAGTTATGATCGATTGATTATATAAATAAGGTTCTCTTTAGGAATTTTATATTGTTGTTTTGATTTCTATGAATTCATGCATTAGAATCACATGAGGTGTGGCAGAGGGATTATCTGATGAGGAATTTATGACCTCATTTCTTTGGGTAGGAACCTTATTTGACATAACATTATAGGGTAATAAGGCAACATGCTAGGGAGAATTTTAACATACCAGATTCTTTTAGGTATAACGACATTTTTTCCAATTTTCATCCCTCTTATTCTGATCCTTTTTTGTTATAAATGGAATTGAATTCTATAGGGTGATGCACATTTTGAATCACGGAAGTTACAACTACATTTTTGTAGGAGTATTATAATGTAGAAGATAGTTTTTATTATTCATATAATTATGGGAGTACTGTGACATATAATGAGTGTTATAGGATGGAGTATTGGGTGATTGAAATAAATTAGTTCTACCAATGCTTATGTCACTACGTTGTGGAGATATGTTGTGGGTATCCTTCTTCATATATTAAATATTTAGCAGCACGGTTGTTACCTTGTCATGTTATCCATTTTTCTTCATTTACAAGATATATTCATTGACCATGATATCGATTCTAGGAAAACATTTTTACAACTAAAGTTTATTCCATTACCTTACAATATATTTTAATTCACATATGTCACCTTTTATATGTAGTCTAGGGATATCACTATGGTGGTATGTTTCCCAGTTTTCCTATAAAATTTTGAGGCCTGATAGAGATTATATTTTTATCATTTTTTATATTTACTTTAATTATTTATACATTCAAAATTTATCAATTTTACATTTTTTACATCAATTTTTTAATTATGGTGTGCTTTGGGATAAAATTTGAAAATTTTTAAATAATGGAATTTTAACATAATTTAAAAATATTGGTATTTGGGGAATTACATTTTTAATATAGATACAATCGATGTTATTATATCTTTTAGGAATCAACTATTTGTTGGATTTATCTTTCACTTTTGGACACATATCTAATTCTAACATCTACTGGCCGAAAAAAGATCAATATTAAAAAAACTTTTGGACGAACTGAGTGGTTACCACCTAAATAAATTAGGTATAACTCAGGATTTCACATCCAATTGATATGATTTTAGTTGTATTGTAAATTAGAAGCATTTCCATTTTTTCACATTAATTTCATGTAGTTTTTTAGTTATTCCGGTTTCCATTTAATGTACAACATTGAAAGAATATTTATAAATCATTCATCTATAATAAAATCTATAATTAATTAGGCTATAAGTTCTTATAAACATGTAGTATAGATCTTATATTTTGGATTTGAACTTATAACAAAATTTTGGAAGAACATTCTAGAAGACTACATTTTTTTATTCGGTAAAAATAAGGGGGTTATCAGTGAAAATTTAAAATGAACAGATTCTAGAACATAAATTTCAACCATTGATGACCAATTATGTCTTTAACCATATTAATGGACATTTATAACATCCCAAATCATCATTCATACCTATAAAAAAGATTCTAGGGGTGTATTTAAGAAGATAATGATTGGAGAGGGATCCTTTGGACAACATCTACTTCTTTAGGATTACTCTTTTATTTTATTTTTATTCTAGTATTCATTTCTCAGGTAACACATACATCCTCTATATTAATGTTTTTCTATTTGTCATCTTCCATCTCTCTTTCTCATAAAAAACTAATATCATTCTTTCTCTCTTATATATTTCCATTCTGATCACATTCCCCATTCAAATGGAAAGTGACTAACCTGAGGATTGTCTATGGGGTAGGTATTGTGGAATTATTTGTTGATTCTCTTAAATTCCACATGTTTTAAATCTCTATGTGGTGGATGTGAAAAAATTGCACAGGTTTGGTTGTTATCCATGATGTAAATCTTTCTAATTCAGCTCATTTTGTTTTATAAATTTTTTCCTCTATTCTCTCAGGAAGAACCTTCATACAATTCAGTTGGGGTTTCCCAAAGGCCCAAAATAACATATAGTGGAGTTGGGTCCTTTAGTAATTTCATTCATGAATTATGTTTTATTCTATTTGACTATTGTATGAATTGTAGTTTCGTGCACCAATGTCAAAATAAAATCATTCCAAAAAATAGATCAACGTTAGGTAATTTGTCAATGATGCTTCATTAAAATAATTATCAAATTGAATTTAAACAAAATAATAAGGAATGAACCCGTTTTATCAAACAATGTACCTGATGGAATGTTGGTCACCCTAAGAGGGGGGAGGGTGAATTAAGGTCTCAACTTTTTCTAATTTTTATTATATCATGTTCGCATGTTGATAGGAATTAATTAAACATGTGTGAAAGATTTCTGTAGTAATCGAATAATTCACAACAAGAAGAACAACACAACACAATTACTTGGTTCACCACTAAGGGATATACCCAAGGAGCATACACCGATAGGTTTCAAGTCATACCTAATTCCATTAATCATCACTAGCTAGTTATTACAAGGTTTGGGTATAGTCACTCTATCCCAGGAACACTTCCTATAAAAAATTTCAGGGATATCTCACTACTAACATCAGATCACATCCGTTGAATCCCCCAAGATCACTACTTTAGAAGAAGTCTCACTCAATTTATAGATGTGATGGTTTATTCAATGGATTTCCATGGAAGTCTTTGTCTTCTATTCTGGATAAGAATTTTCTTGAATCGAGGTCCAGAGTTGTTGCTCTTCAACATTCAATATTCTTCTCCAATGCACAACCATATGTACTAGGATTTCTTATTCTTCTTGTCCAAAATCAAATATCCTTTTGTGATTGATCAAATACTGAAAAACACTTAAAAGGCATCATCAGAATCATCTTTTCTTCATCCATGTGTGCATGTGACCATGCATGTGAAAAGTTTGAGATGCACTTCCTCTTGAATTCTTTACACACCTGAACCCTTGGTTTAGAATTATTCTCTTCAAATACTTAACATATGCACGTGCATGCAAGAATGAAGCACTTCCTCTTATACTTTCTTATGTGAAGGACCAAATGGGTATGGTTCCATTAAGCACACTCCTGACCTCTTTTCCCCTATTCATTATTCTCTTTTCTTACTAATTGGTTCATATTTTCTTACGCATTATGTGTGTTCAAATTCAAATCATGCATACTAATATATACATGCACTTCCCATCACCTAGAACAATCATCCTTCTCCCTTCCTCAACACACACTGTTCACATTGATTTGTTTATAATTATAATAATGTGATTTTCTTCAGACCCCAATATGTGTATTTGGGTATGGTATGTTGTTCCTATTATCCTTTTACACACCAAGGGTATAATGTTCTCCTATTCACAAGTGTTCTTTTTTACTCCACTAACTAGGATGATTTGCATGCCCTCCATAAACAAGGGGTGTGAAGGCCTCCTTCGGACAGGAAGTGAAGACATCCTTCACATAAAAAGTGGCATGCAGTTCTCCTCTACAAACAGAGTGGTACGCGGGACTTCCCCTCATGGGACAGTCCTGACCGCAAAGTAGAACAGCACACAGTTGAACAGTGTGGTATGTGGCAACATTGATCCACAAACCCAAAATGGAATACGAAAACTTATCTTCACGAAGAAAAAGTGGTCTATGTCTATTCTTCTTTGAGAACCAGAGTGGTATGCAGTTTACCTATTCATAAACTAGATCGGTACATGGGATACCTTTCACAAACCTAGAATGGTTTGTAGATGGTGCATGCCCCTTCTTGAACTTGAAGATTAGAGAAACTATTTTTCTCAGAATATGAGCCCTTGGAAGGCGTGGAAGAAACAGCTAATTCTCAGATTGGTGGATACCTTTTTATAAGTAGATATAAAATCTTTTACGCGTCAGAAATCCTCAAGATATTGAATGAATATCACAGTTTCTAAATCATCAAACCATAGTCATGAGATTTTCCGAGATTCTGGGTTGTTTCCTTTTCAAACTCATGGCCTTATGACTTCATTCATTTAATATAGAACACATTCATCCATCGATAGTCTCGTGAAAATTTCCAACACTCAAGATGGAATGGCCTCCACATACATCGTTTTTCCTTGTCCATTAATCGATATTTGTGTTTCATTTAATGCATGCAAATGTAAATGCATTCATGGAATTATGAAAGTTAGACGATCCTTATGTAGTGGTTTTTCTCTTCAACAATGGTTGGGAGCTCGATCATGGTTTACTACTAGTGGTGATGGCTCCCTAGAGTTAGTCGGGTAGCTGGAGGATAAAGGAAACCCTAAGTCAAATATCAGAAGGCTCCAATTTAATTCGGTGAGATATGGGATCATATGATCAACGTTGATTAGAATCTCATATTTGAATTGAGACGTACAGCTAAGATCTCACGCGAGATCATATTAACGGCTCGGATGGCTTCTGCGTTTTTAATTTCATGTAGTTTTTTAGTTATTCAGGTTTCCATTTAATGTACAACATTGAAAGAATATTTATAAATCATTCATCTATAATAAAATCTATAATTAATTAGGCTATAAGTTCTTATAAACATGTAGTATAGATCTTATATTTTGGATTTGAACTTATAACAAAATTTTGGAAGAACATTCTAGAAGACTACATTTTTTTATTCGGTAAAAATAAGGGGGTTATCAGTGAAAATTTAAAATGAACAGATTCTAGAACATAAATTTCAACCATTGATGACCAATTATGTCTTTAACCATATTAATGGACATTTATAACATCCCAAATCATCATTCATACCTATAAAAAAGATTCTAGGGGTGTATTTAAGAAGATAATGATTGGAGAGGGATCCTTTGGACAACATCTACTTCTTTAGGATTACTCTTTTATTTTATTTTTATTCTAGTATTCATTTCTCAGGTAACACATACATCCTCTATATTAATGTTTTTCTATTTGTCATCTTCCATCTCTCTTTCTCATAAAAAACTAATATCATTCTTTCTCTCTTATATATTTCCATTCTGATCACATTCCCCATTCAAATGGAAAGTGACTAACCTGAGGATTGTCTATGGGGTAGGTATTGTGGAATTATTTGTTGATTCTCTTAAATTCCACATGTTTTAAATCTCTATGTGGTGGATGTGAAAAAATTGCACAGGTTTGGTTGTTATCCATGATGTAAATCTTTCTAATTCAGCTCATTTTGTTTTATAAATTTTTTCCTCTATTCTCTCAGGAAGAACCTTCATACAATTCAGTTGGGGTTTCCCAAAGGCCCAAAATAACATATAGTGGAGTTGGGTCCTTTAGTAATTTCATTCATGAATTATGTTTTATTCTATTTGACTATTGTATGAATTGTAGTTTCGTGCACCAATGTCAAAATAAAATCATTCCAAAAAATAGATCAACGTTAGGTAATTTGTCAATGATGCTTCATTAAAATAATTATCAAATTGAATTTAAACAAAATAATAAGGAATGAACCCGTTTTATCAAACAATGTACCTGATGGAATGTAGGTCACCCTAAGAGGGGGGAGGGTGAATTAAGGTCTCAACTTTTTCTAATTTTTATTATATCATGTTCGCATGTTGATAGGAATTAATTAAACATGTGTGAAAGATTTCTGTAGTAATCGAATAATTCACAACAAGAAGAACAACACAACACAATTACTTGGTTCACCACTAAGGGATATACCCAAGGAGCATACACCGATAGGTTTCAAGTCATACCTAATTCCATTAATCATCACTAGCTAGTTATTACAAGGTTTGGGTATAGTCACTCTATCCCATGAACACTTCCTATAAAAAATTTCAGGGATATCTCACTACTAACATCAGATCACATCCGTTGAATCCCCCAAGATCACTACTTTAGAAGAAGTCTCACTCAATTTATAGATGTGATGGTTTATTCAATGGATTTCCATGGAAGTCTTTGTCTTCTATTCTGGATAAGAATTTTCTTGAATCGAGGTCCAGAGTTGTTGCTCTTCAACATTCAATATTCTTCTCCAATGCACAACCATATGTACTAGGATTTCTTATTCTTCTTGTCCAAAATCAAATATCCTTTTGTGATTGATCAAATACTGAAAAACACTTAAAAGGCATCATCAGAATCATCTTTTCTTCATCCATGTGTGCATGTGACCATGCATGTGAAAAGTTTGAGATGCACTTCCTCTTGAATTCTTTACACACCTGAACCCTTGGTTTAGAATTATTCTCTTCAAATACTTAACATATGAACGTGCATGCAAGAATGAAGCACTTCCTCTTATACTTTCTTATGTGAAGGACCAAATGGGTATGGTTCCATTAAGTACACTCCTGACCTCTTTTCCCCTATTCATTATTCTCTTTTCTTACTAATTGGTTCATATTTTCTTACGCATTATGTGTGTTCAAATTCAAATCATGCATACTAATATATACATGCACTTCCCATCACCTAGAACAATCATCCTTCTCCCTTCCTCAACACACACTGTTCACATTGATTTGTTTATAATTATAATAATGTGATTTTCTTCAGACCCCAATATGTGTATTTGGGTATGGTATGTTGTTCCTATTATCCTTTTACACACCAAGGGTATAATGTTCTCCTATTCACAAGTGTTCTTTTTTACTCCACTAACTAGGATGATTTGCATGCCCTCCATAAACAAGGGGTGTGAAGGCCTCCTTCGGACAGGAAGTGAAGACATCCTTCACATAAAAAGTGGCATGCAGTTCTCCTCTACAAACAGAGTGGTACGCGGGACTTCCCCTCATGGGACAGTCCTGACCGCAAAGTAGAACAGCACACAGTTGAACAGTGTGGTATGTGGCAACATTGATCCACAAACCCAAAATGGAATACGAAAACTTATCTTCACGAAGAAAAAGTGGTCTATGTCTATTCTTCTTTGAGAACCAGAGTGGTATGCAGTTTACCTATTCATAAACTAGATCGGTACATGGGATACCTTTCACAAACCTAGAATGGTTTGTAGATGGTGCATGCCCCTTCTTGAACTTGAAGATTAGAGAAACTATTTTTCTCAGAATATGAGCCCTTGGAAGGCGTGGAAGAAACAGCTAATTCTCAGATTGGTGGATACCTTTTTATAAGTAGATATAAAATCTTTTACGCATCAGAAATCCTCAAGATATTGAATGAATATCACAGTTTCTAAATCATCAAACCATAGTCATGAGATTTTCCGAGATTCTGGGTTGTTTCCTTTTCAAACTCATGGCCTTATGACTTCATTCATTTAATATAGAACACATTCATCCATCGATAGTCTCGTGAAAATTTCCAACACTCAAGATGGAATGGCCTCCACATACATCGTTTTTCCTTGTCCATTAATCGATATTTGTGTTTCATTTAATGCATGCAAATGTAAATGCATTCATGGAATTATGAAAGTTAGACGATCCTTATGTAGTGGTTTTTCTCTTCAACAATGGTTGGGAGCTCGATCATGGTTTACTACTAGTGGTGATGGCTCCCTAGAGTTAGTCGGGTAGCTGGAGGATAAAGGAAACCCTAAGTCAAATATCAGAAGGCTCCAATTTAATTCGGTGAGATATGGGATCATATGATCAACGTTGATTAGAATCTCATATTTGAATTGAGACGTACAGCTAAGATCTCACGCGAGATCATATTAACGGCTCGGATGGCTTCTGCGTTTTTAAAATTCATCCCACATCGAAACCAAAGCCCAAGATTCTCGCTTTTTAGACATCAATATGCCCTAGAATCATGTCAGATTAATCCTGTCCCACCTCCGACGTTGACCCGCACTGATTCTTCATCGGCACGCTCTTTGCGCTCACACTGCCTCCTTGAAAATTCACCTAACACCCACTATGAATAACATGGGGGATTATACATGACCCCCATGTGTCTCTTGCGGGCTTCCCTAGCTGGCTTCCCTGTGGGCATGGCCGACCCCTATTATCCCACAAGGGCCTTAGGTTGAGGCTGTCTGGCTTGTGGGGTCGACCATTTTTTTAGGTAAGGATAAAAAAATACATAGTTGAAAACTATGTATGTATTGAAATGCATGGCCAATTTCTATCTCAAAGCTCAAGCATTGGCCACATTAGAATACAAGGCCACCTCAACAAAATTTTATTCTATTTTTTTACACCTTCCATAAAAACACCAACCATATTTAATTTTTGTATAAAATGTATCACTCTTGATACACATATTTGAAACATTGGATCAATGCATCGATCATTTGAATTTCTAAAATCTGTTTCACTCTAGAGTGTTCCTTTCTTCATATTGATTATCATTGACATCCATTAACACCAATTGACAATAATAAAAATCTTAATTCAAAATGTGGTATCATCAATCTCCACCTTTTTGTTTGTTTTCTATAATTAAACTTTCTCTAAAATGAGCAGGTCATTGTCAAAATGAGAGTCTTGTATCTTCTAAATCCCATTAACTTTTCGACATTCATTTTCACTTTATTCACTTTATCTCCGCCTTATTGAAAAGAAATACATGGTTTGGGGTAGGGAGGGAATCATTACATACTTAAGTAGTGTTACATCAATCATTTCACTTTACATCTACATGAGAAAATATCTATGTAGGAAAAAATAGGATATGATCTAGACAACAACTCAATCCATTATCCCCTAATCATGATAAATCATGTCATGAGAACTCATATACTTTTCATCAAGGAATTTTCCACTTTCATTCTAGGATAATGTGATGAAATATTTTTAATAAAAAGAAACCTGGAACTCCTTTTCCAATGATAAGATATTTAGACAATCTTTATAGTAATTGAATTTGATACCAACTAAAGTTGATACTAATTGAAATAATAACTATGGAAGATTATTTATCTTCTTCTCCCCCTCAAGGGAAAACTTCTCAGGTTCTCCCCCTGAGTTCTTTCTTCTCCTTCAATTCCCTATAATTGTGTTAAGGAAAAATGGTGGATCCTCATTGCTTCTTCAATGTAAGCTACAAGGTTGAGAATATTTTCTCAACCAATATGCACAGTTTTTTCCACTCCACACAATTGCAGGTTTGTTCTTTAGTTTTGAATTTGGTTGTGTGGATCTCAATATTTATTCCATGTCTTTGTGTTTGATTATTATTTCTCCAAGATATTTCAAATCACTATATCTCTTTGTGAAACATTCATTGTGTGGAGGAATTCTTCTTGATCTGGAATAAATACACTAAAATTATTAACAGTTTGACCAGCCTTGTTGCACCTCCCACATAGGACTTCTATATCTTCTTGTCGAGTATTATTATTTGTTGGTTCACTATACTTATACTATAACTCTCATTTCATTATAATTTTTTCCAAATCATCATGCTAGATATCTAATATATCCATGGTAACTACGGAAGAATGTTGGGATTTTACACATGAACTCTTCAGAGTGTTGTAGTTTTTAGCAATTATTTTGGATGTACCCCTCGTAAACTTCTGGGAGACTAAATCCAAGGAATTCTAACCTGTCCTTGTTGGGGTATTATTGGTATAATTTTCTTTTTCAATATTCTTCTGATTTCCTCCAAATGTAGCTTCTTCTTTCATAGCCGACTTATATGGTCTAATGTTCTTATCATCTCTGGATATGTGTTGAGATCAGCATGCTCCATTCATGTGACCACTTCAATGGAATAAATCACATATGTTGTCGAACGTTATAAATCTATATGTTGTATACAGATTATTTTTGATAAATTGATTTTTCTTCTTATTCTCTAGGTTTCTCCCTTTTGACATAGGCTATTTATATGTTTTTTTATTTGAATAGTTATACTTACAATCTAGTGCACGATGCCCAAATCTGTTGCAGCACCATCATTGACCCACAAATCATGTCTTCTTGATATCATTTGTATAATGTTTTGGGTCATATTCATAATGTGGTGTGCTCTATCTGGGGAACCATCTTCCAGCTTCTTCAGTATATCCACCCTAGCCATGGTGATAGGTTCCTTCTCATCACCTTTCCTCATCCTTACATTCTTATAATTATTGTTCCAACACGACCTTTTTGTAGATACATATTTATAAAAAAATACATATTGTTATGGATGGTACCTTTTCTTTCTCAGCAACGTGTGATATCAATGAGTGAATCAATGATATTATTATCAGATTTTGGAGATCTATTGATGAAATAATACCTTATTGATCATTGAATACCAGCAGCAACCGTTTCTTTCTTTTTTGAGGGATCAATATGTGTCTTCTCAAGATTAGTCAACTGGGCATCCAATTTTAGACATTTCATATTGAGTATCATCTTCTAAAAATAAATCATGATCATCTACTCGTCATATGCCTTTTTCAATAATTCAATCCCATATTCTTGCTTCTTGATTTTTTTAGTAACAATGAGTTAGTGCCTCTGTTCTTCTTGGATATTTCTTCCAAATATAAAAACATTAATTCAGTGAAATTTTTAAGTTCATCATTAAATGCATGGATCTTTACTTCCAGAGTATTATTGAAACCCTATTTCTATTAAAAGGGTTTAATATATCTGGAGAGCTTTAAGAATTCAAGAATTTTAACTTCCAATCCCTTTTTCCACATTATTAACTTCTCCTTCCAGTCATATGATCTCAACCTGAATGCATTGAAATATTCTACAAATATAGAAACTCTTTATTTAGGAATATCATGAAGATAGGTTCTTAATTTCTCAAATTTCAGCTCATGGGAAGTTAATAATTGATCATCATCACCACCTGTGTTAGAATCCTTGATTTTGGTGGAAATATAATCCACCTTCTCTTTACACACCAAGCTTAATATTTATTCATTATTAATATATCATGTAGAATATGATATTTCGTGTTCTTTAGGCATGAGGTACTCATTCAATAGCTTCTTCTCTTTCTCATTACTATTTGTTCGGGTCTTCTTAGATATACCCTTATGGTCAAATGTAACTGATTTTCAATCAAGACTGCACTTGATTTTTGACATAGGGACGAAAACTCAAATCCTCTTACTGAAGAGTATCCAACATATGTAGTCCATTTCCCTCTGATACTAATTGAAGGACCCTAGGTCACCCTGAGGGGGGGGGATCAAGGTGTCAAATTTTCATCCTTTTTATTGGATCTTGTTCCCATGTTGATTGAATTTAATTAAACCTGTATGATGGATATGTGTAGTAATTAAAACATTCACATTTATAAAGACAACACATCACTTTTACATGGTTCACCACTAAGGTATACATCTAAAGAGCATACGCTGATAGATTGTCTATCATACCTAATTCTACTAATTTACACTAGCTATAGATTACAAGGTTTGGGTATAGTCAATCAATTCTCCGCACACTACCTTTGAAAAAGTTCTGGGACTCCTCACTTCTCCCCTCGGATAACTTCCATTGACTCCCCCAGCTCACTCCCTTAGGTGAAGTCTCGCAAAGTTTATAGAAGTGCATGTCTCTTCAATGGATAGGCATGGAATTATTTGTCTCTCATGCATCATGAGACTTATCTTGCATCAAGTTACATATTTTATGCTCTTCAGCATCCAATCTTCTTCTCCATTACAACATCCAGATGTACTAATACTTCATATTCTTCTTATCTAGAATAAATAATCATTTTGTGCTTTCACAAACACTGAAAAAAACTCACTAGGCATCATGAGAATCATCTCTTCTTCTTCCATGTGTGATTTTGACCATTCATGTGAAAATTTAGAGGCTCTCTTCCTCCTCACTTCATTACTGTTGTGCACCCTCGGTTTAGGATTATTTTCTTCAATGACATCACACATGCACATGCATGCATGAATTAATGCACATCGTCTTGTACATTCTTGTGTGAAGGACCAAATGTGAATAGTTCTATTATGCACACTCATGGCCTCCTATCCCATTCTCTTTCAATTTTTTTCCTACCACTTGGTTAGGATTTTCTTAAACCTTATCTATGTTCTTTTTCAAATAATGCCTAAGAGTATATACATGCAATTCCCATCACCATACACAATCTTCCTTCTATCTTCCTCAACACACACTGCTCACTTTGATTTGTCTATTTTCATAAGAATGTGATTTTTTTAAAACAACAATTTGTGTATTTGGATATGGTATGATGATCATGATCCTCGTTTACACACCAAGGGTATAGAGTTCTCCTATGCATAGGTCTGCTTGTATCTTCCACAAACCATGAGGTTTCACAGCTTCTCCTTGCGCAAGGGATGCACGGGCTTCCTTCACAAAGGAAGTGCAGACTTACTTTGTGTACCAAGTGGTACATGGTTATCCTCCATGAAATGATTGGTTTGTAGGAATTACCATCACTGAACACTCTTCACCATGAACTAGAGCGGTGCGCAGTCAAACTGTGTGGTAGATGGGAACTTTGATCCGTAAACCCCAGACGGTACGCATAAACTTCTCTTCACGAACCAGAAGTGGTTCTCAACTCTTCTTCTTCGCATACAAGAGTGGTACATGGTTCACCACATTGTGAATTAGATTGGTACATGGTATAATATTCACAAACATAAAACACTACATGAATCGTGCATGCCCCTTCTCGAACATGAAGATCGAAGAAACTCAATTTCTCAAAATAAGAGCTCTCGAATGGCCTAGAGGAAGCAGATGGTTATCAGATCGGTGGATCACTTTTTATATGTAGAGATCAAACCTTTTCTACATCATAATTCCTTGAGATATTTCATGAATATCATGGTTTTGAAATCTTTAGACCATGGTCATGAGATACAATGAGATTATCATTGGTTTCCATTTCAAACTCACGACATTGTCCCTTTTTAATGAATTCATGAATGCGTGCATGCCTCAAGAGTATCATGAAAATTTTGAACACTTGAGATGGAATGGAATCTAGAAATATAATTTTCCTCAGCCATTCATCGATCTTCATGTTGTGTTGCATACATGAAAATATAATTTCATGCTTAGTAGCATGACAGTTAGACAATCCATATGAAGTGAATTTTCCCTCCAAAAAGGTTTGGAGCTTGATCAAAATATGCTCTAAGTGGAGACAAAACACTAGAGATAGTTGGGTCGCTGGAGGTTGAGGAAGACCCTCGGTCAATGATCGGATGGCTCTGAATCAATTAGGCGAGATGTGTGATCAGATGAAAGGCGGTCAATAAGAGCTCAGATCTGGATTGAGATGTGTCGCTGAGATCTCATGTGAGATCAGATTGATGGCTTGGATGGCTTATATATTTTTAAAATCCATCACAGATCGAAAACAATGCACATGATTTTTTCTATTTAAATATCAATCTATCTTAGCATCATGCTAGATTAATCCTCCCCCCCCCTCTGATGATGCCCCACACCGGTTCTCCTCGGGCGCACTCTTAATGCGCACTCTTCCTCCTCAGGAGTACACCCCGAAACCACTTTGCAAACCATTGGAACTTTTACGTAGCCCTCATTCCACTATTGCGGGATATCTGGGATGGATTCCCTATGGGCATGGTCAACTTCTATGGTCTCGCATGAGCCTCGAGTTGAGGCCTGCGGTTCGGCTATTGGGATCACACTATTTTTTAGGTAAGGATTATAATAATACATAGTATAAAACAATTTATACATTGAAATTCATGGAAACATTATATTTCAAAACTCATGAATTTCCCACCTTATAATTCCAAGCTCCCACTACACCATCTTCTTCTATTTTTTATTTACTCCCTCCAAAGAACACTCCTACCATCCTTAATTATAATAGAAAATGTACCACCCCTGATACACCTATTTGGAACATATGATCAGTTCATTAATCGTCAGAATGTCGAATCTCCAATTCACTTAAGAGAGTCCTTCTCTTTAATTTGGTCATCGTTGAAATCCTTTGACACCCATTCACAACAAATACAATATTCATACAAAAAGTGGTCCCTACAGTACCAAGACATTTTGTTCTAATATGAATTCTATCTACATATTCATTTAGATTGCAATTTTTCATTGGTTAATTAATGGAATTACGAAAATAGAAAACATATTTTGAATAAATAATTAAAATTAGAAAATGAGTTACGATAGGTGAATTAGAAATTAGTGAATGAACCAACCGTGAGACTCTTCAAGAGTGATGACTCTACATAGCCTCTGTACTACATTATGAATATGAATTTGGTGTTTTTTCTCCATATAAAAATAATGCATCATAAATGATGTCACTTCCATGGGGATAAGCATTCTTTCGAAAACATTTTTTATTTTCACATAGTTGATGGATTTTAATTTTATTTCATTTAAAAACAAAGAAAACATTCTTCTTCATTGATGTTTTCAAATGACCATTTTATCAATTCATGGGACAAATAATCACATGTGAAAAACAATAAATACACTATATTGAGGCACAACTCCAAAGAAAAGTAGATCCTCATATGATAATGGTAAAGAAAAATAAAAAGGCATAGAGTCATTGATATAACCTCAAGATTTGATATGCATGATCGATGAACTCTAAACGGAGTTGAAAATAATCATAGTCAAAAAATGTTCCCCTAGTTTTCACGAATTTCACTGAGGACATCCAAAAAGTTGAAGAAAAATATGATATGGTGGAGCCCAACTACCTACCATCACTTTACACCATTTTACACTGAGAGGAACTCATCATTGAAAAAAATATTTAACCATTATTATCTTAGGGCGATAATATTTCTTTAAACTACTTATTTTATGATTATATTCAATCTCATTCAAGTGTCCCTTATAAATGATTTCAATTTTCAGATTTCATCAAACCATTATTTTCCTTATATGATGATGATAAAAAATAACATGAACCTATTTAGGGACACAGGAAATCCAAGATTTTGTTGAAAATTCATTTGAGGAAGCCTATGAAGAAATAAAAATAGTTTTGCTTAGGAAAATCATGACAGAGGGACATCATTATGAAAGGGATAATATTATTACAATAAAAATGTAATTTTATTCAATAAAAATAACATACTTACTTTCTCATTGATCATTCAATTAATTCAACCCATGTTGATAAAACACTAGATTGTAAATAAGAAGTTGCACAAGTTTAAATATAGGAGAATGAAGTTCTATACTTCTCCCTAACCAACCATAAAAGTTGTACCAATTGAAAATGGAGAAGATATAGTATACTCTATACATGGAATTATACTAAAAAATAACAATGAAGTGGATTCTGGGAAAATCAATATGTGGTTTCTCAAGTCAAATAATCTCCATCCACTGAAATATTGTGGATACAATATTCTGCTACACTTTTGGAGAGAGTAAAAAATCAGGGCCCATTTTGGGGTATTATACCAATACATAATGCTTTGCATGATTTCAAGGAATTTATAATTCAATTTTATTGTTACAATTAGGGATCATACATCCCTGAACCCTCCTTTATTTTTTAGCTTAAATGACTTGATCCTTGTGCTTAATTGCATAATTCAGTTTTGTAGGTTCATGATAACAGAAGGAAGCCAGAAACTATGGAATTAATGAAATAATCATCATGGTAAATGGTGTTAAATTTTTTTATTTATATTTAAAACTCTATAAATATTTTTCCCAATATTTTATTGATATTTATAATGGAATTTTATGCCTATACATGAGTTTGTGATTTAATTGACTTATCGAGGAGACAATATTTTCATAGGAATCATGTGAGGTCTTACTTTAGATTTAAATTTTAATGATATTGAATGAGTAAAATAGAGAATGTTATGAAATAAGTGAACAATGGATATTAAAATTAAGACTCATGATTTAAGGAAATTATTTGATTCGTATAAATGATATTTCCCTACAATTTTTCAGGCATTGAATTTATGAAATCTATGTGAATTGATTTGTTATTATTAATCATGTGTTGACCGATTTTCCAATATCATATTTCCATTATTGATAGGATTTGTAGAAAATTATCTTCTTATTTTTTTATTGAGCATATTTATTGTGTGATCATGGGACATGTCCCTAACCATAACATTAATTTGAACTATTCATAGCTATGACTGTGTAGAAAAATCATTTAAAATTATTGAGGTGTCTTTTGATAAATCACATAGCCATAAAAGTACAACTGTACATCAATACTTATTTTAATCCAAGATTCCATGAATAAACTTCATATAGATTAGCCATTTTCAAGCAATGTTTATCCATTCTTACCCAACTCTTAGTAAATGCATGATATTTTAAAGTTGAAGTGTGGGGGTAAAGGGAATCATGGTAGAAGGGATGAGTTAAATTTTAAGGAAAAATTGTTCTGGTGCTTATTATTGGAAAAAATAAATTTTTTTGAATCATTTATGAAAATTCAATTTTCACTACTTCAATTATAAAAATAGAAAATGATAAAAAGAACCAAAAATGGGAAATATGGGGTAAGACGTTGGAAAACCAAAAATCTCCATTAGTAGACCTAAGATGTTTATCATATGTGGTTGTGTGGTGTGTGTGAGGTATATTATAATCATAAACATATGAATAAATTAAAAAAATGATTAAAATTATATTTGAAATAGAAAAAGACTATAAATGTAAATAAATAATATTCAAAAGGGTGCATAAAATATTCATTATTATTTATTTGATCATAATCGTTACATTGAGTTTTTGGGAAACAAGAATTGCTAAATTGAAGGGTGGAACTCTATATCACATTTTTTTTGATTTCATACATTTTACTAAAGGTATTAACATCTTTATTATGAATTTATTTTTAAAGCATTACATACTAAAAACCTTATGCATCAATGACATTTGAACCATTGAAGAGAGATATCATGATTTTATGTGACTTTTTTCATTTCAAAGTGGATAATGTTGTTCCTTTACAAGATCCTAGATAAGGTAAATGTTCTCATGATATGATCATAACTATACATGAATTTTATGATGTGTGATGAGAGAATAGATTCAAAATATTGGTGGATCATGATTTGGAAAGATTAATAATAATGAATTAAGGATATCGAATTAAGAAAATGAGATGATCTGTCATTTTCTTTAAGGGGAAAAGTAAAACACAAGAATTGATAACTTCATTGAAAAATGTAAAATTGAATTGAAATTTTATGTTAAATTGGATAATTTAATTTTACATTGATGATTGTTTAATTATTATTTCTCTGACATATGAATATTGACCACATTGGTACCTATTTATTTTCATTGACAAGATTTTTTGCTGTAGTACAAGCATGGTTTATGTGTGGGGGTGTTGATAGAGATAATATTTAAATAACTTTTGATATTTATTTAAATTATTTAAACCCTAAAAATTTATCAATTTGAAATTATTTTCATCAATTTTTGAATTATGTTGTGTTTTGGTTTAAAATGTGAAAATTGATTACTTTTGTAACTTTAAGAGATTTAAATACTTTATTATTTAGAGAATAACTTTTAAAATATAGATAAAATTGATATGATAATTATTTTTTTGAATCATATGATCATTGGATTCAACATTATAGTTTTCTCCTGGATCTAATTGTAACATCCATGGGACAAAAAAATCAATCAATGTAGAAAAAATTGAAGAAATTATATTGGACCCCACCAACCTAAATGAACCATATATCGAGATACACAACTCCAATTGAGGATATTCAATCCGGATAGGAATTTAGACTCATTTCATCAATTGCCAATTAAATTTCAAATATTTATGCTGTAACACCCCATGATTTCATATTAAGTTATTTTCTTTAATGTAATTCAATAGTTTACGCTACATACAACACTAAGTTCGAGTGCACCACATCTTACCAATCTATCCAAAAAAATGGGTATGAATAGTATTAAATGGATTTTGAATTATATATTCCCCGTATGATTTTAACTTATGTATTATGTGATTCTTAGATCTATTATAAGAAAAAATTCAATTTTTCATATAAAAAATATATTTTTCAAAAAAAAAATTCAATTTTACAACCTTTTAATGGAGAAACCATTTTAAATCCAATATTTGACACATTGAAATATTAAATTTGAAAAAATAAAATAATTTTTTATAATATTGATATCAAAATTTACATTGGATGAAATTTTAGTATATGACTAATAATATTCAATTTTTTATGAATACTGAAAAATATTGTATTTTAATGCAAAACTACCTTTTAATATAAATTATTTATATGTTTATATTATTATTTTTAAATGGTTTTATAGTATAATTAGATTATATTATTAACATTTAATCTAATTTTCTTTATTCTAAAAATTTTAACACTGAAATTGGGCATAAACAAGTGTCAATATTTTAATAGTTATTATTTCTTAAAAACAACCTTTTTGTTTGGACATCGGGAATTAATTTTAAATTAATTTATACAACTTCTATGTTTTTAGTTTGGTAATATAGAAATAATTTTTGAATTTATGATATCAAATATATCTTAGGCTTAATTTTTGGTAATTTTCTGAAAATCTTCAATTTTTGATGAATAGTGAAACAAGTAAGTAGTACATAAAAAACTAAAATTTTCATTTAAATGAAATTTTACCACTTTTGTAAATTGAATTTCAAAAATTCGACATACATGGTTGTTATTAGTTAGTAAAATCGGGATCAATAAGATTAAAATAATTTTTTAGGAATAGAAACTTTTGACTTTTATTTACCGTGGTTAAAGGTAAATATGGTAATTCTAGGTAAAAAATAATTAATGTGGTTCAATAATATTAAATTAATTTTTGGTGAATTGTAACTTTTGACTTTTATTTACCACATTTAAAGGTAAATAGGGTAATTCAAAGAAAAAAGAATATTCTAATAATAAAGAATTACCAAAACACTTGTCATAACCTTATTGGATGAGTCATGGCCAACCATGGGCATCAATGGGTCGATTTTGGGACCCCATTGAACCATTTACGAGTGATATTGACACTTATATTAATTAATTTTATGTAAAGAAAAAAATTACTTAAACACTTATATTTTAATAAATAAATTTTTACATGGGGTTACATAAGTTATATCTTCGACTATAAATATTCATTGGAAAGATACAATGATTTCCTACATCATGGTGTTTTTATTTTATAATTTTTAGATATCAAATAAATAAAACTATTTATGACACAATAATGACATATTTTTTACCTCATTAATGAATTATTTAAATAAATTAGATTATAAAGATTTAAAAAATATCCAAAACTTGTCCAATTCATGTTGGTTGATTTTATTTTGACCATTAGTCATATTATCATCAACTATAATTATAGTTTGACCTTTAGAAACCAAAAATCCTTATAGAATAAAATAATCTTTTAACACATTAAAAAAGAGCCCCTCCCCCCTTATAAAAATCCCTCACCTCTAACCCATTACTCACACCTCTCAAGCCCTTTGGATCATCTAAACTCATCTAAAATAATCTCTCATGATCCCTCCCTTCCATCTATAAGCCTTACCTTATGTACAAGGCACATCAAGACATCCTTTTGGTTCAAACCAAATGGTGTTACCCAATATTAAGGTACCTCCTTCCATGGAGTCTTCTTCTTTTTTAATTATCCAACCCCCAAAACACTTTTTATTACATTATTTTATTACAACACAAGTATCCTCAATATACTAGGTTGTTTTTATGTGAATGATTCGAGAAACACTTACATAGACATCTATCTAATGGTAAAAGAACATTCTATTTTTGAGGACGGTGAACTACTGCCTCATGAAATGATGGTTGTTCAATTATCTCTTACTGCCTATTATTATGGCCATTATGATGGAACAATATTTATATATGATATATATTATGTTTATGTTTTCTCTATGCTTCAATAATTTTCATTTACAGACACACCTTTATGTTTTCCAATATGTGTGAAGACAAAAATTTCATTAGAGGAAGTGGGGACTACCTCCCCCTCAAGGTGACTTGATTCATTCATGACATACATGGAACATATAATGGATGGAGTTAATTAAATAATTCAATGCATATATGATATGATATTATAATTTAATTATAATATACCCTTTTATCATTATGATCTCATTTCATGAAATATGAAATAGAAATGAAAGTATCATCCATGCGTATGTATGACTTACCGTCTCCATGAACAGTGCATTTAATTTCTTATCTCCAAAAATCTTGAACTAAATAAATATATATATATATACTGGATATATATGATATATATGATATTTAAATAATGAACAAGATACTGTAGATATTAAGACTTTTGACAACATGGAGAATTTTTAATTATAACAAGTTCATTTTTTACATAAGAACAAAATATCGACAAAACAACCATTATTAAGGTAAATGATTACATAATGTTTATAAAATGGTAATAAATGATATAAAAGGAATAATAAACATGAAAATGGTTTTTAATCAAGTATAAATTAACTTTAGTTTATTATTCAGGAGATTAAAGAATGAACGATTCAAGTCGGACACGAGGTAAGGGGTTTCTTATCTCACTTTTAATTTCATGAGATTTCCATTGTTCACCACTTATTTATTGGATGTGGGCTATGTACTACCCTATGATTGTATTATATTGGTAATATATTCAATTTAAGGGTATTTACATCATCATTTTATGATACTTCATTCATGGGGTTTATGTTTCGTAAATTACCAAACCGGTAAGGGAATTTCAATTTTTAGTTTCCACTCACTGGGCTTTAAGCATACTTCATTGATTATTTTACTCCATGATTATGTGTGTAGGCCCACCATACTCGATGACTGTATCAGGTTCGCCAAAATGTTTCAAGTGTGTCAGATGAATGATAATTTTGTAATTGAACTTAATATCCTCTTCATACTACCAAATACTCTTGGACCATTTTATTCTTGGGACTTGATGTTTTGGGGCCATATCCATCCCCAATATCTAGCTACTGCAGGTTCATCCAGACAACAATAATTTTTTTTCCTAGTGGGAATAGGAAATAACACTCAAAGAAGTCAAGGATCATTCTATAATTTATTTTTTATGCTCTAATATCATCCTATGATTAGAAGTTGCTCACACTATTCTCTCTAATAAAAACACCAACTTCTAGGTATGTGAATTGAAGACAATTTTTACCAAGTTCAATATATGTTCTAATAATACATCACACTATCACACACAACAAAATGTGTAGATCGAGGTGTTCAACAAAACCCTATGAAACATATTGAAAATAATGGTTTGTTAGAATAAGAAAATATTTCTTGAAATTCTCTCCAAAAAACTCTAGGCTTACTGGGTCATGACACATAATCCCACCCTGGTGATCCCATATTCCCAAGTGTATAGGACATCGGTAGTCCTTCCCATCGAGATTTAATTTCCATTACTCTGAATAGCCATCTATAATCAAAATACAGAAGATATAATAGAAAAAGTTTTTCTGGCTAATATGGAAGCCCTCAATGAGAATATTCTTTGTGGTTTCACACCTTGGAGAGACATCTGAATTTGAGAGCCATAACGTTCAATAATAATGTTCATCTCCACTCTTTCCTTTGTGGTGACTTGATATTGGCCAATAGAACTCCAATAATACCTATAAGTATGTATCCAAATTTTTAGACCAAATGGGGGGGACCTTATATCATTCATAAGGTTTACCCCAATGGTTTATACTCTATTGTCACCATGTATGGTTAGAGTGTTACTCATCCCACTAATGTAAATTCCTTACAAAATATTTCACTAATGAGTAGCTACATCTACCTTTACTGGATGATGTTAATATATACAAATCATCTGACATAATGGATTTAAACCCACCCAACATTCATCCCTCTTGATAATAAACTAAATAACTTATTCGAGATCTATGACATTAAACTAAGACCCCACCCATCTTGAATTAATTTAAAATGTAGATGACAAACATGCCACGGTTTGAGATCTATGACCATAAATTAAGATCTCTCTCATACATAACATATGATTTTAAACTACATAACAATCTAAGAACTATGTTTTTCATGATTCCAACCGATGTAGGTTATGTTAGAATGTCAAATCATTTCATCATTGGGTCCATACCCAAATTTATCGATCTTTGGCCTCCCAACCTAGGGTCCCATCTTGGAAGACGTTGTTTGGTGTAGAATTGTGTCCTTATTCACATCATGTTTGAAACAACGAAACCATGTGCCTCCGTTAGGAAGACACTCCTCCTGTTATATACTTACCACATGAAATTAAACTGTATGGGACTTCAGAACTAAGAATGGATTGATTATCATCTTTACAGGATATATAGAAATGCCCAAACATTTTGTCCTTCGGTCGAGCCCCAGGTTCATCAATCCATTATCCCCCATTCCTCCAGTAATCTCATCAAGACTTAATTTCATAAATGGGACCCTTGACACTGTTGTGTTATATTAACATGATTTGATTCACTTTGGTTTAGGAAATAGAGTGTTGGATTCTGTGTGGACTTTCTTTCATTCCATCAACATGCATAATGTGCCTCATTATTTGGGTTTTCATCATATTTCTCATCTGAAAGAACCACTGAATGGTATGAATGCTTGTCTTTAAGGCTCACCCTCCATTTTAGGCCAATTTCCTAGAGGATCTAAAAAAAATTTGATACAAGTCCCACATTTCAAATTCAATTAGTGGTCAACCCTCAATTGTTTGTTCCCATTTCATTTCACATGATATGGAAGTTTTTTTAAATTACTTTAAAAAATTTTCCACTATCATTACACCATCCTCATTATGCCCTAAATATTGGTCTTTTTACTCAGGTTGCTTTCCCTTTCATTATGTCCCAGAGGAACTTTTATGCCTGTTGTGTTATCCCTCTGTGCAACTTTTGTCATTAAGAAGATGAATCAATGTCATGGGGTCATCATTGACTCCACACTATATCCCCCTACTGTCTATTCCATGTTTTGTGAAGATCTTATCTGGCCTTGTTTCCCCCACTATTCATTGCTCATGTGGTCTTAGGAATTTGGCCAAGGTTTATACATGCATTGAAGAATCCTACTACCATACGGTCCGAGTTCTACAACCTTAAACCATGATCTCACCATATTTACCAAATGATGTTTAACTACACCGCATCGAAAGAACTACATGTGGCTTGATTCCCATCTAAATGGGATATGAAGGAACCCCAAGACATTTCATCTTCAGGTCCACCCCCTGGTACTATAGATCATGCCCTCCTTCTAGACACTCTACCTAGGTATTCCAGGAGGACATGCCACGTGTGGAATTCCATTTTCCTCATTTACGTCAGTCATAAAATAGCTACACCATGTACTTCCCCCTATTGTATAGTACATCTCATATTTGTCCTTACCTCAAGACGTTAAACTACATGGCACTTTAAGAACTATGATTGGATTGATTCCTACCCTTGCAGAATACGTGGGAACTCCTAGAAATTTTTTCATTCAGTCCACCTCCATGTTTCTCTATATTTGGACTCTTGACCTAAGATTTATCCTTGTAAATCATTTTGTGGCGTGGAATTATTTTGGTACTCATTAACAATTGGATTATAACAGCTACACCATGCACATTCTTTAGGAGTGCCTTCCCTTTTACCAGTATCCTTACTACATGTCGTTAAATTTTACGGTGATTTATGAACTAAATTTGTCTTGATTCCTACCCCTGTAGGATATGTATTCCTTATAATTTTTTTCTTTAGGTCTAGCCCCAGGTTCTTCAATTCCATTTCATATCATTTTGGCAAGGGTTCACTATTGGGATTATGTATGGTGTGTTGTGGACTTATTTGGTCCTTATTCACATGAGGTAATTTTTCCATTCCATACACATTTCCCCATTTTTTAAGACCCTTTACCTCTATGTCCTCCTTGCATGATGTTAAACATCATTGATTTTATTGAACTACAAATGGCTTGATTCTCATACTTATGGGATACATAAGAATGCATGGGAATTTTGACTCATATCCATCCCCAGGACCCTCATCCTTTTCATCCCCTTATCTGGAGATTCCTCATTAATTTTTTGCCTGGTGTGGTGTTGGCTTTCCTTATACTCATTAAAATATATTTTCATTCATCACATCATGAGAATTCTCCTCAGAACCTCATTTTAACCATCATCATTACAATATGATGTTAAATAGTATGGTGATTCTAGAACTACTTTTGGATTGATTCCTGTCCTTGCAGGATACATAGGAATGCCCATATGTTAATTCTTCGACTCCAGACCCATGATTATGACCCCATTTCATCTTTACCATGTGATCATCCTATTAGGTTGTTTTCTCCCTAATTCAATCCCGTCATCCTCTATCATTCCACAGCAGCATGTATCAAATGTGATGTGCTTTAGGAACTAGAGTGTTGAGTTCTTCATGGAAATGCTTTCATTCCATCTCCACACATCATGTGTCCCATTATTTGGGTCTCTATCAGCTTTTACATATGAAAGGAAACCCCCCATGGCCTAGTCCCATGACATTTTGGATCACCTTCCATCCTAGGAAAACATCCCGATGGATCACGAACAACAATATGATACTTGTCACACGTTGCGAATATAGTATGTGGTCGATTCTCAACTATTTTTTCGCATTAAAAGTCACACGATGCGAATAATATGTCTCAAATATGGTCAAATATTTCCCCAATTGTAATATCCAACATCATCGTTCCCAAATATTGTTCTTAGTATCCATATTTCATTCCACCTCCTCATGTGCATGCGGAATTTCAAAAACTGTGGTGTTATCCCTTCGGGAACCTTTGTGCGTTGAGAGGACGGACCGGTGTTTTTATGTTATCCTTGGCCCCACACATCTGTTAATCTCTCTTATACATCCATGTGACTTAAAAATATTCTCCACCACTGATATCTCACACGGAGCATGGATCACATGTAATTAGGGGTTTTTTGTATGATTTATGCCCACATAGAACTGATGTGCACCTCCTGGTCGAATCTCTGTATCCTTAAAATAGGATCCCCATTCCAAGATTCCAAGCATACTGACTTTAAACCATGTGTGTTTCCATGAAAATATGTGATGTGTGGAAAAAATTGTCCACATTCACATCATGTTGCCTTAGGGCACCAAGTCAGATACTTTTACCTTGGGAATTGTCCCATCATGGTCTGATCTCCATGACCATAAACTAGGATCTCTCGCATCCTTGTTGTATGAAATTAATACATGACTCATACATCCGTGCTATATGCTAATAATCTACTAATCTATATGATGTATTCATTTGAGGTGAAATTTCCCCATTTGGCCGTAACTTTTTGTCATTCCGAACTTAATAACCATGTTATATTGATTCTCACTCCTATGGGATATATATTGATGCCCTAGAATTCCATCCCTCGGCCCAGCTACATCATCCTGAACCCATTTTCATTTGATTCCTTTTGGCCACAGCCCTATTTTAGGAATGTTGGGTGCAATGCAGAACTTTTCAGTCATCATTCAATCGGGTTATGTACCGCACCACACATCTCTCATTTGGGTTGCCCATTTCCTTCAATGCATGACCTTAAACTATGCCCCTAGACTAAGTAAGTTCAGAATGACCCCTGTTAATTAAATATATTTTGGCTTCCTAACCTAAGAAGATTCCCCCCAACAGTATTGGTTTCTAACCATGTTATTCTTCAAGAACTACGTATGGATTGATTCATATCATTATGGGATATGTAGTGACTCCCAGACACATTTTCTTCAGGTCCAGCCCCAGGTTCAGTAACCCTATCATTTCATTTCCCTTATTTATATTCCAAAATCTATGACCCTAAACAAGAATCTATAGTTTTTGCAACATGACATTAATCTATTTTCTAGGGTACAATATGTATGACATTAAACTATATATAACATCATAGACATATGATGTTACAATATTCCATATGTAATATTCAATGTACGATGTTAAACTATGTATGTGTCATCCTTACCATACAAAATTAAACTAAATTTTTGTCATCCCTATTTCCATGAGGTAAAACTGCTGGACATTCTAGGTCCTCACCAGAGAGGTCATGTCTGGATGTAGTATTATCTTGATTAAGATTGATATGTCTACCCAATGCACATTCATCATGGTGGTGTAATTCCAAGAGGATTGGACTCCATTAAGATAGTATGTTCCTCCACCCCATGCTTTGTATGCCACTTATACAAATCCTTAATCTCTTTAACATATGAAGGAGCTCCCTAATAGTGTGGATGCTTGATCTTTTTTCTCACTTACTATTTTGGGCCAACATTATGGAGGACATCAGAATATATTTTGACTCCGACCCCATTTTTTCTAATTTGGTTATTGGTTGGCCCAATTTTTTTTACCTATTTCTAGATTACATAATATGGATACTTTTCTTCAAATATGGTAATCACTTTTCCTACATTGGCATTTCTCCATCACTATGATATGAATTTCAGGTAATGTGATTCACACATCACATTCACCTTTGTTCGGATTGATTCTAAAGTCATTGGATTCATCCCTTTCATTCACTAGAGTATGTTTGAAAGAGCGTTTGTTTATTTTGAGAAACCTATTATTTATTCAAGAACCTCTTTTATTTTGAAAGCATTGGGTGGTCATTTGAACCCCAATTACTCAAAGGTTATCCATCACCCTTTTAAATAATGTGATTAATTATATAGTCACCCCTTGTTTCTCACACCATATATGACCCATGTCATCTTAGGGATTGATCAACGATCACTTCACTGTTATGATTGAGAAGCACTAATTAAAACAAAAAAGAAACAATATTTTCATGTCCACACTCAAAATAAAAGAAAAAAGCATAAAAGTTCATTAATGAGTTAATACTAATTACAACACCCATGAATTTTCCCCTCCAATAAATTATTTGACCTCCTTAATATAGCGTTCTAGCTCCACCACTCTTTGGTGTGTGGCCTCTAAAATTTTCTCTCACCTGTTAAGCTCCCATTCTACTTCAATGGATCTGGGGTATAGTTTATTATCCCTAGTCAGGTATTGATCCCTATCAGTTCAAATGTTTCCCATTTCACCTATTTCCTATCCTAGCAACTCTTTGGATTCATCCACCAGAGCTTGCAATTATGATATGTGCTTCTTTTGGGTGTCAATAAAAGAGGAGTTCCCATATTGTTGTGCTCTTAGGTATTATATCTCCTTTTCAACCACTCGATGCCTCCGGACGATGACTATCTTCCTCCACTGCTAGCCCATATTGAGGCCACTCAAATACTCTTGGATCCTCTCAGTTAGGAAATTTTAGATGATCTTGTTAGGGCGTCGGTCAACTAATCCTCCAGCGCACAGTTAACATACCCTCTGGAAAAGTCTTCCAACCTGGATTACCGACTCGAATAACTATGTGTTATCAATGATACACTGGATAAATGTCCATAGCTGTCGATGCGAGTCATTTCTATCCTCTACATTATTATAAGTCTCAACCTGGTCCTCATGATCAGTTGGTTCATACTCTAGGAACACTACTATAAAATATACAGTCGGGTCCTCTACTAGTGTCTTGTGGAATAGGTTGGGTTCTATGTAATCTGGTTGATCCTCATCATTGTATTCCACTTTTGTAATCTCATGTTCCATCATTCTAGTTTTTCTATGTATAACCATGATCACTTTGGTCTAGTTAGCACGGGCATCCAATTCCATGAAAATCGTTATTCACATAGTAAAAGGAGTGTCAGGTTCCCTAGACATCCTCTCCAGTGGATACCACGCCATTTTAAGAACTATTCCTACATGAATACAAAAATTTTAGTTGGCTAGTATTAATAGAACATAGTTATGGATGATTTAAATAATACGAATTAAATAGGTATAAAATTGGGTCATGTTCTCGAGTTGTTGCTTCTAGGATTCCTGGACATGGCCCCCCATATAAGGTCGGGAACTCTGAAGACTTCAGGAGATCCATCCTTGGAGTCACATTCCTACTAGACATTGTGATCACCACTATCACAGGTGTAGATCCTGATGTTATGTCCACTAGTGTATAGGAAAATGTTTTCTGTACCAGGCCCGCCAACACTAGAAAAGTATCATAAAAAACATGGGTTTCCTGAGAAAGTGACATTGTGGAAAGTTTTGTAGGTTAAATCATGTGAATCAACAAGCTCATACAACTATTAGGTTATAACCTCACATTCCTCTTAGGGGATCCCTCTGCTAGCCTCTTCCCACTAGGCTGATTCTACTGATTATTTGCGTAAGGGGAAGCACTCACTCAACTCAGTAGTATTAAACTGTGGTGGGAATATTTTATTGAGAAATACATTCACCTGGTATGACTTTTTATGAAGAGTGCACATAGAATGCCAAAATTCATCCAGCTCGGCAACATCTTTCTCCTGTTCTTCCAAAGTGACCAAAAATCCATCCTTGGAACAACTGATATATGATGGATCCATCCTAAGGTGGTTTATGTGATCCCACATCTCTAAGAGATTGCGATATATTTTGTTGATGTCCTAGGTATCCCATGCATTGGAAAAAATATCATCTAGAGGAATGACTATGTGGAATATCCGCCTCTAATGAGCATGAGTGGGTATCCTGTGGAACCCTTTGGGTGGTCTTCTTCACTTCCGGATTTGTTCATTTTTGGTATCTAGTTCCACTGGTTCCTTTTATCCTCCACTCAGCATTGGCATTGAATTCGTTATCCCTACCATAACCTGAACACTATAATGTGTGTCATCTCGGCTACTGCGACATGTTCTTTCCATTATTCGACCTTATCCTCGAGTAGGATGAGACCCCCCATCATTGAAGGAGATAGTTTTTCGCATCTACATCTCCCCCAAGTAGGCCAACTCCCAACTCTGAGAATATTCCATAACCAACCCAAAATAAGTAGTAGGCAAAGGTAGCTCATTCAGCATATTTCCATCATCCTCGGTAAACATGATACATATCTACCTTATCGATCATGGGTGACTTCATGTCTCACCCCTCGTAAGAATTTTGGTGTTATTCTATGCATGCAATGTAACTTCCTCGTGAAGTGATGTGGGGTGTACGACTCTCAAATAGACTCACAGTCTACCTGTGAAATAATAAATCCACCCCATATGGCAATGAGGTTGGATTGATGCTCTTATGTTCCATGACCATGATCATTTAATACTCCCTTAGGCAGTGAGAACTAATGGAAATTGAATTCATCTACATTAAAAACTCTATTTTTGTGCAATTGATGGAGTCACCTTGGCCAAAAAGCTCCCCACTACATTTAGAATGTCCTGTAAGAAGTCTGATATAGGAGAAGAAATAGGGTTTAGATATTCATAGGTGCTATTGTGTGCCACTAGCCAACCGTACTGGAAGAGGAGCAGTCCACATACCTCATGTGGCTTTTTCCCTTCACTGATGTGTCATAGAACATTGTACATCTTGGTCAGAATAGAGATCCTTATATTTATATGATACTCCATCACTAGTATGGAATCTATTAATGACATGATTGGTCTCAATCCCATGTTTGTATCCCAGACTGGAAACATCCAAGTACAGATATGTGCATAAATGAACCTAGCCAGCCTAACCACATGTTTCTGCTAAGTGTTGACATTATATCCCCAAAGATTCCATTTTATTTCCTCCAAGATACGTGATTAGGAATTATCTTTGTTATTTTGAGGTCTCCTAATGGGACATGTAGGAGGAATATTTGGTAGCTTATTAGGTACCTCCTCCAATATGGAGACATTATTTGGTGGGATGTTTCTGAAATTCTCAAATCACCAACTAATGTGGACAACCCTCACTATGAATTTTTTCAACGCATGACACTAGGTCCATCAATGCCATTTCCAACTACAAAATATTCTCCATATTGTCCCATTTATTATCTAAAGGAAGCAAATTCTTCATACATCTTCCCCAGAATTAGAATCTTGTAAATTTGGTGGAGGTCTGAGAGGCTGATGACATCTTCCCTAGGGTGAATGTGGAATGTGTTGGCCATCTATGATCACTTTCTCAACAACTCAGATATAATTATCTTCATCTAATAAATGTGGAATGGGGAATCCCATACCACTTTATGTAATAATAACTACTTCATATATTCCTCAACATCATTATAGAATTCCCAAACCCAGTAGGCCCAGACCCAATATTCCAGGAAATTGCAGCCCTAGCATAGATCCCTCTCATCGGTCAACCCATCTTCGAGATCCCTAGAGAGGCCTTCAATATTGTATGATATTTTAATGGAGATACCTAAATATTTAGTACTATCCTTTGAATGTTTTTGGTGCGATTGTACAACCAGTCAGAATTGAGAGGCATGTGATCCACACTTGTATGGATAGAAGTAGCCTCCAACCATTGGTGGTGGCATGATGTTCTCCTGAACCAGTAAGCTTCTTCATCCCTACATGCCTCAGGAATCAAAACATCATACCTCATACTGATGTTGTACAACGATAGTTTTATTCAGAGTGGATAGTTCACTTGGCTATCCAAGAGAAGCTCTTTCATGTATTTTTGATTCGTTTGGCATTATACACACTCTATGATCCAAAAATGTTTTCCATTTGTTCTATCTGAGTAGTATCCAAAAGGAAAAAACATGTATCTTCTTGGTTGTCCATTCCTCCCTAAGACTTTAATTTTTTCTATTATGGTCTATAGAGCTTGATCCCAGATCCCTGTCATAGTGCACTGTTGTAGAGTCCCTTTGCACAGATCATTTGTAAACAATGCTCATGGAGCTCTTAATATCATACTATAAGGCACCAATGCACAGAGAAAATCATCCAAGGATCATGGAAATGAAAATTTAATGAGCAATGTTTGTGAAGCACCGAATAGAGAAATCTGGTTCACAAATAGTGATCGTGGAGTTTGCAAATATTCACAATTCAAGTTATATAACACGAAGATGTGGGGAAAGGTGAAGAAAATGTAAGGGTATTTTACTTATATATTTAGGAAATGATCCATGAGTTTCATAGTGATTGAGGATATAGTGTGATTCATGGAATTTTCAACCTGTTCTTTGGGTACCCTCCTCATGATTCCACATTATAATCTACCTAAATTTAGGAAATTGTCCCAGAGAATATGACCATAATTTTCTTCCTATCTTCCATTCAATGGGAGGGGGGATTTTTCACCATAATCCATACCATGGAAAAATTAAGCAAAGGCCACTGAAAATAGGACAAAAAGGATGTTTCCCAAAGTATCTACACAAAGCCCTCCAGCACCGTGGCTATTGCAAAGCTGATACCTTCTTTGCTGCCACTATGGGGAAAAGTGACAGTCAACTCCATGGCTATAATGAACTTGATAGGAATACATAGCCTCTGTGATCACCATAGAAAGATTTATGGTTGAATCTGTTGATATAATAAACATGACTAGATCCTGAATCCATTGCGATTTCCGCACAGGGAGTGATGGTCGACTCTTTGATTGCATGAAACATGATAGATTTTACCCCTTGTTGTGGAGTGGGAATTACGTTGAGGTGTACCCTCATCCCACAGTTCCCCTTAGAAAATATAAATGATTTCCTTTCACCTAATCCAAATTATTTATACCCTAACCATTATCCTTCTAAATTCCAAAATCACGAATCACCCTTTTTTCTAAGAACAACCAGTAAAATGAATCATCAAGGTAAATATGCATTAAAAAATACCTTTCACATTACTCAAATTTACACCCTCTTCATGGAGGTTTGGACTTCACGGAGCCTGCGGGCCATCACAGAGGATGGAGACCCCTTTTGGTACTTGGGAATTTACAAAGTACCCATGCTTCGCGAAGAACCCTCCAAATACATGTGTACTCCATGTTAAAGCTGGGTCAATTTTCTCTTCGAGACCCCAAGATCTATGAAGTATTTTTCTCCCTGAGCCCCTGTGCACATTTTGGTCCATGATATTAACCGTGTCTCTTAGATTTTTGAAATTCTACTCATAGAAGCTGTAAAATACAGTTTTATGAAAAATTCAGTTTTTTAACTACAACTTAGTGGTTTCACTATTCATCAAAAAATGAAAGATTCCAGAAAAAAACAAAAAATTAGGCCTAAGATATATTTGATATTATGAATACAAAAAATGATGTATGTTTTACCAAATTCAAAACATATCAATTACATTAACTAATTTAAAAATTAAATCCTGTCGTCAAAACAAATAGCATGTTTTTAAGAGATAATAACTATCAAAAGATTGACACTTGTTTTTGTCTAGTTTAAATGTGAAATTACATCCAATGACCAAAATTGTATTAAATTGTATAAATATATTCTAAATATACTTTAAAACCACTCAAATTAATAATTTATCACTATTAATTATTTCGTTTAAAAAGGTTGTTTTTAATTAAAATTTAGAAATTTTCACTATTCATTAGAAAATGAAAGTTATCCGAAAAGTACCAAAATTTCAATCTAAGCTAATTTCGATATTCTGAATCCAAAAATGAAGTCCATTTTAAAGGGTAAAGTTTATATAATTTCAAAAAGTGGGTATTACTATTCATAACGGCTAGTTCATAATAATATTATAATAATATCTCTTTTAGTGAAACTCGGTACTGTGTACTACACACGCTATCGAGAAAGGTCGTGATTGCATGTAATGCAAGGCATGTCAAGGATGCATGTTGTGCAAGATTCTTTTGGTGTAGCGTATATCACAAGAAATTAATGAAATTAAAAAGAATATTTTTTATAAAATCTCATGGTGTTACATTCTACCCCCCTTAAAATGAATTTCACCTTCGAAATTTGTCGGGGTTATAAATGTTTTACTATTAGAATGTTTCATTAATAGAAACCCACATCGTAAAAAAGTATACCAATACTTGGCTTTAAAAACTAATGTCTGAAATGTAATGGTTACCCAAATTCACTCATCACTGGTTTTCCACGTAGGAGAACATAGGTGAAAATATGGATATGGAAGAAAAATCTAACCATCAAGTTCTGATGGAGAGTGGTAGTGAACATGGCTTTGAAAAATCCATCAATCACAAAGCAATAAATTTGTGATGATTTAAGGTACCATCTAATTAATCGGATATATGAGCAGTAGGATAACATTTTATTTCATGATCATTTCCCTAAAGTTGATGAAATTGGAATTAGAAGAAATACTTTCGTGATTTTGGTACAGTCTCACCGTTGGTCGTTCTTTGGACAATTTCCACTTCATATCTTAAAGTAATGAAGTTGAATTTTTCATTCATGATGTGTTAGAATATCATGTGATAGAATGATGGGTCATTCCATCTGTCTCAAACAAATGGTTAGAAAAGTTATCAGAAAATACATAATGCCTTCTATAATGAGATTAATCATATATGGTTCCTAAAATGTACTTATAAATCATATATCATACTTATTAATATAATAAAACTAGTTTCTACTAAACAGGGACTTTCTGTAGGCCAGTGGTAGGCGATAAAGGCCAGTCACACGTCAGTTGTGGGTATGAATCCCACATCCTTGTCTGAGGCAATGGGTTGTCGCCCATCCTGCAGGTTGTCCTTTTTCTAAAACTACATTACTATAACATCCCATAAATAATATCGAAAAAACTTCTATCCTTAAACAATACTAACTTATGTCCAATATAATCTATTCAAATCTTTAGGATTATCCAAAATACTGCTATCCAATCTCATATTATAGTGAAAACGATTACCAAATAGTTCATACAACTAGCATGTTAATACCATCGTTGATCCCCATATAACTTGAGATATGTCTTTTTGGTCACATTCCAAACATTCTAAGGCCTTAATCATGTATTATCTTGAAAAAAATGAATACCCATTGAATCTTAGTGAAAACATGAGTGCTGTCAAAAGTTAACTCTTTTCATTTACCAAAACCTCAAACCATGATATAACTATATCCTTATATCAGTCATGAGCTCATGAATACTGTCAAACATTTCATTTTCTCATTTTCCCTTCATTATGCGAATATCATCTTTTTTACAAAAATATCTCAATCACTATCCATGGTTACCTGTTCCATGAATTTATTGAAAACCACAATAGACCAATACATAAATATTCCAATATTCCACAATAATATATACAACATTATTTGGGAATCCCATTACATAAACACTTAATCATTCCACCACATCGTTTTCATATTCAAAATCCCCAATAGTGATCGCATGCGACTTCCCATTGTCCTTGTCCTTATGTGGTTGCTCATATCGATCATCACTAACCCTTGGATTATGGAATTTATTAGCATAATTCCCCATTTCCTTGAACTTGAAGCATTGAAGTGTGGCTGGTGTGTTCTCTGCAGTCTTTTCTATATTCACATCATTAGAAACCCTTTTTCCATTACTTCGACACTCAGTTGCTCGATGACCTTATTTTCCACACTTAAAAAATTTTCTATTCCCTTTAAGAAAATCTCCACCATGCTTCTTTCCACACTTTGAGCATAAGGAAACATTCATCTTCTTTTCACCATTATTCTGATATTTCTCCTCGAACTTCATCTTTCGTTTCTTGTCAAAACCATGAGATGGAAATGTAACACCAAATTCCATTTCTACCTTAATAGCACAATGCACAATTTCTTCATAGCTACTGAAGTCTCTTATAGCTAATTCCCTTCGAAGATTTGGTTTTAAGCCACTGAATAATCGATCAACTTTACTTTCAGGTTGGATGATAATGCCAGATGCATACCTTGCAAGCCTTGTAAAATTCCCTTCGTATATACCAACAGATTCATCATCCTTCATCTTTAGTTCAAGAAACTCTTTCTCTATCTTTGTTCTAAGAATATGAGGGAAGTACTTATTGAAAAATAAGTTCTTGAACTCGTCCCATTCCATGGACTCAATTTCATCTCTTGGCCTCGTATTCTTGATAAGATTCCACCATTGATCAGCTTCAACTTCTAATTGATATACTAATAAGATGAATTTATCATGTTCAGAACATTGAAGAACTGAAAATATATTTTCAGTGGTACTGTTCCATTGTTCAGCAACAAGTGGATCAGAAGACCCACTGAAAGAAGGTGGATGTTGGGTCATGAAAGACTCAATAGAATATTATTCCCTTCTATGCTCAAATGGAAGTCCAGAATGACTCATGACTTGTGTATGTATAGTAATAGGATTTTGCACTCCATCTCCCATAACATTTGTTTGTTCAGGAGGACAATGATTGCATTGTCCATTGCACTGATCAACACGGTTCCTTCGGGTTCCATCCATCGTCTAAATCTCAAAAAGAATAGTGTTAGAGTAAAAAATCATGCTAAGGAAAAAAACATAATAAAGGGGGGATACCTTCAATATATAACATCTTAGGTTTAATTCTAAGATCCTTACCGTAATTCAAGGACTATAACCTATATGCATACTAATCCTTAGGGACATCCCTAGACATACCGTAGAAATATCTCTATGGATTTCACTAAATCTTTCGCATCCTAGTTTCCAAAGGTTGACTAAACCTTTCCTCTGATACCAGCTGTAGAGACTCGAAGCATGACGTATATAGATATTACATTACTTTTGCAGAATACTTAATACATAACATAAAGAGACACACAAGGACCGTAATAGTTTTGTGTCTTTGGAAACATGGAATGTAATCTTCTAATCGTGGTGAACGATCTTCAACATCTCCCATAAAGTTTTTCCACTATCTGTTTCCTTACATAAAACCTTTATTTTAGTCCTGGGGGAAAAAACATAAAAAGGGTGAGCTCAAATTCTCAGTAAGGGTAAGCTTGGATAAAATAAAACATACCATATACATTTGAACATAGAAACATGAACATAATGTTTAAACATCAAAATCTTGATAAATGACATAAAACATGGAAGTACATAATGCATAGATCATAAAGAAACATTAAGAATGATAAAATAGCATGGGAATAAAACATGTAATTGTGGAATCCATTTAGCACATGTAATGATTTCCATAGTAGCCAAGGAATTGCTGCCAAGACCATCTTAGTGGACAATGTCCGTTTCTTAATCGAGTTCACTCCCTGTTCCAGTCCTGTATTACTGAACCTATTTAACTTTCCATTCCAGCCATGTCTATCTCATGAGATATAAATCTTTACCCAATTCATTGGAGGGAGATATAGGTCCCACCCATCTCATAATGAAATCATTCTTACCTGTGCCACAAAATAAACATAAAACATTCATCAAAACCCAAAGAATAAAATGGGTTTCATAAAAATCATTCCATTATAACATAATCCATATAAAACAAATGGATATCATTTCATAATAAGAAAAGTGAAACCATGTAAATCATAGAGGCATTATACATGAAACATACACATATGAAATAATGTCATCTTAGATGGAAAATGGTTTTGATAAAACACTTGAAATGAATTCTTGAGTAAAACATCCTTTCATCTTCAGAATCATTCTCTTTTTACAAAATCTCATGAAATTTTAAAATAACAGGATTTTTTTTGAAAATAGTCTTGAAATATTTTGGAGGAGGCTTCATAAAAATAAGGATTTATAAAACCGTAAAAATCCATTCGTGCCGTATGAGTTAAAAAAACATTCTTCTCGTACTTTTACAGAAAAAGTCAAAAAGTACCTCGTAATGTAAACAAAAGAAATATTCCTTACATACCATGTAGTAAAAGTCAAAATGGGTAAAAAGTACATTAAATATACATAAAACACATTTAGAAAACATGGACATGGATGATAACAATAACCCCAATAAACACTTACGTATAAGAAATCTCGGATAAAAAAATGAGATTTGCAAAATTATCCCTTACCTTAGGTCCGATATGCTTCTTACGTATCCAAACCTCCTGTATAATGATTTAAATAATGTCATTGACTTATTAAAGAATCATATTTATTGTTATTATATCATATATGGTTCACTTATGACTTTATATTACACGTTCATTTGTAAATTCATGTTAAAGTAGCGTTTTGGGTAAAATCGTTTCATTTTTCATTCATGTTTTAACTTGTAATTATTCATATGATTACATAGATCATGATTAATTACATCCAGAATGTAAAACATGATTTATATTTTATATATATTCAGTATATATATATATAATGGATCGATAAATGGAAAGAAATACATCGTTCATAGAGACGGTAGGCCGTACGTACGCATGAACGCTGTATTCGTTTCCTTATTGAATTGACTGGAATTAAGTAGATGAAATAAATATATGTATACATAAATCCAGTAGAATTATTATGTCATATATTTCATGATTACTTATTATATATACTTTATAATCAGTTTTTGAATGGTTATCATGGAAAGTGAATCTCATCGCGTCGTGGAGACGGTATTCCGTACGTACGCACGAGCGATGAAATCATTTCCATGATCATGGAATTGTATTAAAGTGTATGTATAATATTACAGAATCAATATCTCTTTAAAATAATCATATATATTCATTACTTTCACCATTATACCCATCCATGTAAGGTGGTGGTGGAAATTAGATTACACCACGACGTGGAGACGGTATTACGTACGTACGCACGTGCGGTGATTTCGTTTTCCGTTGGATGGATAGATGGTGAAATATGGTTTATTCATAATTATAATAACATATAAGTATATTAGTGATACTTATGTTATTACCTCATTATGAAACAACTAATAAATAAGAAGAGGAAGAAGAAATAAAGTTGAAAGAATCGGTAACAGACATTACCTCTTCTTTGAAGCGCCTCTTTGAGACCTCCTCTTAGGGTACTAAAATTGGTATTTGAAGAAGACCGGGACCCCTAGGATGTTTCTAGGGAAGTGGAGAAGATAATTTGGCAGGGGTTGGCCGAGCCGGAAGTCTCATAGTAGTGTGAGGAAGAGAGGGAGGAGGTGCCTTTTTATAAGGGATGAGAGGGGCATCTTTGGAAAAATAAAAAATATTATTTTATTATAAAGCCATATTCGGTTTTAAATAGCTCCAAATTGATTTATTTCGAAGATAAGGTGGGTATGGGTCTATATCCTCTCATCCAATATAATTTGGACAAGTTTAGTTTACTATTTTTACCTTATCATTTAGATTTAACTATAAGTTTGATAATTTTACTTTTACCATGTCTTTTTGTGTTCTTCCACTATAAGGTCAATAAACATACTTTAACAAGACAAACGAACCCAAAGTTGTTTATTATTAATATATATAACATTATCTAAGTCATTTTGCCGAACCTTAGATTTTTAGGATTATAATAACAATTAATAATATAATATTTGTTTTAAAAACTATTTAATGACAATTTTTACACTATTTGGCAATTGATTTGTTTTGTAAATCATAATAGAATGATTAGTTCGAACTAAATTAATTAAATCAATACTAACATGTCATATTAACATATAAAATTATTTTAATTCCTAAAAAGTCTCAAATAACATTTATTTGGGTATTTATAACATCAATTATGTCAATATTTCATTAATAAGATAATTACTGCATCATCATTGTATCATAAATAAATTAAATTATATAAAGTCTAAAAATTAAAAATAAAATATAATTATGTAGTAAATATTTCTATATTTCTAATGAATAATTATAGTCTAATTTATCTTATGCATAACCCTATATTAAAAATGATTTACTTATTAAACTTTGATTTTAACTATTTCAACCCTTCTTTAAATAAATTAATATTAAATGTCCTAATCTAATCCAAGTGGGCATAAATGGTCATAGTTTATTCCTAAGGTTGTTTTTGGTCGAATGAATCTTATCCAATAGAATTAGGACATGTGTTAGGGTAATAATAATATCATTTTTACCCTTAATTACCCTATTAACTTTTAACCGTGGTAAAAAAAGTAAAATGTTACTATTCATCAAAAATTATTTTCATCTCATTGAACCACATTTTAGTCCTTGATATTAACCGTGTCTCTAGGATTTTCAAAATACCACTCACAAAAGCAGTAAAATTATTTTTTATGAAAAATTCAGTTTTTTAACTACCATTTAGTGGTTTCACTATTCAGCAAAAAATGAAAGTTTCCAGAAAAATACCAAATATTAGGTCTAAGCTATATTTGATATTATGAATTCAAAAATTATGTATATTTTACCGAATTCAAAAAATATCAGTTACATTAATTAATTTAAAAATTAATTCCTGTCGTCAAAACAAATAGAGTGTTTTTAAGAGATAATAACTATAAAAAGATTGACACTTGTTTATGTTTGGTCTAAATGTGAAATTACATCCAATGACCAACATTTTATTAAATTGTAAAAATATATTCTAAATATACTTTAAAACCACTCAAATTAATAATTTATCACTATTAATTATTTCCATTAAAAAGGTTTTTTTTAATTAAAATTTTGTAATTTTTACTATTCATCAGAAAATGAATGTTATCCGAAAAGTACCAAAATTTCACCCTAAGCTAATTTCGATATTCCGAATCCAAAACTGAAGTCCATTTTAAAAGATAAAATTTATTAAATTTCAAAAAGTGGGTATTACTATTCATAACGGCTAGTTCATAATAATATTATAATAATATCTCTTTTAGTGAAACTCAGTATTGCGTACTACACACGATATCGAGGAAGGTTGTAATTGCGTGTAATGAAAGGAAAGTCAAAGATGCATGTTGTGCAAGCTCCTTTTGGTGTAGTGTATAACACAAGACATTAATGTAATTAAAAAGTATAGTTTTCATAAAATCATGGGGTGTTACAACTTAACTCTGTGGTTGTGCCCTTGAATACATTTTGGGAAGTGGAGGAGTTTCATCCTCATCAAAAGGAGAAGTGAACATAAATCCTTCGAATGATCATTGTTCCTCATTAGATGGAAAATAAAATGATCACCCATAATCCTTAGAATAGTGAGGTTCACGTTGACATCCCAAGGTTGGTCTCTAGGTTACCATGGGAATGTTGACCCACATGCATTCCCGAATCCAAAACCATTGGGGGGGGGGCCTTCGTGATTCCTCTTACCATGTGTATGTAGACTCAAAAGGGTGCACTTATGTTCTCATTTGTCTTATCATATAGGTCTAGTGGATTTGGAGGAGGCTTTGGCCAGAAGTCGGGGGCCTGGTTTTTGGAGGGATCATGGAGGACTTGATGGTAATGGAAGGGTGAAGTTTGAATCGAATGGAATAATACCTAAAAATACCCCATTCTGTGTACTGATTTCATTGTTTGGATGGGGTAGGCTTATCATAACATAGTTGTATGTAGGAAGAGGGGTATTCTGCATACCGATGTTGTACAGAAACATGTGTATGGAACATTATGTAGCGTAGTAGTATGTGGCTCATCGTGCCACTTCGGGTTCCATCCACATAATAATGTTTTACGCGATGTCAGGTTTACTCTACGCAGTGGTGTACTACGTGGATCACCATATTAAACGAGGGTCTGAGGTATTATTTTTCACGGGAGGTTCATCTGTGAGAATCACATTGTTCACAGTTTCACCATTTAGGTTCACGATTCTATTATAATTATTAAATTCCCCCATTTTTTGGTTCATAGACAGCTATTCTTGTGGGTCGTGTGGTTCACAATCTGGGCTTCACCGATTAATAGATATTGAAGATGAAATATTCTTTCAAACTATTCCTTCCAACCTCTTAGTCCCCATAAGTCTTTCATCAAGCATTATTTTCATCTTTGTCATGTGATCCTTTTATAGAGCATCAGTGCAATAGTATCTATGGGCACACAACACCATTTGGAGAGGCCCATAAGGATATATAATAACCCATAGAAGACTTTGTCTGCTGGGGTTTGTGGAGCCTTCGATTTAAAGTTATAGATCATGGAAACATCCATGTTTTCTTTTTCCACTAACTGATGATTTTGTGGGATGGTACATTGATCTCCATCACATGAATGGCTACTTTGGTGACACACTTCACAATTTTCCATGTTTTCTAGCCATCTATCAACGGGACAGTGCCTTGTAGATTGTTCTGAGTACCTAGTGGATTTCAATCAAGGTGGTCTGGAGACCTTTCCCAGTGATAGTGTGTGGGCCACTTGAAATACTTTGAAAACAATAATTCCTTCAAATGTATTCTTAAATTTGAAACTCAATTTGAGTCCACCGCCTTTTAATAATTTTAGGAGTACGTGATTCCTTCTTCAATTTGATTGTGGGTTATTTTCTTCCATTGGATGAATATTCAAGACCCTAAAAATTCTCCCATCGGAATGGGGTATGATCGGAACGAAAAGAGGACTATTCCTATGTAGATGTGGTCCTGAAATGAAATGATTTGCAGTAGAATATATAGGTCTGATAGGAGGGGAAACCACCTATATATAGGTCCCGATGTCATTTGTATTTTACAGTTTTTTTGGTAACAAGTGGTCTCAATTCCATCGACTTCCTTTACTCTCTCATACTGTGCTCCTTGCAAATATCCTTCTCATGAACTGATTTATACATTCCATGAACCGAACATTCCACCATTTGTTTTCCGGTGAACCAAATTTTGGATTTTGAAAACGCCATATTAGAAATTGAAATTTAAAATCTGGATTCCACATTGGAAGATGCTATGTTGGTTGTGTGTCCACATACCAAGGTTGGATCGGTGAACCGAACATTAAGAACTATTAATTCAAACAGAAACATTAATATGGAACTTTTGAAAATCAACTTAATCGAGGCCTAGGATCACGGTATCCACCTTCCCTGAACCCTTTTGTTTTCCAACCAATGATTTGAAGGCCAACTCATCACGGTTTATTAATGTACCATGATTGTACGTCGTGAAATGAATCTACGTACCATAGCTATAGGTGGGGTTTCTTCCATGTTTCATGAATTATGTGGAATGTTCCATCCGCATAACATTTCTGACAACAGTTCGAGTAGCCTTTTGCAGACATGTTTTATGTCTTTTATCCATTTTTCCAATTCCTTTATTGAACAATTTTTATACGGACTGACTTTTTATCTATGTCCATGTCTTCTTGTGCAGGCTACAATGGCTCCTACACAGGCTGTGATAAAATCAACAAACACATGGGAGACCATACTGGGTAATAGTGAGGAACATCTTGGATCCTACATTATTCATCATGTCATCTTCTTAAATGATTTCTTCATGTCGGAGCTTCTATCATATCTGTTATCTCTACAATTTCAACATTACAGCTTTGGTCTCCCTGACGATGTTCCTCAGTCGTTTGGTGACCCCAATACCTCATTCATATTTTGAGAATCACCGTAAGGAGCTGATAGTGACAACAGTTCCCCAGTAGGATAAATCAATGCAACTCTAATTTAGAATAATGTCTCCATACTAGGAGGCTCGGCATGGACTCAAGGCAACTGTGGGCATATAATGGTGCTCGGAGACTAGGAGCCCGAGAGTACCCATCAATTATTACCATCTCCCAAGAAAATCCTAGTAGTTGGTGGAGCACCATGTTGGATCTATGGGTCAGTGTATGTTTCTCCATTGAATGGGCAGGAGAACTCTGTGTAAATAAGACCTATTTGGAGTCCCCGAACCAGTTGGTGGTGGTGGGCTTGTACCAGGGAGGCTGGGTTTCACAGTTTGTAGTCTTCTCCCCAGGAGAAATCCTATCGGAGTTGCTAAGCCGTTGGTGTTCAAGAAATAACACCTTCCACCTATTTCATAGGGAGTTGGGGATTATCTTATGTGATATACACCAAAATGGAAGAATCTCTATCATTGGAGAGATGTACGAAGAGTTTCTCCTACCGGCTTCCACATGGAATGACACAGACCATGTCACCCTTTTTTAAAATGTTTTTATTAGTTATGGAAGATGAATTACTTGATCATCCCGTATGGGATCACTCTCTTACCCCATTCAAGGTGTGTATAGGTATATTTTTTAAAATGAATAGACTGAAGATGAGGGATCATTATATCTGAACTCACCCATCCTACATATCCTTCCAGACTCTAGGGTTATATTTTTCTCCCCTTGAAGTGGGATGATATACCATATGAGGATACGATCTTCAAACAAACGTATAAAATGCGCTTAGGTTTGTGGGTTTCATTGCTATGTTATTTAGAATATGTCATTTTCCATCCTGCGATGTCTATACTGTGGTTCGAGCTTGTAAAATGATGATGATGACCACACTAGAAGAGGGTCACCCTATTAATTTGGAATTTCCAGTTCTCACCCTACTTTATGAATTATTTGGACAAATACATAAAGGTAATCCCCCACACCATCTTAGTGGAACTTTTCTATTTCAATACCGAATGATGGTAGAAAAATTTCCCTGTTATGAATACCAGCATACTAGAAGGGTTCCTAACTCATAAATTCATCTGACCCTTCTCAACATTTTTTTTCATCCTAAGACTCTTCGAGTTATTGATGTGGTTGTGCGATTGAATGATTCTTCTCATTTCTCATTTTCACTACATCCAATTCCTCACGGGGCACTAAGAGGTGACATGAGTGGTTATTTGAAGGAATTAACATACCACATCATTCCTTGAGATGGGATCATCAATTCTTGTATAAATAAATTATCCATTTGAGATCCATACATCCCCTACCGATTTTCCAGGAAATTTGGATTCCTTCAACAGACATCACTACTTCCAACTATTCAGTTAAGGTGAGACTCTTATCCCATATTTAATCACCAATTATGGATCATGATGATGCATAAGAGTTCCACTATGGACGTTATGATCCCCAATATGACAGAATACACTTTTTTCGTTGGAATATTCCTAACTGTGGAAATATAGGTACCTTAACGTGGTGCTGAGAGAACCAGTTTAGTGGGTGCATATACCTTTGAACAATTCCATCCCCGTACTTACCGAGACGATACTGCCAAAAATTCCTCCTACTGTAAGGAGTGTGAAAAATGTGCCTTCTACTTCTGTCCCTACAATATCCACGATAGATGCACCTCATGTTCTTTCCCCTATGGTAAGTAGTCACTCAGCTCATTATCTGAATCATTTGGTGGGGATTCTTATGCACAACCTATCTCAACAGAGAGTGATTTGAACTTTTCCCCTCATGCAGACACCACCAATGACCTTAATGAGGCTGGTACCAGTAGAGTATCACCAATGATCCTAGAAGCTACAGTTAGTCCTCCACATCTGGCTCACGTTATTGACCCATATGAGGGGAAAGGGAATCCTCTGTCATGGGTAACCTATCCTAGACCCTTCCTACTCTTATGAATAAAATTCCCACTTATAGATACATTATAGAGGGTTAGGATCTTTGTATTGGTGCAGCGGAGGGGCACCAGGAAGTGGAAAACACATATAGTCAGTTATGTTCTCTCACTGTGGGGACACCTATGGCCACTTTTTCTGACGATGGTGATAATTTTCAGTGATTATCCAACTAGATTCATTCCATGGGTTTTTATTATCATCAAATACACCTATATATATACCCAATTTTCACTGCCTGGGAAGAACTTACCTCATGCGAGGATAAGCTGGACAAGTTCAATTCTTCCAATAAACAAGTGGTAGCCTTCCGAGATGTTTCAAAATAATTTGATCATCTAAAGTATGAGAATGTTAAGGATCATGATTTGGTGGACACTCACGAGTATGTGATACGGGAGTGCGAAGCCCATTCATGAAGGTTGAGGGAACAATTGGCCTCTTCAAGTGACAACTATCAATTAATTTAGAAGATAGGGTGACACCTTAAAGCCATTATGGAGCAGGTGCCTCCTATAGTCAAAGCTGAAATAGTGGAGTGAGATTTGTTGGAGAAAACTATTGATGTATCGGGGAAATCATATTCCATCCTTCTTGAAAGATACAATCTAGCTTTGTTGTAGTTCTATCCCAAATCATGATATGTACTCTTAAACCTTTTTTTACAATATGGAGTGACTATAAACTGGGGATGCACCTCCATTTTTTAGACTTAGTGAAACTGATTTTCCATTAAATCATCTTTCTATGAATTTTAGTTTCATGGAAATTGATCATAATAAAACGATAAACATCATTTCAATCAGGTGTTAATTTTAAACCATGATTTGAAACCAGTAGAATGAAATAATCGAATTTTTCTCTAATTTTTTCCTGAGCTGCGAGACATAGCAAGAATAGTTAGACCACTACTGAGGTTTTATAGTGTACATCATTAACATTAATGTCTTTTTAATTATTACCCTAATTTTTTCTTATTCCCGCATGGCCTGGGCTTAGTGGGTATAACATGACTTTTACAAAGGCCGCCCTTTGTGGGTTTTTGATCTATCCAATAGTAAACCTTTTTTATGGATCAATGTTTTTAAACAAACCAATACTCGACTTTTATATAGAGGTGCCCTCTACAGATTTTACCTCTAGAAAGTATGACAATTGTTTCGCTAGAAGTTCATAGTCCTTCCCATCAAACTTATTTCTCATGTTTTACGCCAAAAATATTTGACCAAACATAAAAGGGAATGGTAATGAATCAATATTGGTTAGTTGAAAATGTCCTAATATCCTTCAGAAATGGATTAGTGATTTTTATTGACCCTAGATTTGGGAGTTTTCCATGCATAGGGCTCTTGATCTGTTCAGAGAATATGGACATATTAAAGGACTCTCATGGGGATGAATTTGAATTTAATTGATGGTTAGTTTCTTGGGAAACATATGAAGAGCCACCAAGGCATGATATGTATAGTCAAACAATGGTGTCCATAAGAAACTGGCCTTCTATTTCAGATTGAACAAGTAGGATTTGAAACACAATGAACTTATTTTGATGTAGGGGTCCACATGGTTTGGATTACCTAAGCAGTGTTTTCTGAAACATTAGGGACATTCATATCGGCTTTGAGTAGGAAAATATTATCACACAGTTATTACTTTCATGAGAGAGATCTGGTGAATGGATAGAACAGTTAGATGTGTTTTTTTATGTCAGGGGAATTTTGAATGAAGTAGTTACGTAAGCTGTTATGTAGTGGTTTTACAAATCTGGGGTGTGACAAGACATGATTTTTATTTGAGCGTACTAAAGACCGAAATGACTCTCATAGGGATGAATATGCCTTTGAATGATGGCCATTTATTGGGAAACATATGTAGATCCATAAGGTAATGGCATTCATATTCAAACAAAGGCGTCCGCAAGACATTGGCCTTCCTTCTCCGATGGCTATGAAGGATTTTTGAGATTGGGAATTTTTTGAATATGTTATGTGACTTCTAACAAGGGGTGTACATGAACATGAAAGGGGGGGGGGGTATTTTATGTGAACATATTTAGTGGAGACCCAGAAATACATGGGGCACACTTTTTTGTATCCGGATCATCTTCACGCATATGGATGAGGTATCTATAGAAACCTCAAAAGGGACCAGAGATGAATCGGGCCTACCTGTTCTGATATATCATTGATGTGTGTAGGGAAAAAAAATTTAAATAGTGACATTATGTCTACTTGAATCAAGAGGTATGGAACATGGTTTGGAATCAATTTGACATATTTTTATAGGACATGACTCTCCCATAGACGAATTTTCCTTTGTTTGATTGAAATTTTTGTGGTTTACATATGAAGATCCATTGGGGAATGATGTGCATATTCAATCAATGGTTTCCATAGGACACTGGTCATCTGTCGCATAAGGAAATGAATTATTAGGGGTATTCAATATTTCTTAGAGCATGGAGATTAGGGCATGGTAGTAGTGTATCTGAATATATTGGGGATATTTTTTCTGTAATTTACTCATAGAATTATGTGTATCTTATGTAGATCTTACTCGTAATCAGGGTGAGGTATTCATCCAATAATTTCTGTATCCAATAATTTAAAACCACATGACAAGGTCTTCGGGTTCCCCTTAGGGAGAAGAAACACGATGTGCCTTTTAGGTTCGTGTTTCTAGGACCGAATTCATGGACTATTTTTCCATAATGTCTCGGTGGATCTCTCAATATAAACCCTAAGATCACATGAGATATGTTTGGTGTGAGAAAAAGGGATTAAAATGATTTAGTGTCATAACCTAGGAATATAAAAATCAATATCATAGGTCACTTTAGGCTTAATCCAATTTTATGCAGTTTAACGTCATATAGCAAGGAAAAGTTTGTCCTTGAAGATTAATATCATGCAGTGTGGACCTGATGATGTGTAGTTTAGAGTCACGCAGTGAGGATGATCATACTATCATAAATATCATTAATAGTTTTGAGTTAATCACAATCAGGATATTCTTGCTTTCCATATACATGAGCGATGATAGAAGTTGTTAACCACAGTCCTATAGCAAGTATTAATCAGGAGGAATGACATGGGTCTTGGAATCCATTGGCTATACTGAGATATGATAGGACTCTCCATTGATGATTTTTACATTTATTAACGGCCATTTCTGTGGGAAACATATTCTTATCCACCAGGGAATGATGTGCATAGTCAAACAAAGGTGTTTGGAGGACACTAGCCTTCCATCTCGAATGGCCTTGAATGATAATTGGAGTCGATGTTTTCTCAGGTTATGGAGTTTTAAAAGTAAGAAAGATGTGACTGGGAACATAAATAATACCCAGACCACGATTAACTATGAACAACTATTGCTTCCACATAGATCTGACACATATGTATATGGAGAAGCAGGATCTTTTGACTTCTCATGAGTGGGAGGCATGTGCGGGATCTTGTGAAACTGAAAACTGGACCACAAATAACTCTTAAGAACATCGCTGTTTATTGTCATACGAATAAGATATTTCATGGAATCCCCATACAAGAATCACCTACGCATTGGGAAAGGTCCATTTTTTAATTTGATGGTGGCTAGGCCGGAGTGCCAAATCTGGGCATCAATACATAGCCTAGTAGGGAAGAAATCAGGCCATACGTTGTTCTAAATATTCATTATACCGATCTATCTTGGTCCATGTGTGACGAAACGTGAGGGAATTTTTCATAATGATGACTAGGCAAGGATTCAAAATTTGGGCATCACTACGTATCACACATGAGAAAGAATCCAGTAATACGATTTCTGAAATACCCCTATAATGATTTGACATGGTCCTAGGGGTAGGGTAATTTTCATTCAATACATCACGATATCCAAGTTTAACATGTTACACTATAGTTTTCTTTCATTAGAGAATCCCTACCACTGATCCAAAGATCATGTGAGTTACACATGATGTGAGTAACAAGGAGTGATAAGGGTATTCCATAAAAATTTGAGGAGATATAACACATGATGGATGAATTTTTTATTTGGTGGGGGCTAGGCCAAGATCAAGGTTCAAGGTGTCACTACGTATCCCACTATTTAGTGGGAATCAATATGTACATTGTTCTATAAGGGATCATGCAGTTTATGGTCAGGTGATTATGACTCATTGCACCATGCAGTTTTATGTCTTACAACAATGACATGAGTTACAGTTTAATGTCATGTTTCATGGACGATCTGTTTATATTTTAAGGCTCATGCAATCCGATTTTGGTACATTTTAAAATGGTGTAATTTGTGCATCCTATTTTCATCTAGTTACTCCAACTCATCAAACCATCTCTGGGATTTCTCATCCATGGATAGTTGGTAGTAAATGGATATACGATTTGATGGAACATAGAATTTGATAGGAAAAATTGCCTCTACCCCATATACTAGTAATTATTGGTCTTTCTGGGTGGTGGTGCAGGTCATGGTTTGGTATGCTCACAAAGCATGAAGGAGGTTTTATGTTCATGTTTTATTATCCTTATCAACTTTATTTTGCAGTATGTGGGACTGAATTATTTTTTGAATGCCATTATCTTCTGATTGGCCACCGCATGATAGCGGTATGACCAGCATGCTTTGATTTCATACTCTTGGTATAGCTTGTCCAACTCAGCAGAGCAGATGTTGGTGCCATTATCCATCAGTATTTTATGAGGGACACCAAATATGGTAATGATGTTGATCTTCACGATGATAACAATGTTTTATCCCCAAAATCCATAATGGGTATTGCTTTTTCCCATTTGGAAAATAAGTCAGTCGCTGTGAGTATGTGCTTGAATATTTTGGTTGTGGTAGGAGGATATGGTCCCACAACATCCATCCCCAAAGTGGATAATGTCCAATAGTACGTAGTTGTATAAAGTAACTCTGGGGGTTGGTGTATCAAATTTGTATTAATATTACAGGAATGAATTTTTTGGTGAATATGGCACAATCCTGTATAATAGTGGGTCATTACTACCCAAGCCTTCAGATTTGCTAAGAGATCTTGGTTGCTAATTGGTGTGCTACACATGCTATGGAATGTACATCTTCCATGATGATGATAGTCTCTTCTCCATCAATTCCCCTGATAAGGACTCCTCCAAGGCCTCATTTGTGAAGAACCACTTCTTGGATTAAACCATGTTACAAGGAAATTTTGACTATCCATCTTTGGACCTTCTCCCTTCTATCCATATCTGGTGGGATTTCCCCCTTCCAAAGTTAATTTTCAATGGGAGTCATCCAGCTGGTGGTATGACTATAAGGTTTAGGTACGTGGCTAATTTCATCTATTTCATCTATAATTCACTAGATAAATAGCAAGTCCATCTGAATGTGGGAAATGATAATGATTGTTTCATTCCAGTATAGATCGACCAATGTTGTGGCTGCATATTCTAAAGTGTTGGATTTGGAATTTTTTGACCGAGGGACATAGGTCAACGTGGGTTCTTATGTTAATTCTACCATCAGTTCTCGAATAGTGTTCATCATGGGAACCAATTATTCTTTAATAATATCATAGTCACCATTGACATATTTGATAAATATCTCTCAATTACTCTTTATTTTTATGTGATTGGCTTGCACATGAAGTGAAAATTCTAGGCCTATATGAGGTCCTATTATTCTAATTTTTTATTTATACACCCTTCCAAAATAAGGAATGATTAAGGAAATATGGTCTTTTTAGGGTATACGAGTATAATCCCTTGTCCCACTTTTTTTATCATGGGATCCTCTATTATTTTCCCAATAAAAAATCTGGAAGCACCGTCCATGTACATTTCCCATGTCTGGGGGTCCTCCTAGAAGTAAAACAATTATTAATCCAGAATTTCAGAGTCAAATAGTGTTATTCCCTCTAAGGGTTCTCAGACAAGAATTCTACTAATTCCTGGCCTTTCATAGTATTCTGGGGAACATAACATATGTCAAAATATTCTAGGATGGCCACCCATCATGATAGGATTCCATTTAGTAAGGGATGGACAAGGATATATTTTTGTGAGTTGTAGTGGGAAGCTAGTTGGACCTCCTAGTTCTATAAGTAATTCCTGAGTTCATGAACCATGGAGATTAGGGATAGGTATATCTTTTCTATTTTTGAATACTATTTTTTTACATCAATCATTTTTTGACAAAGGAAATAGAGGTTGTACTCGCTAACAACATGATTCTTCTCCGTGAGAAAGGAGTCTAATGACCATTCATGGGATTTTACGTACAATATGAGTCATATCCCCTCATATAGAGGCATCGACACAGGTGGGATTAGCATTATTTTTGATATTTTCGAAACATTTTTGGAAATTATTATCCCACCCATATGTAATTGATTTCTTTATAAGCCTCATTAAATGTAAGAATTTACCTACATGGTTTTCTATGAATTGCCTAATGTTGTTGAGGTGCCCCTATATAACTCTTAACATAGTGAGGTTGTGAGGTGGGGACATGAAACGGATATATTTTGTCTTATCGGGTTGACTTCTATACTGTGATAGCGTACGACGAAGCCAAGGAATTTCCTAGAGTTAATTATATAGGTGCAATTTAGGTGAATCATATTTAAAAATTGATATAGAAATTTGTTGATGAATATTTCACGATCATCTAGGTGGTTCAAGATCTGTTAGAATTTAAACACCAAATCATCGATATAACACTCGTTAATCATTCACAGGATGTTATTGAAGATGCAATGCATGGTGCGTTGATATGTGGCACCGGAATTCATCAGACCAAAAGGCATCACCTTATAACAAAACACTCCTTGAGGGGCCCTAAATGTGTTAGATTCTTCTTCAACTCGGGCCATTAAGATCTGGTTGTCTCTAGAATATCCATCCATGAAAAAGATTTATTTTTATGCTACGGTTTCATCAATCAATAATTTTGTGATCGAGACTAGGAAGTCATATTTTGGGAAATCCAGACTGTGCTCCCCTAAATCAATGAAAATTATAATATCTATGTTCTTATTTTTGATATGGACTATTTTTTCCATCATGATCGGATATTGGACCTCCCATATGAAGATGGCATTGATCATCTTGTCAACTTCAGGCTCTATTTTTGAAGCACGTGTCAGGTGGGTCCTTCGGGCTTCCTGCTTATAGCCCTACTGATCTTTTTGTATGCTTGGATGATGAGTGGGGACCTTATAATCATGGCATATAATTTTATTATAGTTTGAGGAAAAAACATCTCAATTCTTCATCTATAAGGAGGTGTATGCCTCCAACTTCTCAATTATCATAGCCACTCTGATCAAAGTGGGTCACAGGTCATCTTTAGTGCTCATATTTATCTCCTTATGTTCATCGATTTTGGTAGAGAAACCTTCTACAAATTCAAGAGGGGAATCTTTGAGTTCTTATTCATCATCTCCTTATTCATCATTATCTTCATCATATTCATCTTTTGAAGGATAGAGAATTTGGGAGATTAACTCCCCAATTTTGGGTGAGAAATAGACTTATGCATTACTAAGCGAGGCATTGGATGATTGAGATCCTGAGGATGGGTCGAGAGCATTTTTTGTAGGGATTTTCCTAACATCATATCTGTTAGCAAGATTTTTCTTTGCTGTGGTCTTGGAGGCCACAATAGTGACCATGAAATAAAATGCATCTGTATCTGGAATTTCACTTGTGCATTAAACTTGGATGATGTACATACTCTTCCTCAAGCTGCTGGATGGGGTTGGAAGGAGCTATTTCCAATCTATTCAGGGATGAAATCCAATCAATATCAATGGTGAAAATATGTTTTTTATCCGATTCATAGAATCCTTCATCGATATATTGTGACTCACATGACTCAAATAGGGATTTATCTGTGTTCAATGTCCCATTTCCCTATTTGTGTGAAATTTTTTGCCCTGATGGTATGATGAAAGAATTTCGTTGTTCTGATGTAGCTAAGGCCACCCTAATTAGATGTTGATGATCGCACTTTGTCGTACTACCAGGAACTCAAAATATGACATGAGCTCTCTGATCTGAGTTTTATTCTTGATTCATCTTAACGATTTCTTCTCTCCTTTGTCATATCCTATAAGAGTTTTACTACAATATGTCATGTTGTCTTCATCATAGCCCATCCAACGAAGTGTTCAATGTGGGAGGAGGTAAACTCAAGAGTCGTTGTCAACAAAGATACTCAGGAAATCAATTCCATTTGTCTTGGTAGAGACATATAAATGTAGGATGTACCCATGAATGATGCTACCTTCATCCATGTTTATGAAGGAGATGATGATATGAAACTTAGCCTCGAACTCATGGGGACATAATAAGGATTCAATGATTATCTCCCTAAGATCATCAGGAAGACATAACACATATAGGATCGACAATTTTTCTTCTACTGAATCTAGATATTTTAAAATATCATACATATTCTCTAAAGGCCAGTGCTTCCTGGATCATGTTTTCACTTTCACAGACACATTATATGATTGGTATTTGGACGTAGAGGTTTCTGCCACTATGATAGGGGACAATGGTGCTACGGTCCTTTTCATGTTTTTCTGAATTGGGATGCCTATATTTCTTGGGTTATCAAATATTTCCCCTGATGGATATTTCAGGATAACTGAGCCTACAGTTCCTCTGACAGGGGTGGAGGAGCATTCTGGTTCTTTTTTTGTCTTCTAGAGGGTCTATCTATGAGTTTCCACAATAATATTGGTCTGATATATGGAATGGCTGGGAATTTGACTCCTTCCTTGATCATATCTTTTAGGGATCCTCTAGCCTCTAAGGCATACTCCTCTAGCTTTCTAGTTGGGCATAGGGAATTCAGGTTTGTGGCCATATTCTCAATCTGATAAGGGGTCTATCAAGTGAATTTCATTAATGGAGCTAAATCTGAACACATGATGTGACAGTGCATCTGTCTGACTGTCTCCTTTTGATGGAATTGTTTTTTAGGGTGGTTCCCTTTGTACCGTTTGGTGGGGTGATGCTTGTTGTAATGTTTAGAGGGGCACTAATCACTGTTCTATTTTTTGGGGAAGTGATAGTTATACTAAATCTATTGGAATGAGGTCCAAAAGTGTCCATATTGACTTTGACTTTGGTTTCATCTCATCTTCTTCCTCCTACATTCTTCCCTTCTAGCCATTAGAGGGCCTAAGGGACAAGGTGGATAGTTGTATTATATTGAGTGCTTTTGGGGGCACAATTGGATGTTTTAGCTACACTTGGAGGATCCCATGAACTCCATTGATAGTCTTCTGGGACATCCAATTATAAAATGTTTTCTCATTACAGATTCTATTTTCCATTATTTTTCCTCTCTGGAGTCTGAAGTGGAAACATACACCACTTGTGATGGTGGTGGGCCCAACTTGGCATGCTTAGAATCCACCATCTTTAGTAGGAGATCCTTGAAAATGATGCACTCCTAGATTTTATCTTCCAGTATCTGATAATAGGGACAATAATTTTTATGGTCGAAGATACCCACTTCATTGTCTCGCTTTGGCTCTAGTATCCAGAGCATGTTTCAATTCATACAGGATATCAAATAGTCACGGACATGATTGCGTTAGAACAAGTAAACATTATTTCATTGTTCTTTGAACTGATTTATTATAGCACCCATTCAATCATCTTGCTAAGGTAGGGGTAGTTTTTGGAATCTATTGGGTCCTGTAACGTTTGGTGGGGGCCTCACAACTAGAACTAGTGTCGAGTGTGGCTTAAGCATGACAAAAGCCGCATTAGCTTTTCCTATTCTTTTCTCATGGTCTGATTGGCCCACTTGGGACAAGAGATTATTCCATTGTAAGAATTATTCTATTCTATAGGAAATGACAAGGAAATATTTGAACCCACTCATGTACTTCACCAGGATGAGCAGTGTTTGCAATTCACCCTAAAGGTTATCAATGCACACGGTGAGCATCTCATCTTGGGGGATTCGTCGGTTCATGGAATAAGTCATTACTTTCCATCTGACAATGATGTCTGAGACTCTTTTGTTCTCTCTCAATTTTCAGTTCATTAGGTAAAAGACCATAAATTTAGGTAGTGTTGTACAGAACTAGAAGAGAAACAATAGTTGATGGTCCTCCTAGCTTATGATTGAATTGGTTAGGAAGCTAGTATTCTATAAGAAAGTGGAGCCCTATAGGGTTTGTACAAAGAATATGAGTTTTACTGCTTCGTGTTGCACCAAAGTTCCTATCATTGGGTCACAATAAAAGGCATAGTAAATCAAATTTTGTTTTAGTATCCCCAATCCATTAAATAATGGGAATACAATATTTCAAATGTTTGGTTGTCGCGGAACGATGCTCACCCAATCAGAGTAGGGTTTTCCCTTTTGTGGTAGAAGAGGGTTCCGCCCCTCCATTGATTCTTGTAGAGATGTTCATTTCTCAACGGTGTTCAAGATCTCTTGATGCATATCTTTTTGGTCTTGATCTTGGGCTGGTGCAGAAGAGTCCAAGGCTAGGCATGCCGGTGCTACTGATATTTGTGGTTGATACCCAACTAGAGTTATCATTTGTGCGTTTACCTAAATATGTTTTGGTTGTCTTCATAGTGATATAAAAAAGGTGGGGTTTAAGAAGGTTGATGATCCCAACACCGGATTGAATGGACCTCTAGGATTTGCTTCATTCACTAGGATGAGTGCATGTTGAAAGGGCACCCCTTATGGGTGCACTTGATGATGTTTCCATGTGGAACCACATTCAATGATGTAACTCCCTCGACGTAGCAAGACATTAACTCTCTTGAGTTCCTTCATTTCTTCCTCTTTCATAGAAAACCTTTCTTCGAGAGTCAGGGACACATTCTATGGGGGAGGAGGAGGCAAGTCATAGACAACCTTGGATTTATTCTTCTCATTGTTGTGGTTTCATGGGGGAGGTAGCGATGAGTTAATAGAGGAGGCGCCAATATTTAGGATCTCTCTATGGTTCTGGGTATGAAAACCATATGTATTGGTGTGGAATGCCTCTCAGAGGGAACCATCATCCTTCATTTCCTCTTCATATGTGTCATTTGCGAAGAGAACCATGGGGTTGACATTTACCACTTTCACTGAGGCATACTACATTGGTGGTGGTGTACCCGGAGTCGACTGGTAAAAAGTATTTCAACAAACTTTACTGAAATTACACCTTCTATTATGCGGTATTATTCAGGTTTCTTGGAAAAGATTTAACCAAAGGGATCCATTGTATTACCTCATAACGCACCTTTGTCTTAGAGGGTGCAAAACACAAGTGGGGGTTGAATGGGTGACTCTTCTGTCCATCATTATTTTTGGATGGAAGAAGATAGATGTCCATTGTGCGGGGATATAAGGTAAAAATTCCCCCAACCCTATGGGCTAGGGTTGTTCCCATTCTACCGTTGATGCTCTACGACCTGTATTATTTGGTCTTACGAGGGAATTTTAATTTAAAAATTCCCCAACCTAGTGGATAGGTGTTGTTCACACATTTCAGTGGTAACTGCCACTATTTCCACCTTTTAGATTTCACATACTTCTGTGTGAGTGTGATCCAAGAATGTAATTCGGCCTATATAAAGGCTATGGACTTTTGAAGACATAATCACTGCTTGTTGGTTGGATTCCCTTATACGGGAATCCTATTGGATGTTCCTGGTTTCCTATCATAGAATCATTTTGTTGGCCTGATCTCAATAGTCCTAATGATTTTGAGACTTACTCGTGGCCAGTTTTTATTGAGTATCCTACCATTCCTGATCAGGGGTTCCACTTGATTGCAACCATTGGGTGATGAAATTCCACGATGTCATTCATAATGGGGGTATGTTGGATAAGATGATGTGTGGTGTGTAGAGCTCCATGTTCTCCCTATCCACAAATATGAAATCTAGTCGTGGCATTTATAATGAGGCGACACAACTTATGCATTTCATGGTGGCAAGTTTGTTCAAGGTTTTTCTTTCCATTTTCTGATTATGGCTGTTGTGCAGACAGGAGGGCTTCCAGGTCGATTAGATGATGAAGTTCCCTAACATATTGTCAGGGTCCACATACCCTTCATAGGGTAGTAACACATCTTATAGAAAATTAAGAATCATCCATATATAGAGGAGAATGTCATGTGTCCATTACACATACTACTCACCAAGTCTATTTAAGTGAGAAGTGTTTGTAGGCCAATACATCGCTAGAATATTATACATACCTATTTTTCTTCCCACAAGAAAAATATCCTACTATTTTTCTACTAGAGGCTCCTCTAAATGATATTCCCTTCTTGACTTCTTCTTAATAATATTGTCCCACAAAACCAATCTAGTGGGAGCCATATTGATTTATGGACGACTTGGGGGTGGCTTGGAAGATGAGTATGGCCCCGATCCATCCACTGTTTGATAAAGTTTATCACTTGATATAAATGGAGTGCCTGATTTTTATGACTCCATCTTTCTGAGTATCTCCGAATAGGATGTCTTTCACACATTTGTTCCAGCAAGGGTAATACATTATTTTTAGTATGAATTTTGGTTTCACGGAGGAAATTATGAATGACTATTGTGATGGCAAGGAATACTATCAAATCATGATACCTAGCTACAGGGAGATTCTCTATAGCGCAAATTCTGGGGAGGGACTTTCGGATATACTAAATTGAGGGGAGGAACATCTTATTGCATGATGTTACTATGGGGAGAACCTTCACTGCAACAGCCCATGTGGGGAGGGACATAGAAATGGTTGTCATAAAAATGAGGACTACTATCATGACTCGACATCTGACTGTAGGGAGAAGCATATCGATAGTGTATACCCTATGGAGGACTTTTAGGGCAGATGACTATAAGGGGAGGACCTTCTTATTATCTGGTCTTTAGGATGAGTGGAGGGATACGCCGAAACACATCAAGTGATATGATCTTGTGATTGATCATTCATGGCCCACGAAGTGAGCCACTATGGGTGCTCTGTAGAGGACCTTTAGAGTTGCTAGTACCAACATTTTGGGGAGAGCCATCATAACTGAAACATCCAATTCCATAATTTGGTAATGGACTAAGAGTGTCCTGAGATTTCATTAATATATGTTTTAGGGCATCAAGAACCCCAACTTCCGACATAGCAGGATCATGTAAGTGGTATTTATTTTCTAGTTTCTTTTTGTGCATTTTATCTTTGAGAACTCTCTTGCGGGTAATAGAGGCCATATTCTATTGGTAATGGCCTTAATATATGTTTATGTGTCTTATTAGGTCCCATGATTCCACCAGGATATGTTGATGAACATCTTTCATTTTGGCATGGATATTTGCCTACCCTAGAGTTGCCACCACATTGGACTGGCATCCCCCACTTGGAATGTGTATTTGTTCTTGATCTGGTTGTCCATATATTGTGGAATATTTTCATCGACCCTCTTAAACTAGATTATGGATGCATAACTGCTCTGGAGTGACTAACTCATTTTGCGAGTAAGTCATTCTATTTGAGGCAATCCAGAAGTGTCCACAATTTCTCACATTTGTTGCCGATGAAATGAGATATTAGTAGGATTGGAAGATATGGTGTAAAAACAATGTCTAATATTCCATAATTTAGGGGACGTAGTGAGATAAATAGTCTACTAGAATGGGTATGATGGCCCATTTTGATGTCAGGGTTGGATTTGTTTCTTGATTCTATCCTTTATGAGTAGCTAGTAAATACTGGAAATTCTCCTATGTTGGGAAATAGGAACTAGGCAAACACTGATTGTCTACTCTGATTTCCATTGTATCTTATTAGTGGTCTTTATATTCACATGCAGGGATTATCAACTGCTTTCTTGCTATTGTATTTGTCTCTTAGGCTTTGTATACATCCAAAGGAATTTGACTCTGCTCATATTTGCTTTCCGCCTGATTTGTATGGTTGTCTTGATATGCATTAACATGTATTTAGGCCTATGTGTAGTCAGTTAATTCCCCATTTAGATGGTAGGATTGAAATGTGTCTAGTGGTATCTGTACCTGTGTATAGCTAATTTCTTCCCTATTTGGTTTAAATGCTAGTTGTGCATCGACAGATATCTACATCTGCATGTAGTTTGCTGCTCTGTCTATACAGTGGGACCAGATATAAATAGAAGTAACGTGAATATGATCGTATTATGCCTCCATATTTCTACAGTGGTCTCGATTGAAAGGGTGGGGTCATATGTCATCCCATTGATGCCACTACGTTAGTATGGTGAAGATTCTCCTCAGGATCCATGGTGATATCTTGGTCCGGATTACATATTTTCCACCCCTGGATGGAAGCCTGAAGGTCCTGGGTCTATGAGATTTTAGTATGTTCCATCGTCATAAGGTCCTCTTCTATGTGATGAGTCTTGGTCGTCTGCTGTTGGCGGCGACATTATCTAGTGGGGGCATGTGAGTAGGACCCCTATGCAATTGATATGATGTTGTCAGCATCAACTTCATTTGTCTCCCTAATATAAGGGAGGTACTTGTTGTCACATTCAAAGGATAGGCTCCCAAAATGGTTTGAGATGATTCCTGGGGCCGCCTTATGTTTGGGTGACAGCCGCAACAGAGGAGGTGGCTGGAAGACCATTGTAGACTAGAGGACTTGTCTTGCAGCCTCCACTGTGTGGAGTGTACCATTTTAGTGGTACTCCCTCATTAGCATGTTGGTTACCCAGCATTGAAGAAACTTGGATGGCGAGGGGGTCCTGCTATTCATTGGGGCCTCGACCACCTGGGGAATCGTTGATGCATTTTTCTTCATCATTTTTTGGGATTTCATTTGTATTGAATTATTCTATGTGGGAACATTAAACATATATATATATATATATATATATATATATGACATATAGACCATGAAACAACGTCAAATTTTGATTCTTTTAAAAATGTGATTATCTGACCTTCCATCTTGGCCCTCTTCTCCTCTCCAATGATTTTTAGTTGCGAGTCGAAGGAGCATGAGTGTGGTAATTCTGAAACCTTGGTTAAGGATTCATGTTAGGTATACCATTTTTCCCTCCTCTAAGGGAGGGACAATTTTTATGTACCAGGGTTAAAGAATGGGCCGACATGAAATTTCCTTTTTTTATTTATCATTTGAGTAGAATTGCCTCCTTGGTTAAGGATTCACGTCGAGTTCACCATTTTTTGGTCCGGCTCTAAGGTGGTGCGTTTTGGGTGATGGTGAAGTGGTCTGATGAGGGTCAACACCTATCTCCTTTTCGAGAGATAGTTTCCTTTCAAATTCACCATTTAATTTGTTTCAGCCCATTTTGTGTCATTATCCTCTTAAAAGGATTGATTAACCCTCTTGGGGATGGGCAATTCACCCCTTTCCAATTGTGAAAGATATATCAAAGCCATATGATCTAAGCGCACGATTGTGTGGGGCCGTGTAAATGGGAAATCGGTCCTACTCATATATAAATTCTTCAGATGGTCACCAAAGGGTTTATTTATTGATCAAGAAACACCCAACGGCCCGGGTATCCATGATTCATGGACCTGCTTTTCAAAGGTAGTTTCTCGTTGATTGATGGTTCAACCAACGACACTCAAGGACTCCATTGGTTGAGTGGATGGGATGTCAGGCACACCACATTCTTGTGGGGGATGATTATCACAGGTTTCTATACTCTCTTATATATTTAATTAGTGTTCATATGTTCATTAATCCTTGGTTCATTCCCTAGGATTGTGTTCGTGGGATACCATTGGTTTTCAAGATCATCATATGCATGGATGTATTCGATGCTACAGAGGTACTACTGAAATGATCCATATAATAAGGTTCTGTAAATTTTATCATCATCCAGGGGTTATCGAAGGTGATTTGATGTTGGTATCCGACCCTTAATATGGGTTTACTACGTATCCTCAGGAGAGGAATCAGAACCCATGTAGTTCACAATTTTTTGGGATTACGCATAGAGGCTTCCCATTTGAGGGGGCATGGTTGGGTGGAGCCCTTATGGGAGGGAACCCTTTTTATATTAGGCCTTTAGTAAGGCATCCTATGTATCCTGGTTTGATCATAAATTAGTGTTCTCATAGTTCAGATGGTTTTGGGATTACACATTGTAGCTGCCCATTTGGGGACATGATTACGTGGACCCTTTTGGATGGGAACCCTTTTGAGCTATGTCCTTCAAGTAGGAATCATATGTATTTTATTTTGATCAAGAATCATAGTTCTCATAGTTGAAAATGTGTGGAAATTATGTATGTAAGCTTCCCATTTGGGGGACATGATTGGGATGGCCCATTAAGATGGGAACCCTTTTGAACTCTGGCCTTCGAGTAAGCACCCTACATATCCTGGTTTGATCAAGGATGAGAGTTATTGTTTTTAGAATAATATGGTTGATTTATTCATTAAAAAACACTAATCCTAGATGATTTATGCTCAGTGTGAGAAATTGGAGGATTTGAATGATTCAAAAAAGTACAAGCTTCTTCTCTTGTTGGTGGGAGAGGTAGCGCCTACAGTATAGGAGGTCGGGGTTACTGTGGGTGACATTATAGAGAGAGGAACCTATCAATATGAAATGACATTGAAGGTCATGCGGTTGGGCCCTGGAGGATTGGGGACTTACCACTATGGGAGGGAACCGAAATACATTCTCAGTAGGGGAGGAGTTTTTTCCTTGTCAAATGGAAAAGTGAATATAACTCCTTCGATAGATCACTATTCCTTATTGGATGGAAAATCATGTGATATCCATCAATACATAGAAAAGGGTGGTTCACATGGGAATCCCCAGTTAGGACTCTAGGTTACCATGGGAATTTTGAACCACAACCATTCCTAAAGCCCAAACTGTTGTGGGGAAGACTTCATGATTCCGTTTATCATGGGTATGTAGACTCAAAAGGGTGCGTTGAATCACTATATAGTTAGATCATACGGGTCCCATGGGTTTGGATGGGCTTTGTCCTAATGTCGGGGGACTAGTTTTCAGAGGGACAATGGATGACTAGATGGTAATGGATGGGTAAGGTTGGAACTAGTGTATAAAATACCTGAAAACACCCCATTCCGTGTACTGATTTCTTGTGCAGGATGGGGGCTCTGCATATTGTAGTGGTATGCGAGAAGAGGGGTCGTCCGGATAACAATGTGGTATGTGGGAATGTTTATGGACAACTGTGTACCATAGTGGTACATGGCTCTTCAGGCGGCCTTGGGTTCCATCAGCATACTAATGTAGAGCACGAAAAATTGTTCAGTCTAGTACTAGTTAACTATATAGAGAAACATATAAAAGGAGGGTCTCGGGGATTATAGATTATAGGTGGTTCATCGGTGATTATCACATGGTTCAAAGTTTCAAAATTTAGATATGCAGTTCTATTATTATTAATTTGTTCCCCCATTTTGTGGTTCACAACCTACTCTTCCTACGGGGAGTGTGGTTCATGATCCGGGCTTTTCTGATGAATAACTACTAAATCTCGAATCTTCTTCCAAACTTGTCCTTCCAACCATTGATTCCCCTTCAATATTTTGTTGTCTTTTCTTTTCATCTTCTTCATGTGTTCTTTTTATAGAGCATCATGGAAATAATATCTATGAGAACATGTAAACATTTTTGGAGGCCCATAAGGATTTATCCTGACCCATGGAATACTCAGTCAACCGAGTTTTTTGGAGGCATCAGTTCGTTGATATGTTTTGTGAAACCTGTCTAGTTTGCTTCTTCCACAAACTGATGAGTTAGCGGGGTGGTACACAGATCTCCTTCGTGAACATGAGTGCTTTGGAGTCATGGTTTTATGTTCACCATGTTTTATGTTCATCACTCAGTGGGCATGTGCCTCGTGGATTTGTCCATGTACCTTGGGTTCACGATCAAGGCGTTCCATGGACTTTTCCCTGTGATGGTACGCATCCTCCACATTTTTTTTGAAATTTGAAACTCAATTTTATTACATAGACCTTGATAGACATGTAAGTGTACTTTCTTCCTTCAACAAAGTGATTGTGGTGTATTTTCATCCCTTGGTAGAATTTTTAGGACCCAACAACATTAGATATGGATCATAAGATTGCATCATCATAATCTAAAACAAAAATATCCTAGATAAAAAATGAGATTGTATTATAAAACCATTACCACTTTGGAAACATTGTACTGTGATGATATAGATAGAGAAACATTAAATGAATCCTAAAAAATCAAGACAATAAAATAAATAATAATATTACATATTTATTTGAATGTATATACACCTCATAAAATAATATTTTTTCATAATATGGCATATGTCGCAAAAAAGACTAATTGAGACAAGAATTCCTTACCATAGGTCCGAATTTACTCATACATGTCATAACATCATATATAATAAATGTATAATTATTATAAGTCTATGAGATCACCATAATCACATATCATATACCATATATGATTTACATATTTTCTTTTATCACATGTTTATTAGTAATTCTTTATTAAAATCACTATTTCATTTCATAATTTCTTCATTTTTCAAAGATATTTTGGTTGGGTAATTTCATTCATTTTACATTGATCATAATTACAAAATCTACATAATGTAAAACATGATTTAAATATCATATATATTATTTATATATATAGTAATATATAAAACATAGAGATAGAAATTTTTTTACACCATTCATGAAGATGGTATGATGTATGAACGCATGAACATTGTTTCCAATTTTCTGAAAAATGAAATGACTAGAAAATAAATATTAAGTAAAATTATTGAATAATTATTCTATGATATATATAATTTATATTAATTAAATTTGACCCTATTACCATCAATTTGAAAATTAAATGAACAACATTTCACATCGCTATATAGTGGTAGTAGTCCATATGTACATGCGAGTGAAATTTTTATTTAAATAAGGGATTGAATGGGAAGAATATATAATGGATATTATATTTATATAAATATTTTTAATCCATAAATATCATATATATTCCTTAAAATTTCATTTACAACCTTCCATGTAAAGCTTAAAATAAGAGAATCATATCACTTCGTGATTTGGTAGTCCACCATACACACTATTAAAGTTGTTGTCTTCCCCACAAAATGGAATGTAATGAGATATTTGTGATGTAATAATTAAAGTATTATAAAAATGTCTTAAATATAATATAAATATTCTAAACCAGTCATTATATCAAAAAATTAATGGTGGTGATGGAAAAGTAATTAAATCAGTTCGTGAGGTGGTAGTCTACTGTACATGTGATTGACTGTTTTATTTCCCATTTAATGGAAGAGGATAAGTATATAGGTAATTACCTTAAAATAATAACATATAAATATAACTGAGATAATGATTTTATTATATTATTAGGTTTTAATAATATTATAAGGATTTATAATAATATGTAAAATGAAAATGCTTAGTAAAAAACATCACCTCTAATTTGAGAACCTCTTTAGGATAATCCTAAAGCATTATTATATTGGATTTATGATATAAATAATAAACATAGGATGTGGATATGGTAATGAGGAAGATATTTGGTATGGTATTAGATGAACCAAATTGACATGGATGTGTGAATAGGATGGAAGAATGTGTGGCCTTTTATAAGTAGGCATGATGCCACATTCCGAATGTTTTAAATGAATCGATTATGAGCACATTTTTGTCATGATATAACTATCCAAAATGTGCTATTATTGAACAAAAGAGGTTATAAGTGAGAAATATTCCCATAAAATTTGTTTTTTACATGTATTTAGGTCATTTTAATATATTTATTTTTAGTTTTACCCCAATAAAATGGTTTTTACCCTAACTGTGTTAATTATTTTTTACTATTTCCACTATTAATTACGTTAAAACTTATGTTGAACACATTATATAATAATTATCAATATCATTTAATATTTTTTAATATATTAAAAACATTCAATTCACACAAGTGTTAGAATTTAATTAAATTAAAACCCGAAAACATGATAAGGAAAAGGGTTTTCTAACGAAAGATATTCATAAGTATGTAGTGTTTTTATATTGTAGTTGAACCTAAATTTCATACCCATTATATAAATTAGTAAAATATTAATATAATTGATCTATATTTTCTATATATTAAATTATACAATTTAATTTAACATTTTAAATAATTTAAATAGAAATGCAGTTTTTAAGTAAAATAATTATTTCTCTTCATTCCTTGAAATATTAATCCTTTTTATAAATTTCTAAAAATTATTCTATGGTAGTTTTTATAGGATTATTTAATATTAAAAATAAATATTTAAACTAAATATTATAAAATATGTAAAAATTAATTTTAAATAAATTTCTCAAAAGGGGATGAAATAATTCCTTAGAAAAAAGAAGTTTTTTTAAAAATACTTATTTTTCATTGAAATGATTTTTTATTTATAATTAATATGTAACCAAATAATATATTTTATACATGTTTAAAAAATATAATTCTCATAATATAGTTGATCCTATTTATATCCAAATATTAACAGGTAGGTTATAATGATTTACTATAATACAGTTAATTTAGACACAGAGTATAATGTTTTGAAAGCTACTAGAGGTAACCAACTTATTTAAAAAGAAATTTGTTATTAAGTATCCACATATTATATGAGATAACATTATAAATAGATTATATTACATGATAAGAAGTTTTATGATTTCGGTCACAATTTCACCTTTCACATTTTTCTATATGGGTACTTACCCATGTTTCTTCGGACTAACCATAAACAATAAGAGAATATGTATAACAATGCTGAGAAAGAGTATTAGAGGGTCACACACTATGGATATCAAAATTAATGTATTGAATTTAATCAGTTATAATAAATAATATTTATTTAGTATTTGTTCATTTATATGATTTATTATTATGTTATTTGAAATAATAAATTGAGATAATTAATTGTAATAAATATCTATTTTCATGGTTTGGAAAATATAATATTTATTGTTTTCATTGATAAATAATAAATATACATTTAATTATTAAATAAGTAGGCATTATTCATGGATTGGTAAATATTGATGCGGGAAAGTAAACTAATCATAATGGTCTGATTATAAATAGTATAAATGGTATTTATTTATATTATTAATGTTTTTTATGTCAATAGATTTATAAAAATATTATTATTATTATCAAAAATAGGGTCATCTAAAAATTATAATGTAGGTAAATTGATTTTGGGAAAGTTACAACCCAAAAACTACTATAATAAATATAAATTATATCTCATTTCAAAATAAATCTTTTTGTGCACAATGGATAGAGAGGTTTTGTATCATTCCCTATGAGATATCTAAAGATATATACTTCTCTCGATCATTATGTTCACCCATGAATGTTAGTGAACATGAAGAGTTATTCCTCCTTCTGAAATAATTCTACTACAATCAACCATGAAAAACTCAAGTGGCCCTAATGGACCACGCTAACACATGAAAATTCTATGAAAAAATTCCATTAATAGAGGGAATGTGTGTATAAAATATAGAGGTATTATGAACATTGATTCTATTTTGCAATTATGGTATAAGGAGATTTATTAAAATGAATCATCAATGAAATAGAAGGTACAAATTAATTTAAATCGTTATGCCTTTTAAAATTAATTAAAAATTGCATTTTATAATCATCCTTTTCTTTTTCTAGTGTTTCATCTAGTAATGTAATCTATTTTTCATTAAACATGACATTTAAATTATATGTGATAAATATTATTAATAAATTAAGACTAAAAACATGAGTTTTCCCGGACATAAATGGTGCTTATGAAGTAACTGAAAACATCATTTATTTACATACAATTGTAGCCCCTATCTACCACCCATAGTCCACCATTATTCCCCTTTTCTACATTAAATCATAACATTAATTGACAATCTCACAATTCATCATGTATGTGGGTTTTGATTTCATATTTAACTAGATTTATTATCGAATCATTATATTATTATAGAATAATGACTAACATGTAAATAATGAATGAAGATGTGTATAACAAATATAGTTATTTCAACATTAGGAAATGTGAACCTAACTATGAATTTTAACCATGAAAATTGAAATTCATAGGGAAATTCATTGTATAACTAATACATTAGTTTATCAAAGAAAAATGTTAAATTAACTGGTACATTCATTGAACATGAAGTGAAGGATGTAATCTGAAAAATATTAATACCTCATGCATGAAATCTAAAAAATAATGGGGAATGAATCTATAAATAAAAATGAACTACCTCATTTTGGATCAATCGCTATAGAGTAATGGTTAATAATCAATGTCAATTGTGTGTTATGATGAATCCAATCATCAGTATATTAATTTCCATATTCATCCGACATAGTCTCATTATATGGTAGTTCTCTCTCTCAATCTTTTGGGCAATGCGGTTACCCCTATAGAATCGACATAGATAGGATTTTGTATAGTGGAAGAATTAGGTTCTAGACATTTAAATAATTAAATAGTTTATTTATTAATTATCTTATTTATAACCCTTAAATATTCTTGTGATGGTGAACTATTGTGTGACCTGATGTGAATAGACCTTATATCATGTCAATAGTAAAATCCACATTCCCAATTCAATAATGGTCTCAATTTCACCATCTTAGGATCCATTCAATAGTTAAAACATTTTTTTTAAAACATATGATACTTTTTTTATATATGTAATTATTTTAATATACCTTTTATGGGGTAATGAAACACCCTTAATAATGTTCCTACTCTTAATAGAAACATAAAATTATATATACAAATATCCAAATGTTCCCAACATTGAATATATATTTGTTATAGAAAAACACATAATAAATTATATAATTCATCTTGAATCTCTGGAGACACCCCAAAGGATCTAAGGAACCTCTTAGGCCTTGATTAATATCCAAAACATCACCATGGGTCACTCTAACTCTAGGAATGTCAATATGATTCTCCACTTTGAAAACAAAAAATGGTTCTAGATATCTAAAAAAATATATTTCATTTAATTTTTAATAATTATAAAGGAGTTATTTTATATATAAATCATTGTGATATATTTTTTTCGAATGTGAATTATGAAAAAAACTATTGAAGAAGTTATAAATTAATGACAGTAAAATAGATTTCACTCCTATCTTTGTTAAAACTAAAATCAAAAAGTGTTTTAACTTAAAACATATTAATAAAATATTATTATAACTACTTAATCATGTTTTCTTTAAATAACAGAAAAATGAATGAATATTACATTTGAATCACATTTGGAATCTTTATTTCATTTTTATTTGAATGATGAAAATGAAATATAAATAAATAAAATCATGAGTTGTGTGAATATAACTATATACTATATATTATTATATTTAACATTAAAAGATAGGTGTTTTCCTTAAATTGATGTGTATTTAGATAGATATATATTATAGAGATTAAAAAATTATATAATCTAGGTATATTGTTAATTAATGTATAAAATGATTGAAAAGGAATCATGAGAGTATTTATCTTATCATTATTAAATAAGAGATTATTTTAGTGAAGAATTCAAATAATAATTTCATTTAGTTGAAGAAATAATTAGAGGTTCTTAGTGAAATGCTTAATATATCAATGGTGATATTATTTGAAAAGGAAATTCAATTTATTTTTCAAATAAAATGATAAAAAACACCTGCATGAATAATATTGATATTCAATATCATTTCAATAAAGAAAATATAGATAAATTCTCTATCAAAGTATATTATATTGGTATAAATAATAAATTATTAGATATGTTCACAAAACCATAAGAAATATTATTACTTGAGAAGCATATGATGGATCTTTTTGTCCAAAAAAACCATTTTCAATCTTATTCCAGTATGATGGTCAACATCCATCAACATAAGTATGATCAAAATATTCCCTCTACCCATGTTCATTATCTTATAAAAAATATTTCATATGTTTTCATATTCAAGGATATTTAAATTTTATTTATTGAAATATTTTGACAAAATAGACAAATATATTCAATGGAAATAGTGTATCTAATAGGGGAGAAAGACAATATATTGTGATATAATACAATTAATGTAATACTTTTGAAATAATGATCAATGATAAATATTAATAAGTGATTCAATAATATAAATTTTATTTTTTAGGTATTATGAGCTCAAGAAAATAATTACATATTTAAACAGGTTATGTTATATGAAAATTTATAAATGTTGTATGAAATTATACGTTGAACTCTTTTAGTTTACATAATACTAATGTGGTATAATTTAATGTCTTTTACTCCTTTTTATTTCCATAATTGTAAAATAAAGTATGATTTGAGATAATCGGGAATAAATCCTTGCCCATTTGTAATTTTTGGATGGATATGTATGACAAATAATGTTTGATTTTCCAGGAAATAATTTACAACTATCTTAATGAGATATAATTCCATGAATTGTTTGAAAATGAAAGGGAATTTTGGTGTTATGTTTTTACCTAATGTATTTGATTGGTGCAATTGTATTTATTACAAATTCATAGATTATTATAATACTTATATATGAGTGGATTTGATTACAAGTGGAAAGAATTTTTTAAATTTGGAAGATTAAAAATTTAAAAATATAGGTCAGTCATTTCTATACCAAATGGGTTGAAAAACCCATCTTGTGCTCATGTAAACCATGATGTGGGTGGATAAAATATGTAATTTTTTCTATTAAGAGGATATAATTTTGAAATTAAATAGATTGAACAACAATTAAATAAAAAAACTATAATTAACAAGTATTGGGGGATGATAGATTTTGATGAGTTATTATCACCAACATCCTGACAAGAGAATCAAAATATATAGAAATTATTATCAAAGATAAAAATTATAATGTTTTTTAATAGAATTGAATGAAAAGAAAAACCATTCAATGGTTATTGAAAATTTCAAAGTATAATGGATTTAGAATTCATTGGTTGTTAGATACTTATAATGGGAAAATAATTTGACGTATTGATTTTTAAAAAGATTCCATTTCCTTGGAAATCATGTTGTAGTGAGAAAATATCACAATAATTTTAAGGAATGAAATGACTGGAACTGTAATAAAAAATGTCCCATGCTATAGAACATGAATATATCAAACTAATTAAATATTCTACATCCATGATGGTTCCAAACGATGATTTTTGTTTTATATCTAAAAATTTTATATTTATATCATTTTAAATTTTTGAAATCTTTTATTTTTTTGTTATATTTTATAACTATAATAGATATATTTTTCAACCCATAAATGTTTGTGTCAAATGAATAAAAATATTATATGATATATCCAATGTTTTATATAAGACTTATTATTAAATATAGAATGTATGTAACAAATATAAAATAAATAATATATTAAAGAAGTGAATGGATAGATAAATAGAAAAATGATATTAACAGATTGTTTTTATACAATATAATGAATTTAATATATGGAGTATATGATGAGTTGATCACGTTGTTATTGATGACTTCCAAAAGAATATAAAAAAAATTAATAGTTTAGCGTGTTAGTTTTATTTATATTCTATTATAATGAGTTGTGATCCAATCCTCATTATATCAATTCTCACAAAATAGAATGTATATATAGAGTAAGAGGATGTGGGCTTTTATAAGTTTAGTAAACCAACCTAAAATTGAAATGAAATCATAATAGTTTAGTTATTCTTATGTACACTAACACTTCCTCGTGATTAATTTTCTTGGACATATCCCATTCGGTAAACCGAGTAACAAAATATAGGTTCCATTATACAATATCTATAATTAAATGGTAGATATGATTGTTTAGAAATCGTGGTAGAATATATAGTCATTTTTACCAGATAAATAGATCTAGTTGGAGGTATTTAGTTAAAGAAGTGTCACCTAATTCACCACCTCATATGGTTTTAATAACTTTTTAGGCTACATATTTTTTATTCTATAAATTTTAATGAAATTTTTATTTCATAAGGTTTTTTTAAGGAATATAAATATGTAAAATATTGTGGAAGTAATAAAAAATTTCAATAACAAGTTTGAAAATGAAAAAAAAAGTAAAAAAGGAAATGAAAAAAAACTATGTGTACCATTTTATTCAAAATTAAACATTTTCAATATGATAGTTTAATGGAAATATCTTAGATACAATTATTATATATTGATATCTACGGGTATCCACTATCAAAATAGAATTACCTACAAAATTGTTATAATTTATTCTCTTTTCAAAAGGTGAGAGAGAATGAATTCCAAGGATAATAATAAGATAAAATAAGGTAAGTTATTTTTATTATTGAAAAGAATTAATATATCTCTAACATTTAAATGAATATTTTCTTTTATAATGTAATTTAATTCTATGAAGATACTTAAATAATTCAAAATAATAAGCCAACATTTTTTATAATTAGTTTATATTATTTATAACATATGAAATAAATATATAAAATATTTTTTAAAACATAAATGATGTTATTTTCATAAATGAATCACATAATGATGATTATTGGAAAAATGTATGATAATAAATGTACAATATGAGTCCAAATTCTATTTCTTATCATTTCATGAAAAATTCTAGGAAGTTTAACGAGAATCCATGCTACAATATAAACCATGACATAGTATCTTTCACCATGGAATGGTTGCATGATTTGTTGAAAATCTATAATAGGCTCCCACTTTTATTAAATCCTACCATAATTTATTAAAAACATTTAAATTCTTTAGTAATACATCCAAGACCCCATTATATATAATTATCAAAAACACTCCCCAAAAATTTAGATGAACACATTGTGCCAAATAAATTCTTAACATAAAGTCTATCGCTTAACACTATGCACCTTTTTAGTATTGAAAAAGACTATAAATTAACTAATCATTGCCCTAGGCCATATTGAAATATAAAAATTATTACTACTCAACTAATACTGGTATATAGCATGATATCCATTAAATACGCTTATATCTCCATGTTTCCAAGTCCACCAATTGTTTATCATATATCATGTGAATGATATATTCTATGAATCCTTATTTGTATAGTATTTATTTACACACAATATTTTTCATTTCATGAAAATTATTATTTGCATGAATATAGGTGTATATTAATTCATGGAGGATGTTGTTGAAGCTAAATAACAAAATGTTTTCATTTATTGATTCTCCCATGCATGGTATCATTAATGATACATTTTTTTATTATAAAATATTTGATTATTTGTACCATTGTAAGGGTTTCATGGGCTGGTTGAAACCTTTTTTCATGTGTTACATTGTATGAATCCATCCAAGCATCCCAAAATGATCATCATTGTAGGATTTATATATGAAAAAACAATGCGATAGTAAGTGTGTGATTAAAAAAAATTACATTATTCACTACAATACGATTCTCTCATTCTCTTACCCCCTCATCGTCATGAGATGTTTGTACATAATAGAGAGTGGGGAGTCCTGAAAGCGTGACATGTGATTATGTTGGACCTCGGATACCTCTAGTAGTGGAAATATCTTCTCCCACATTATGGTCTTCATCAAATTTACTAAATATGGATATATGTCATAACAGTAGGTTATTTGGTGTAAAGTAAAACTTTTTCAATATTTCATCATTTCTCTTTTTATACTTTTATCATAATTCATGCTTGGAAGATCCTTGGGTATGTTATTTTATATATTTCCAATTGTTCTAATAATAATTATAAAAGCTGTATAAATCACAAAATTTGTATTAGAGTGATCCCATTTGTTTAGATTAATGAATCCATGAAATTAAAATAAAGAATACCAAAGAATATAGCATCATTGTCCAGTTTTCTATAAAATAATATCCTTTACATTTTACTAGTATTTAAATGTAATTAGGATGTTACCTTTATATTAGTGGTCGTATAATGGTACCATTAGACATACCATTACATGGACGGTTCATATATAGGTATTTTGATTCCAACTGTAACATAAATTGTTTGTGTAATATTAATTGTAAAATATCCTTTTTGTGAAATCATTTATATAATGGTTCATGTGGTTTTTATTAATATTTGTGAAGGTAATCCCAATTATCACACCATGGTAAGTTGTGTTAGGGTTGTTGTGAAAATTTAATTTTGTGTTTAAAAATATTATATAATGGTAATATCTAGTTATACTTTCTAAAGTGATTTAATTTAATATAGTGGGTGTTTGGGCCTATTGATCTTTAAAAATTTAGTTCTTTGTAAAAGACACGTTATTATGAACATTTATAGATAGATACATAATTGAATTTTAAGGTTACAATTACATAGAAGATGAATTATGTGTGTGGTTATAAATAAAAAATTTAATTTTTGTATTAAAAAATAAATGCTTTTAATGGTTTGAAAAATGTTGATAAATGATTAGAAAATTTAATTTATTAATATTTAAATTATATGGAAATTATATTTAAATTAAATAATAAAAAACTCTTATAATTAATTATTTAAATGTTTATGTAATAATTAATATTAAATATTTATGAAATATTAATTTATAATATGTAAAATAAATTATAATAAAATTGTATTTCATGTCTTATGATCTGGAAATAAAAGTTTTATTTATAGATTGTAAGAGTAATTTATAAAATTTAATAAATTGAAAAATACATCCAAAATATAAAATTTTTATGTTTTAAATTAAAAATTATTAAAAGTTATTTATTTCAAATTATAAAACATGAATGGGACTTATTTGGATATTTTTAATACGTCATCTAATGATTTTTATTGATAGAGTTAATAACGGTTTAAATAATGTTATGAATATGATATTTCAATTATGTGAGATATTTAAATAATTGAAATTAATTTATAAAATGTATATAATTCCTAAAATTTTATATATTGAAAATTAAATACCATATAATTATGAATATGAGAGTGTTCATATTGGTATGAATATAATGGGTTTGAATTCCAGATTATGGAATTTTCATAATATTAAATAAAATCATTATAAAATTTTATAGTTAGAATATATACATTAATAATTTATAAATTTGTTTTTGATGTTTAAAAATAAAGAAATTTATTTTATTTAATATATATTACCTAAATTATTATTATATTTATATTGTTTATATTATTAATATGTATTCTATAATTTAAAAGAAATATTGCTTTTCGGATGGACCATTTTGTTACAATCCATTGTTTATAATGATTTTAATTATTTTTCTACCATGAATATCATTTCTAGTTGAATTTATTATATTGAATTAGTTTATTGGTAATAGTTTTAATTTATTATGTTTTATAGTTATAATGAATTTTATTTTCTCTTGAATAAAGTATCACTTGGTAGAAGGATATGGGGTCCGACTACTTACAGTCCAAGAGTCATATGGGATGTCTAAAAAGGTGTGTGGGATTTGATACATAACAATACGTGTTTACTCATGTGTATATTATCAATATAATATTACTATATGACATTATATGAAAATTTCATATACTGTATGCATATGATGAATTTAGATATGTATAGTTGTGATTGACTTCTGTTTTTTGGTGTGTAACATAAAAAGTGGGTAATGTAATGAGTTACACATCAATATAGATTGAATATATTGTTTAAGTGGAGGGAATAATATTCAAAAATAAATCACAATAACCATGTATACATAATGTTAATAACATGATATAATATGGTGATATTAAATCCCCTTAAAATATCAAGAGTGAGATTTCATCAAAAGAAGCACTTGTGTTGAACTTGATTATCCACAGGTAAGGTCATGCCATAGTTTCATGCCCATGGATTATACTGCATAAGTAAATCAAGGATATGAGGTATTATAATGTACTTTTTAAGGACATTACTTATCAAGGTTCCCCTATATTATACTTTACTTCCATGTTCTCCGTATTTTCTTTTGGATATACTATTCTCGAGACCCTAACAGTATTAGGTTATTATAGGAATAAATAGAGTTTTTCCAAATGTTAGATTGGTTATAGAGCTATTTATGAGACAATACAAGAGTCAAATATTATATGGTTCGGATGATTTTATACCATAATTAAAACTTACTGGTAGAAAAAACCTCAACAAACTCATTTCTTAGTGAAATAAGTATCTTGGACACTAATGGATATGATATATTTTTAATTGGGTCATCTTTTTAGTGCAGGATCATTTTATAAAAATCATTATATGTTTATAAAACATGATTCTAATATAGTAATAGATCATAATTTATATGAATGGAATAATAATCATCTCACTAAACATTCATATTAATCCTTAGATGGAGAAATATAATGGAATTTTCTCCTAATAATGGTAACTTAAGAATAGTTCTTATGAAATATTGGTTTTTTCAAAAATGTTCTTATGAAAATTATTATATTATATAACTATTAAATATTGAGAAAAAAAAATTTAAAATGGTACTAGAAGTTAATCTAGATTCCTAATAAAGTATTTTATGATTAACATAGTTTTTAATTTGTATTAGATGAAAAATTGATCAATGAAATCTGAATATTCACTCAAATAGTCAATATTATTTATTACGTCAAATGTATTATATATGACTAGATATGATAATGACATTTTGTGACGAAAGGTTTCATTAAATATTTATTGTTCTCATAATTTAATTCTATTATTCTTAATGATATATGATATTAATTGCATGATTTACAAATGCTGAAAATATATAGGATTTTAGAAATATAGAAGAATTGAAGATTAAATCTTGAAGTAATATAGAATAATAGTTGTTTCAATGATAAATTGTGTTCTTAAATCAATGTTTAACTTTATATAAGATGCATGCTATCTAATGTTTCTATTGAGAAGATAATTTAAAAAAAATTACAAAATGAGGTCATCTTTTAATAGTTGTAGTTTATGATTTACTCAATTATCTAACATCATTTATGGGATTCTATAATTTATTTTTATAATAAAGGATTTAATTATCTATTTATTTATTTAAATTTTATGAAAATGATTATGAATTCAAGAAGGTTTTACCTAATATTTTAAAATCCATGATGAAAAATGAACTACACATATGATTTCAATGTTTTATTACTATATGGTTAATGAAAGTGGGAAAATGATTAAACCAGAAGAAGAAATGGGTGTTTAATGATTAAATAAATTTTCTAAACCAAATATTAGCATTTAAAATTGTGGATTTTTAGGTAATGGGAATTACAATACTATATGGTAAAACAATTTAAGATTCCAAAATGAGTTTAGAAAAATCCATGTAATTTAAATTTAAGTTATAAATATTATTGAAATTAATTCTATTATTTAGAATGGTATTTGATACTAAATCTATATTTAGATTTGTTATAAATATAATAGACTTTAAAATCGATGAATAATTGATTGATCATATTGTTTAAATTCAAGTTATGAAGTAATGATTTGTTTCATCAAATTTGATTGTAATGGAATTTGTCATGCTATGCTGAATCTGTTTATATGATATATGTCATCATTTCATTTTTAATATTATAATATAATAGGTTCACTAATTACTATTTCATTTGGTCAAACATGATATTATCGATCGTATATAGGGTTTATGATTCATCATATTCTATAACATACTTTAAAATAATAAAAGGTTAATAGTGTTTTTATAGCTATTTGTAATAATATGAAGGAATGTGATTCTTCCATATAACAATGGTGTATTTTAAATAAATATAGTTTATTCAATAATAATTCTTCAAACACATGAATGACCATATTTTTCATTTAAGGTAATTGTTTTTGTTCTTATTGAAGGACCCTGAAATATCCTAAGAGGGGAGGGGTGAATCAAGGTGTAATCTTTTCATATTAATCCAATGGATCTTTAACCCACGTTGGTAGGAACCTACTAAAAAATTATGTTGAGAAAGTTTAGAAAACATAAAATTAAATTCAATGTCAATACAATTCAATTTTACTTTTTTCCCCACTAATGGGATATGTCAAAGTAGAATACACCGACTAGTTATTATTCGTACCAATGTCTACTAATCATTGGTGGTTGTAGATTACCAAATTTTATCATAGTCACACTATGATGGGCACACTGCATTTACAAGGTTTCAGGGATAGCACACTACGTCCTTTGAATCACTTTCATTGAATGCCCCTTGCTCACTACATTGGGAAGAATATGATCTGAGTTTATCTACATGAAGGTCACTTCAATGGGATGGGATTAAATCATGCATCCTCATGTGTATATGGATTCTCTATTTATGTCTCATTGTTACCCACATATGATGTCCAATTTTCTATGCACTGATAGTGGAAGGACTAATCTTCCACCAACTGACCTTCCTACTCCATGTACTGTGCTGCACCATGAACTATGTGTTTTGTGCATACTATCTTCATGTACCACCTTTTTGAACCACCTCCACAAACCACCTTCAAATACTACTTCTGAAAAATCCAACTCTATCACGACCCTTCCTCTGAGGCTCGTGTCGTGACTACCCCAAGCCTGTCATCCATAGTATATGGGATAGTGACTAGCACTGGAAAGGTGTATCCCTATAACGGGAAGGAATTGCCTTTAAACGTGTAAAAAACATAGAAAAGGACACAACAAGCTGAAACCATGATGTAATCTTCTATAGTAAAAAAACAGTGCTGAAATTAAAATGTGTCGCAATACAAGCCCAACTGAATGTTACAAGTACAACTGAAAATTGAATAACAGCTTATGGATCTTCCAAAGAGGATTCTACCCGAAGGGTAGGTATAGCTCATAATTAGTAGTCCATATGTCATGTCAAGCCAAATGGTCAACCTCCTAGAACCATGAAGTCCTGGCTCCCTCAGCCTCGATCAACGATGTTCGTCGTCTGCATAAGACACAAAAAGGTGACGGAGAAGCCCATGAAGGGGTGAGTATAATGATTCTCAGTAGGGACCCTGATACCCCAGTAGGACTCCCAGTGTTCCACAATGGAATAACCACAAAGAATGACCTCAATCACAATGCATGAAGCAGTCATCAACTCTACTTGATATATTCCCATACATATACCCAAATACCAAAAATATACACCACTAATATAACACCACAAAGGTAAAACCATGAAGGTAAAATTCCCAAAAAGGTAACACCATGGAGGTAGAAGTACCACACATGTAACACCATGAAGCTAGAAGAAACACAAAAGTAACACCATGAAGATTGAAGTACCACATAGGTAACACCATGAAGTTAACACCACTAAGGTAAAAGGCTCATCTCACACAGGGTATAACTCACGTATTGAAGTAAAAATTATTAGTCGTAAATCTAGATCATCTTATTATCTTAAGAAGCATTGTTGTTGACCCACACAGGATCGATAAGTACTAACCCCCGCTGTCCCAAACCTGATTTAACCCACATAGGATCGGTATGTATTGACCCAAACATGATCTCTGAGCACTGACCCACACAAGATCTAATAGATTCTGACCCACACATGACCTATAGATGCTGACCCAGACATGATCGATGTTCTTTCATCACATTACTACCATCCACTAGATTCCTCACACCTTGTGTGCTTGATTTCCATATAATCTACACCATGGGATATTGGTTGAACCTCAACCACCTCTAACTCCACAAAGGAGTAACCCAAAGGACCTCTATGTTGTAATTCCATCACGACAGGCAATGCATCAATCTAACGCCCAGTCTGTGAGTCATAAGTGTGTTAGTTCTGAGGTCCCAGTTGGATTTAGGATCAATCCAACCCGTCCATACTGTAAGTATATCTAAAACTCTAATGGAGCATACAAAGGGGATCATCTCACTCCACCGGTTCTAGTGTCATAGACGGTTCATCAAATAGACGACTAGATTTCAGGTTGTGGCCCATTAAGCAGATTTGGCCCTGGTTGGGTCTGAGTCTGGTCTGACCCAGCCTGTCCTGGTCTGGGCCGACCCAACCCATTCTGGGTCCGCCCTAGCTGGGTCGAGCCGTGAGAGGCTCTACCTGATGGGCTGCGGTCCGGTCCAGCCCGCAAGGGGGTGTGGCCTACTGGGGAAGCGGCCTCACCTCGTGAGGCGCATCCCATGGATGGGTGGAGCGGCCCGTTGTAGTAGGTCCCACCCTCGCCACCACCCAGGGTGTGACCCCCAGTTTTCAAGAATGGCTGCGAGTGTCATTTTATCTCCTCCATTATGGAGGAACATCTAGGTGTCATGTGGGACTCGCTGGAGTGGGCCCTACCTCCCATCGTGGTCGGCGGGTGCTGACCGCCATCTCCTTCTATGAATGATGTCTCACTGGTCAACCACACACTATCATCCAGTGTGTTTTCCATCTCCTTCGTTCGGCAATGACTGACGATCCATGTCCTGCATCCTCTAGCGGGACATTGGTCACATCACCCTTCTCTTCTATGGTCGGTCGGTGTGCCGACCTCCTCCTCCAACCACCATAGTTGATGAGCCTCAATCGGTTCCTCCCACAGTGTGGGTGTGCCACCTCCTTCCTTTCAAACAGCTGATTCCAACCACCTCCTTGGTCCCATCCAACACCAGTCGCCGGTACTGCCATGTCGGCGGCCCTCTGCGGGTCACTGGGAGTGCCTTGGTGGCCAGTTTTTCCTTCCGAAGGTGTCTTTGAACTTTTCTAGACATCGTTATCGCTTCTAGCTGATCAAAATTGGGTTCTTCCCATCTCTAAGAATCATTTGTGAAGTACACACAAATTAATTAACACAATGGAGGGACTTGACCATGTTCGTTTGGCCCACACCCTCCGTGTTAGTTTGATAAAAATATGTTGAAGATATTGAATCATCTATACTTGAAATTTAATAAGTTCAAATACATACCCCAAGAACAATGGATAGAACTTGTTGTTGAAGATGAGGGGTCATCATCTGTCGTTCCTCATCAACCTTCAATGGTTGCTCAAAATTCGATCCTATATTTTTTGCATGGTGGATTTGTTCTTCCAACAGTTTTCCAAAGTCTCCTCCAATGTTCTATCCTCCCAATTCAAATCATTTCCAATGAATGACCTATATAAAGTAAAGAATAATTACTCATTAACTTGTGTTATTGGTTTCTTTAACTTGTCATTAATGATACTTCATTAAAGGGGGGGTCTCTTGGTTATAAAATTTGTGTAACCGGGCGTTTAGTGCCAAAACATAAATGCCCGACCACCCTCATGTGGTTCCCAACACCAATGAATTTAAAAGTATGGAAGGAGTTTAATAGAAATAAAATATTTTATTTATTTTAATCCACCACAAAAAAACCTGCAAAACTATATCTACCCCTCTACCTACTGGGTCAAAGTGAAGGCTCCATTAAGATAATCTGGGTGCTACCAATTCAATGGTGACATCAGATTTCAATTCTATGCACTAGTTCAAAAGTAAGGAATTACCAATCAGTACGTTTACAGAAGGTAACTTAAAGAATGTTTGGAAATTATTTCCCGGCACACCAGGCCTTAGAATCATGTCCCGTTAATTTTTGAAAACATTTAATAATTCCATACAATTAAAAAATTAAAAGGATAATCCAGGTAACTTCATTCTCCACACCATATAGATTTTCATTATGGAACACCACTTCATAGTATAAGAAATAAATGGGGTTACAGAGAGCGAATATGAGCCTCCCACTCCTAAGTGATCACATTGAGGTTCTTGTACTTCCAGATAACGCGCACAATAGTTATCAACCATCCACAAAGGAATAACTCATGTCAATCCTAAATCTCAACTGGAACATCCATAAATGTCTCCTTGTTATCAAAGACTAGCTCGCCGTGGTGGATGATGTGATATGTTTTATGCATGTATCTCCTTAGTTGGGCTATATGGAAGACATCATGCACCCTCTCCAACTACAGTGGAAGTTCCAAAAGTTATTCTACACCTCCTATCCTCTAAAGTATCAGAAATTGTCCGATAAAACTTGGTGATAACATGTTTCATCAACCAAATCTACGTAAACCTTATAGAGGTGAGACATGTTAAAAGACATGGTCTCCCTCCTTGAACTCCAAAGGTCTATACCTCTATTTAGCATAATATTTATGTCTTATCCGTGTAGTCTTCATCTACTCATGGATAATCTGCACCATTTTAGTGGTATCCCATACCAAATCTGGATCTATAAGGGAAATTTCCCCTGGTTCAGTCCTGCATTGAGGTGACCTACAGGGTCAACCGCAGAGGGATTCAAATGGTGTCATACCTATGGTGATGTGATAGCTGTTATTGTATGCAAACTCCACCGAAGACAAGTGATCCTCCCAAGTATGGCCAAAATCTATTATGCAAGCACAAATCATGTCCTCTAGTGTTTGAATGGCATGCTCCGTCTGACCATCCGTCTGTAGGTGAATGACAGTTCTCAAATTTAGCTAATTCCCAAACACCTCATGCAATCCCTTCCACAACCAAGATGTGAAATGTGTGTCACAGTCACAGAAAATCGTCAATGGAACCCCATGAAGTCACACAATCACTTGTAGGTAGAGGCGTCTGAAGCCCACTACTGATCCATACTCTCAGATAGGTATGAAGTGGGCCGAAATGGAGAGTTCATCAACGTTCACCCAGATAGAATAATGTCCCCTAGATGAATGTGGAATCCCAGTAAAAATGTATATAGAGATCCCATACCACTTCCACTCATGCACCTATAGTGGCTACGCTATGCCTGCTGGAACCTGCTTCCCATCCTTCACTTGCTGATATATGAGGCATCAGGAACCAAACTCGACCACTACTTTCTTCATCAATGGTCACCAGTGCTATCACCGAAGGTCCTAGTAAATCTTTTCCACACCATAATGTACTTCCAGAAGGGACATATGGAACTCCCTTAACACCTCCTCCTGTAGCACCATTGGTACCATGGTACGTCCTCTAAAAAAATGAGGTGATCCCCACCTTAAAAAAATCCATCAAGCGCTTATCTTGAGGATATATGAGCATGAGGAGACTCATATTCAATGACCACATGGTGCACATCCCTGACTCGCTAAAGGAGTGGGTGACTGAATATCAAAGACTAGAGGTAAGCTGATCTTTCTCTATCCATAAAGGATATCTATATCACGGGTAGATACTCTGTTGCCTCGCTCAAAAAATGTGGAATAGACCTCCATCTGAGTACATCAGCTCTGACATTCCCCTTCAGAGGAGTATAGACTATCTTAAAGTCATAGTCCTGAAGGAACTTTATCCATCACCATTGTCTTGGGTTAAGGTCCTTCTGAGATAAAATATACCTGAGACTCTTGTGATCAGAGTAAACTGTAGAATATTCTCCGATGAAATAATGTCACCAAATCGTAAAGGCGATGACCACTGCTGCTAACTCCAGGTCATGAGAGCTTAGTTTTGTTCATGCTTTCTTAGAGTTTGCAAGCCATAAAAAATTATGGCTTGATCCTACATCAGGACACATTCTAGTCCAATCCCTGATGCATCGCAGTAGACTACATACTCAACGCCATCTTCTGGTAGGCTCTATATGAGTGCACTCACCAATCTATAGCTCAGCTCTTGAAAACACTGCTGGAATTTGTAAGTCCATATGAAAGTATTTCCTTTATTTGTCGAAGCTGAAAAATGCACCATCAATCTACAAAATGCAGGCACAAATATCAGGTAGTTCTCAACCAACTCCAGGAAAATCTGCATATCAGTCATACTTCATGTGGCTCCTAAGCAAGCACAACCTCTACCTTCGCCGGATGCACCGCAACTCCAGCCTTCGAGATAACATGTCCCAATAAGTGGATCTCTCATATCTAGAACTAGAACTTAGAGAGCTTAACATAAATCTATTTCTCCCGATGTGTATCAAGAACTATATGTAGATGATAGGAATGCTCTTCCTCTAATGCTGAGTATATCAATATGTCATTGATGAAGACCATCAAAAAGAGATCTAGGTAAGGCTGAAAGATCTTATTCATGAGTCACATGAACACTGTTGGGGAATTGTACATGTGGCATGTCATAACCCAGAACTCATAGTGGCCATACTCACATCTAAAGGCCATCTTCTACACATCCTCATATCATACCCTAAGCTGATTATAGACTGATCTTAGGTGAATCTTTGAAAACCAATGAGCTCCCTTAAGCTGAACAATAAGATCATCAATCCTAATAAGTGGATACTTTTTCTTCATGGTCACTTTGTTCATGAGCATGTACACCACACAAAGCCTCAAACACGCATCTTCCTTCTTGGCGAACAAAATTAGGGCTGACCATGGAGAATCATTGGGACTTATGAACCTCGTTCTTTGCAATTCCTCCAACTGTACCCATAACTCATGAAGCTCCGCGGGAGCTATCCAATATGATTATGTAGATAAAGGTGACGTCTTGGGGTACATGTTTATGTAATAGTATACCTATCAGCTTGGAGGTAGTCCCAAAACATCATCAGGAAAGATATCGGCATAATTCCCAACCACTACAGGATAGATCAATCTCTCAACATCAACCGCTCTGAGGGTAAGGCTAGCCAAATGATGTGTGATCGACTTCACCCTCCTTCAGATAAGTACATCCTATACTACAAAGGATCCATACTCACTATGGAAGGAAAACATGGTCCTATCCTCACTGAAACACCACACATTGCGCCTAATACAGTAGATCTGAGCATGGACTGTGGATAACCAGTCTATACCCTAGATGATGTCGTTAGGCCCCTGACGCCACTACTAGAAGATCCCAACTGAATCTCCTACCTCCTAGAGTAAGCTCACACTGCCGACAATAGAGTGTAATCATCGAATCCCCTACCATAAGAGTCTCTATCCATAATGATTGAGCCAAGGACTCCATAGTAATCTCATAGCTTCGTTTGAGGGTCATGGAAATAAAAGAGTGACTAGCACATTTATCTGTAATTACTACAACTAATGTGGAGTAGACACCGATCATACATATAATTCATAATAATTGTAACTTCCACAATTATTTATCATGTAATTATTTACATGAGTTTATGAAACAGTTATATTTTAAAAAATTATATCTTTAGTCTAACTAAATGGTTAAAAATTATCAAAATATATGGAAATAAAAGAAACATGTTTAAAAAATCCAGTTCTAATGTTTAATCCAATTGAAGGGTTCCTTTCATGCCTATAAATATATCTCATTTCCATGAGATACGAAGCAATTTATATTTATAATGATGGGGATTTAATAAATATAAAAAATTAACATATGGCTCTTAATTCTCATCTTCCACAATTGATTCAATTTAATTTAGGTCAGTGATTGAGGAATAATTAATCATAAGGTATAGAACCCTTGATGTCACTTTTAAATATATAAATATTTAATTATTTTTATCATTCATCATTATAATTTGGGTGATAAAATGAATATTTATAAAAATTCCCTAGAATGCATGGTTTTTGTTTATAAATACGCTAACCATACACTTGGACTATAAAAAACTATTTTTAATTTCTAGTATCTCATGCTTGGTTTATAAAAATTTTATCTAAACATGGGAATATATTTTACAACCCATTTATTAAACAATTAAAATTTATTTGAAAATAATACCTTTTTCTGTAGTATTATTAACACACAACACTAGGCCTTATGACTAAAACGTTTTTTTTTCATTTTGAAAGTAGTCAATTTTTTGGATAGTGAGAACCAAAAAAGCAGTGGGAACCATATGTGAGCCGGTCTTGGAATCATGAAAAATTCGATAACCATCCAAAAGAAAAACCAAAGACCATCAAACATCAACACTAGGCCTTATGTGAAATATTATATTCTATAAAAATAGTATTAGCTAAATTTTACCCATAAAACCTAGTCGTTAAATTTGCTGGTACGAATATGAGTAACATCATTATGACAATAACACACACACACACACATATATATATATATAAAGGAAATAATAAATAAAAATTTATAGATTAGTTATTAGGAAATTTCTTATCAATTTTGATTATTAATTATATGATAAAAACTGTTTTCTTCTGAGATGGGTTTCTATTGAATTTTTTAGAGAATATTATATTTCAGTTATGACACATTCTAATATTTTACTTTATAAAATTGCTATATTTTTTTTAAAATATAATAAATATCATCGGATTATGTTTTGAGATTTTTCTACATATATTTATTTATATGTGAATGATGAAAAATACCATTTTTTATAAAAAAATCATTCTCTTTCAGTTAGTCAATTAACATTGAATTATAATTGTGTATTTTATTTCAATTTAACCTATAGTAAGTTTCCTTAAAGTTTAAATAATATAATTAATTACATTGTAATAATCATTATACATGATTTTAGTATAAATTCATTTATGATTAAAAAAACATATTTAAAGGAAACAATTCATTATGTTTTATGCATTTATATTAAAATTTATTTCTTATACTTATTGAAATTGAATATGGTGAAATGGATTCTGTATTTATAATCAAGAGGTTCATTTTTGAAGATAGTTCTCTTTTAATTTTTTCATTATAAATAACATCCCTGGAAAATATTTCTCAACTCCGTGAGGGTATATCAATAGAATAATGTTAAAAAATAATGTGATGAGGGTTTATAAATCCACATAATACTGGAATTATTTCTATTGTATGATTTTATTCTGACCATCCCCATAAAATATAAGTATACATGGAAATTTGGTGTCATTTGTTTTTGATATACATTTATATTATTTTATGTAAATAAAATTAATATAATGCCACTCTCTTGATTTTAATTTCTTTCATATGTTCACATCCGATTACTAATATTTTATAAATTAATATAAAATTTTATTTTAATAAAAATTGACTTATTTTTATGATATATTTCTATTTTAATTTTTTAAAATGGTGTAATTAACTTCAATGTTTACACAAATATGAAATATTTCTTATGCAAGATATAGAAAAATAGAATTAAATGATTTTAAAAACATAAAAAGTGATATTTTTTGTAAAAATTATGGTTTAACATGAATTTTATGGTTACTAAAAATGCATAAAATATGTTTAAAGAATTTATATTCATATTACATTCCATTATTGATGTAATTAAACTGTAAATATGTGAATGGTTAATAAAATTAATTTAATGGTATTTTATGTTAAATAATATATCATTGAAAGATTCAAAAATAAAAAAATATAACAAGGGTGATGGAATATGGATGATACATTCATCATTTAAAAATAATTGTTCTAATTTTTAACATAGAATTAAATTTTTATCCTTTAATTTTCTTAAAAGTATTTAACATGTTTACTGTTAAAATTACTTTAACCATTCAGCGAAAACAAAGAGAAGGGATAAAATTTCACATAAACCAATTAAATTTTTTTTGTTGAATACATATCAACCTTAATCTACTATAGATTCTATACATTAGAAACATTGTTCTAATTTGAAATGAAAATTAATTTATTACATTTAAATATATAAATAATTCTATGTGCATCTTTTCCTTCTCTATAAATAGACCCCACCTATCTTCTACTATTCGCACAACCTTGTGCCACTTATCTCAATAAACCCATGAAACAAATATTATAAAACACCTCATCTAATTTTATTTAGGTTATGGTCTACTCCGAATGTAACATCGTAAGTAAATAAAGAATATAAAATTTTCATATATATTAATATTTGGGAATTAAATATTAATTTTACGATAAAGTGTACACATTTTATGATAGTGTACTCAACATGCAACAATGGGTTTCTCTAAAATCTTACGTTGCACACAACATTGAGTTATACAGAAAAATAATATGATATAATTATTATTTTAAATGGTATTTAATAGATAATCATTATATTAGTGGGAATGAATTCAGCTGACTAAAATATGATTATACATGTATTTTAAATGTCTTTACATTTATCCAATAAATTTTTAGGTATAAAATAAGAATGAATCTGAATTTAAGCATGAAATACTCGAATATTATTTAAATGGTCGATTTACTGCCTTTTGATGGGGAACCATTCATAAATCTTGTTTTTTGTGACATTTATATGTTCTATCTAAAAAAATTAAATTCTTATTTTGAATTGGTACATCATAATTTACATTGAATAAAATTGTAGTATTTTTCTGATAATGTTCAATTTTTAATGAATAGTAAAAAAATACTATATTTAAATTCAAAAATAATTTTAATATAATTTATTAATATATTTAGAGTGTAATTTTAATTAGTATTAATGTGATATTGGTTTATATTTTTATCATTTAATTCAATTTTGGTAATTTTGTGTAATGTTAGATTTAAATTGGATATAAACACATGCCAATCTATTTGTATATTTTATTTCCTAAAAACACGATTTTTGGTTTTTGACAACGAGAATTAATTTTATATTAATTCATAAAACATATGTGTTTTGAATTTGGAAAAATTGGATTCCATATCTGGAATTAGGAGGTTTATATTGTTTAAATAATTTTCTTTTATTTATAGACATCATGAATACTAACTTTAGAAATTATTTTATTTTCCATGGTAAATGGTTAAATCGGGTATATAAGTGTACAAAATAATAATATAATAATATTAAATTACCCTAACACGTCTCTTAATAATATTTGATGAGGTATGTCCAACCATGGGTATCTTAGGGTCATGTTTGGGACCCCATGGATCCACATTGGTATGAAAATGATATTTTATAAGATATAATTTAATGTGATGAAAAATATTACATAAACATGTTTTTCTACAAAACCAATTTTTATATGGGGTTATATAAGTGATATCATCACCTAGAAATATTAATTAGGAAGAAATTAGGTTTTAATACAACATGGTATTTTATTTATAATTTTTTAACATCAAATAATTAAATATATTTTGGGCACATTGATGGTGTAGTGATTACCATATTAATGAAAGATTTAAATAAATGATATTATAAATATTAACATAATATTATTTTAAATAATTTTATATCATCCATGATTTCTATAGATGATTACAACTTATTATAATTTAATTAATTAAATTTTTTTCTAAAGAATCATGTTGTTCAAGATTTGTTGAAAAAATGGCATGATAAGAATAGTATAAAAATTGGCATAAGTGAGTATTTAAAACAGAGAGTATTTTATTAAATGATATACCAGTAGTATAAATTTATTATTCTTCCAAATGACATATATACAGATTAAAATTTCATTATTGATCCACTTGATGTTCAAGTGGAATTTTATAGTAACTATATAAACAATATATTATGAATATACAAGAAGACATGGTTAGAGTTAAATTAGTTAACTAAGGGTTAATGTAAAATGATGTGGTTGAATCTGTGACCTAAACATGTCTAAAACCTATTGGTTGAGAGTTTTTTTTTTCCTAAATGCATCTTATCATTGAATTTAATTACTTTGGGACCATTTTGAATAGAAAATAATTTTATAATAAAATAATACTTCAAAACATTCCTAAAGTGCCCCTCCTCCGTCTTACAAAGGGGAATCACCTCTAACCCTTACTCACAAAAATTAAGCCCATTGCTTCATCCAATTTATGCTCTAATAATCTCTCAATATCCCTTAATTCCTCATATAATCTTTACCATGGGAAAGAAAAACTCAATAAATCCTTAAGATTAAATCAAAAAGAGTTACGTGATTTTAGGTAATGTATTCACTCATGATTCTTTAATTTATTTTCCCATCTCTATCCAATTAAACACTATTTATTCAATTCTTTTATAAAAACACATGTATCATAAATATACTATAGTTTAGTTTTGAAAAGGATTCTACCGATGCTCACACACACCTCTACCTAAGGTATTTAAAACATACTATTTCTCTGGACAACAAACTACTACCTCACGAAAAGATGATTGTTAAATTATCTCTTACCACCTCTCATGATGGCCATTATGATTGATATATATATTTATATAAGATATATATATAATATTTATATTGTCTCTATGATTTTTTATTTATAGAAATACATTATTCTTTTCATAATGTGTAAATATGATAATTTTATTTGAGTAAGTGCGGTCTACCGCCCCCACAAAGTGATATGACACGTTCATGACAAACATGGAACATAAAAAAGTTGTAGTTAATGAAAATATGTAATGATTATAAAATATGATATTATAATTTAATTATAATATACATAAGTTTTATTTAGTTTTCATTCCTTTAAATATGAAAATTAAATGGAAGTAGCATTCATGTGTACGTACGACTTATCGTCTCCATGAACAGTACATTTCATTTTATATGTCAAATTGTTATGGACTATTATAAATAAATATATATTGGGTATATATGATATATATTATATCTAAATCATGGATATCTTTATGGAGATAATGGACTCTTGAACAAATGGACAATTTTTAATTATAACAAGTTCATTTTCGACTCAAGTTCCGAATAATGCAAAAAACGACATATATTTACTTAAATAAATATGAAATTTTCATAACCTGGTAATTAGAGATATAAAAGGAATAATTAACATGAAAATGGTTCTTAGGAATGTAGAAATTCACTGATGTATAATTTTCTGGAAGAACAAGGAACATACGTGATGAGTCGGATGCAAGGTAAGGGACTTCATCGAAATCTCCTTTCATTGAGGAATATTGTGATAATATACACCTCCGTATTTTATATGGTGTATAATAAACTTATTTTACTTTTATTTTTATTCAAAAAGAGTCTTTTTTCTTATATTTCTTTTACTAAATGACAAAAGGAATGTTTTTAACATATGTGACAACAACGAAATTTCTGTCATCGCAATCATTATTTCATATTTGGATTCTTTAACAAGCTGTAATGTTTTTTAAATGGAAAAGAAATACCATATACACATTTTACGTATTTTGGTATTGAAAGTCATTTTTTATAAAGTTTTATTATTTTAATATTGTGAAATTATATCTTGTGGTATAAAATGTACTGTCATTATTGAAATGATGATATTTCCATTATTTTATGTCTTATGATTATGGTACTTGAACATTTGGCGGGAGGTTATGTGAAAAACCAATGATGGTTAGTTATGTGATAAACGAAATTATGCGTGGTTCTATGATAAATGATTAATTGGTGGTAAAATTATAACCTCCAATGCATTGGGTATGGAAGTCAGACATATGGTTATTCTATTTATTGACATGTGTCGAAGTCGACCGTATGGTTATCCATTTAAGTATGTTTATGTCACATGTCACCTTTACATGAATTGTTTTTATTTTTATGGGATTTATAGTGATATTTTTTTCAAAAAGGGTATGTAATGAGCTTATATTCAGTAAAGTATATTTACTACTTCTTAAAGGAGAAAATTATTACATTATGTTAAAGTATTAATGGTATTCATGTTATCTATTAGCTAATAGATTTATATTTTTATGTATCCATTATTAAAAATTTTATGCTCATCTCAACTTTTGAAATGTTTTTCATAGGACATAAATAAGCATAGATTCCCGGATGGGGTTAGGGAAAATAATGTTGTTAAAACATGAAACGATGTCATGTTTCTTTTAAAAGTGTTTTTGTTTTATGAAAAAATGGGGAGTGAGTAGAAGTGTCTACGTGTAATATTCAAGATTTAATGTATAAATTATGACCAAATTATCTAAATCTCTAAACCTGAAAAGTTCCTCAATGTGAATTAAATTCAAATTACTGACTTATCTCAAGATTAAGTAATGTTTAAGGATGGGGCCTTATAGTTGGTATTAGAGGTCAGTTTAGACAACATTAGGAGTTAAAATATTGTTAAATTAATATCTATAAATTAATGTAGGGAAATATTAAAGTGATATATCATTTGAATATTTCCATGTTTCTTCACCAAAGATATTTATGTGTTTAGATTCGTTTTATACTATGGAAACAAGGTAGCCATGATGGGATGACATCAGTAGGAAAACAACATTTCAAATTAGCAACATGGGGTGTTCAGAATATGAACTAAAGTGTATGTTGTAGTGATGGAATAGTTGGAACTTTCTATAAATGTTGGTGGTGTCGATGAAAGAGATCATATACACAAACCACAAAATCATATATCGATTGTAGAGAATTTCATGACGAAAAATCCGCCATCATTTAGAGTATCTTATGACCCTATGCAAGCTGAAGGGTGGATTAAAGCTTTGGAAATGATTTTTTATGTAATTGTTTGTATAGATAATAAAAGGTTAGGATTCCTGTTTATCATTTTGAAGGTTAATCTAAACAGTGGTGGTCAATGATTAAAAATATCAGAGTATGTTAAGAGATTAAAGACATGGAATCAGATGAATTCAATAATATCTTCTGTGAGAAATAATTTCCTAATACACTTTGAAAAAGGATGGATATTAAATTCTTCAAATTGAGACTAAATTAGAAAGATTTTGTGGATTCATATGTAGAAAAATTCACTTATTTGTCATGGTACACCCCATTTTTTTCCATGATATTGATAGTAAGATAAATATGTTTTACATAGAATTGAATATGTAAAATCGAAGGGAGTTATCTTCTCGGGAGTTAAAAATATATGAGAAAAATTTCTAATATTATTAGATAGTAGAAATCGAGTTTTGTGATTAGAATTAATTCCTTTAGAGAAAAAACGTTTTCTAGTTGGAAGGAATTGTGAAGGAATTCATCAAAGGAGTTAGGAGGTAAGATAAAATATTTCTATCTTGTGAGAAGTGTGGTAAAATGAATCCTAGAGAATGTCTCGAAAAGATTGAGAAGTGGTAATGATGAAGTTAGACTTGTCATATAGCTCATAATTGTAAGGAAGATGATCAAGAAGGCAATTAAAAACCCATGGTAATATGCTTTTGTTGAGATGAGATAGGAAACATTGCCATTGTGTGTCCAAAGTTGATTACCCAGGGTGGAAACCAGAAAGATCGAAAGGATAAGGGAATTGAAAAATAATTTTTTACTACTAAGATTTATGTGGGACTGCCAAATTAAGTGGTGATAGGTATGTTTTAGATTTCCTCAAATATTTCCAATACTCTTTTTGACTCTATATCTTTATATTTATTCATTTCTAAGAGAATTGAATGAAAATTTAATATAGAACCACATGAAAGTGATATAGAACATTTGGTAGAAACTATTGGTGGAAGTATAAAGAAACCAAGATTTATAAGAATCTTCAAATTATCATTAGTGGGATAGTCTTTCCAGCATGTCTTATTGAACTTTCCTTAGTAGAATTTGATTTCATTTTTGGAATGGATCAACTTTCAGTTTATTATGTTAAAATAGATTGTAATGCCAAGAAGGTTTTATTCAATGATTTCAAACCTTTTATAACATTTAAATGAGACGAAAGAATGATTAAATTTGTCATTTAATGTTATCTAGATCATGTTGTTTAAATAAAAGAAATAATTTTTATTTGTGGCATTCTAGTGGTAAATGAATTCAAATATTTTTTTCGGTTGAATTGCCTGGTAATGTTCACAATTGGGAGGTTGAACTTACTATTGACTTAGTGGCTGATGGAGAACCTATTTTTAATCCCCCTTATCAAATGACTCATGTAAAACTTGTGGAATTGAAAAATCAATTGAAATAATGACTTGATAAAGGTTTCATTTGAACTAGAAATTAATCATGAGGTGCTCATGTTTTAAATGGGAAAAAGATGATTATATAAGACTATGTACTCATTAAAGATCCTTGAATAAAATCACTATTATGAACAAGTAACAATTGACTCATATCAATGATTTGTTTGACCAGCTAAAGATGATCGATATTTTTTGAAGATTGATTTGACGTATGAGTACCATCCTCTGAATATGAAGGATGATGATATTCCAAAGTCATATTTTTGAACCAGATATGTGAATTATGAGTTATTATTTATTCCCTTTGGGTTATCTAATGCACCTGTTGTACCTATGAATCTCATGAAATTATTCATCCATCAGTTTATGGATCAGTTTGTAGTTTTTTTAAAGATAATATCATTGTATATTCTAAAATACAAGTGGAACCTGAATGCCACATAAGGATTTATTTTCAAACCTTATTAGAAAATAAAATATATGGAATGTAAAATAAGAGTGAATTTTGGTTTTAAAAGATTTCCATCCTTGGTCATATTATTTCTAAAGATGGCATAACTGTTGAGCCTTCTAATATGAATGATCTTTAAGAGTTTCCAAGACCATCCAATATCACACAGATTCATAGTTTTCACGGATTAGCTGGTTATTACCGAAGGTTTTAAGAAAATTTTTCTCAGTTATGTATCCCACTATCAAAGTTAACACATAAAGAAGTTAAGTTCATCTCGATATTAGAATGTGATGATTGTTTTCATGAACTAAAAAGAATATTGGTAAATGATCATGTTTTGGCCTTCCCTTCTAGGAATGATGAATTTTTTATCTCCATTTATGAATCATTGAAAGGACATGGTTGTGTCCTAATGAAAAATGATCAGGAAAATTATTATGCTTCACATCCATTGAATCATCAGGAGATAAATTACCCTACACATGATTTGGAATTATATTTTATTGTTTTTCCATTAAAAATTTGGAGGCATCATTTGTATGGTGTAAATGTTGAAATATATATTGATCACAAAAGATTAATGTATATATTCCTTCAAAAATAATTAAACATGAGATAGATGAGGTGGAAATAATTAATCAAGTATTATGATTTCATGAAAAAATTCTGTCCTAGAAATTCAAATAAAGTGGAATATGCTTTGAGTAGAAATAATATTTCTACATTAAAAATGATACATTTGGAACGAGATCCTTTGGTTTATGATATAATGAAATTTGGATGGGACTTTTTCGGTGTCGTGAATTACTTTTTTTTGTTTAAGGTGGCAGTAAAATCATCAAAATCAAAAATAATTAAGAAAGCGTATAAATAAGGCAGTGAGGGGTGCTTCTCTTCTCCTATATCAATGAAGCCTCATTCTTTTCCCACTTCTTCCAATCCCTCTTCTCTTACCTCGTTCCCAGAAATCGCTATTTTTTCTACGGTTCTATATCTCCGTGATGGTTACCCTCAACATGATCTTTCGAACTTAGAATTTATGGATGCTTCAGATCTATTCTCTCATACCCTGGTTTCTCTGTTCTCCTCACCACATCCACTGATTAAAATATTTGAGAGATTGTTTTTCCAATCATGGGGGATTTAAGCACGAGCAACAGTTGGTCTCCTGGGCAGGTAGCACATCATGATCTTATTCTCTTCTTTAGAAGACTTGATCACCGCCTGGTCTGGGGCTACCCTGTCCAACAACCGCTACCACTTCCATCTGATGAAATGGTATTTTTACCATAATATGTAGCGGGACACCCCAAAAACGGATTTTTGGGTACTCTTTCCTGATATCCCTCTCCAATTTTAGAATCCATCTATTTTTTGAATGATTGGGAACCTAGTGGGCCGCTTTCATTGCTCTTATTTTAGAACCAACTCGGTTGGTCACTTGATCTCCTCACGCATCTGCATTGAAGTCGATGTTTGAAGACCCCCAGTCGAATGTATTTAGATTTGTTAGGGGAATAATTTAATTGGAAACAATCATTTGTCTTTGAATATTGGTTGTAGTTTGGTTCTACATGACATCATATTGGGAACCTGCCCTTTTAATGTCGGTGCAGTGGAATGGCACGTCATGGGGGGTCAGTCGGTGACCCACCCTTGGGATTGGCTGGGACTCAGGATGAGCCAGATGCTAATGTAGGTGTTATTTGGTTAGGGGTAGTTCCTATATATGAAATTCTTGAGCCTCAATGTGCAGAAGTCATGGTTCCCCAGAATGAATCTATAGTTTCTCAGGTTAAACGAAGAGTTTCTGATATTTTCACCATCTGAAAAGTGATTTGGGTGTGTTATGTTCATATGAGTCTACTACGGTTCCCCTATGGGATATCAGGATTGGCAGTGTTGATAGTGATGGGGTCATCAACCTTGTAGGATTGGAACAAGAAGGGTTTGGGCAGGAAGTGAGGGATGTTCACCTGGATGTTTCAAAAGGAGTGGTGATAGACACACCAAATTTAATAAATGAATCAGAGGTGACTGTAGTTGTATATGAGTACCAAAACACTGGTGAGGATTTCTAGTATCTGTTCATGGAGGCCACCTCAATACATTTCCAATTTATGGGTCACATTTTTGAATAACTAGGAGTCTCAAACAAGTCCCAGTAGCGCACACAGACTACAATCTCTTACGTTGAGAAAGATAAATTTTGGGGATTAAATTTGAATTCTCAAAACCAATTTGTAGTGTTAAGAGATGAATACAATGACCTCCATGATAGTGCGGAATTGGGAGGGGTGGAGTTCATCCATGGAGAGAACCACATGATGGATGTGGAAGCTTCTCAACAGTAAATGGATGAGGATATGGAATCTAATGTGTCAACAGACATGGCCATTGTGGAGTACTATCTATGATCCTCTCCGAGGAAGGGAAAGACATTACCATAGACCCTAACAGCTTCATTATGAAATCTCAGAGGGTGAGACACAAGAAATATTACTCCAACCATCCTAGTCCTCATGTTACTTGATCCAAAAGTAAGGGTAATATTCCCTTGAAGGCTCCTACAAGTGCAGGTATCTCCCCCACAAGTACATACAAAGGTTTTGGAAAGCATCTGGAAGTTGGATCCTCCAATGTTTTAGTTTCTGGATGATAATAGCTTGATATCCCTAGAATAAAATTCTATGGGGATGCAGTACGAGTCAGGATGGAAGGCATACCCTGAACGACAGGTATGGAATGAGATTTTTTGTGACTATTGATTCCTAATTGAATAAAATGTTTTAATGTAAATCTCAAAGTTTTCTGTTTTCAGTCCATCCTAATAGTAATAATATGTAAATAGATCTATCATAGTATTTTTGGTGGGATGGAATGAAAATAGATATTGATGACTTTACTGTGAAGTGTTTGATTTGTCAGTATGTTAAATAAGAGCGGCAGTTACTGAAAGGGATACTTCATCCCTTGCCAGTTCTAGAGTAGAAACGTGAAAATAATTCCATTAATTCCATAGTGGTGTTACCAAAAACATCTTGAGGTAACAATGTAATATGGGTTATTTTTGATTGACTGACTATATATGCTCATTTTTTTCCAATTTTATAAACTTTGTCTCGAGATCAATTTTCTTGTTTTTATTTTGAAGAGATAGTCGTAATACATGGAGTTATCCTCTCAATTGTATGTAATCGTGATCCTAGATTCATATCTATCATTTGGAAAGGAAAACTGATGTCATTTGGAACTGAATTAAATTTTAGTCCATATTTTCATCATTATCATCATCTGAGAAGTCAGAACAAACAATTCAAACCATGGGGGATATGCTATATGCTTTTTTACTGGATTCCCATGGATGTTGGGAGCAACATCATTATTTGTTTGAGTTTTTATTTATAATTACAGTTTTAATTCAGTATACAAATGGGAATATTTGAGGGATTATATGGAAAGAGGTGTTGAACTCCACCATTTTGGGTTGAAGTGGATGAAAGGAAGTTGATGCGACATGAATTTCTAGAACAGATGGAAAAAAAGTTAGTTGATTAAATAAACATTATAATAGCTCAGATCAGGCAAAAAAGATATGTATATAATTGAATAAAGGATCTTTCTTTCGAGGTAAGTGATATTGTCTATCTCAATGTTTCTCAATGGAAAAGTGTGATGTGTTTTGGTAATAATGGAAAGATGAGTTTGAGGTTCATTGGACCCTATGAAATCCTAGAGAATGTTCGATCAATTGCTTAAAGAGTTTCTTTAACTCCATGATTATTGATGTTACTCAATATTTTTCAAGTTTCATTGTTGAGAATGTATATTCCAGATTCATCCCATGTTTTGAGTCCAAAGATGGTTCAGTTGGAAGAGAAAATTTCGTAAGAGGAATAATCAGTCGAGATTCTTAACTGAAGAGAGAAAGGGTAATGAAATAATGTAATTAATTAGGTAAATGTTTTTTTGAGAATCCATATGGTTTAAGAGGTAATGTGGGAATCCGAAAATGATATGAGTGATAAATACCCCCACTTATTTGATAAGTGAATAGAATTGCGGTGACGTAATTCCCAAAAGGGGGGAAGGATGTAACATCATAGGTAAATAAAGAATATAAAATTTTAATATTTATTAATATATGTGGATTAAATATTAATTTTATGAAAAATGGGATACTTTTTCTGATTGTGTAGAAAACATGCAACAGTGAGTTTCTCTGAAATCTTATGTTGCACACAACATTGAGTTTTACCAAAGATTAATATAATAATAATTTATCATTAATGGTAGTTAACGCATAGGTGTTGTATTAGTTGGAATGAAAAGATCTAACTAAAATATGATTATACATTTTTGTTAAATGTCTTAATATTTAAAAAATAAAATTTAGATTCTTAAAAGAAAAATAAATCTGATTTTAAGCATGAAATACAATAATATTTTTATAAGGTCGATTTACTGCCTCCTGATGGTGAACACTAATTAATTAAAGATTTTGTCACTATAATATATTATATTTGAAAGAAAAATTCGCTCGAATCAGGACATCAAAATTTACATTGGATGAAATTTTGGTATTTTTCTGATAATTTTTATTTTTAAATGAATAGAGAAAAATATTGCATTTTAATTCAAGATTTTCATTTAATATAATTTATTTCAATAGATTGATTTCAATTTTTATTAGTTTTAAATATTAAATGGATTATATTTTTACCATTTAATCCAATGTGGGTAGTTTTAGGAAATTTAACTTTTAAATTTGATATAAACACATGTCAATCATTTGGTGGTTTTTATTTGTTCAAAACACGGTTTTTGTTTTTACAAGATGAATTAATTTTAAATTCATTTTTCCAACTTATGTGTTTTAAATTTGAAAAAATCAATTCCCTATTTGGATACAGGAGGTCTAATTTTTTTAAATAGGTGCCTTTTATTTTTAGAAATTTTTAATAGTAACTTCAATAATAATTTTATCTAGCACGGTTAAAGGTTAAATCTGGTAAATAAGGGTAAAAATAATATTATCATAATATTAAATTATCCTAACATGTGACATAATTATTTGTTATGAAATATATCTATCCAAATTCATCCTTGTGTCTATTTTAGGACCCCATGGAGCCACATTGATGTGAAAATGTCATTTTATAAGAATTCATTTAAAGAAAATAAAATTAAAACATAAGAATTATTTTACTATAACTTTTTTTATACGGTGTTATATAAGTGATATCTTTTTTTGTAAATAGTGTTTAGTAATAAATAAACTATTACAACATCGTTGTATTCTATTAATAATTTTTGGAAATAAAATAAATAAATATATTTAGGACACACTGATGCTTTTGTAATTAAATTATTAATGAATTATTTTAATAAATTAGATTATAAATGTTGAAATATATTTATTTTAAAATTTTTATTCCTAACGCGAATTTTAAGGACAATTACAAACATTTATATTTGATTTAATTATGTTTTTTAGAAAGGATAATGTTTTTATTAAATTTTTTTATAATGTTAAGATATGAATAGTACAAAAATTGACATAAATGGGTTTTTATAAAAATAATATTTTATTAAATGATATAAAATTCAAATATATAAAATTAGACAAAATGACATAGATAATAAGTAACATCTCATTAATGAAGTAATTGAGGTTTTATTTTAATTTTATACTAACTACATTAACCATATATTATGAATATACAATAAGACAAGGTAAGAGTTAAATTAGTTAACTAAGGGTTAAAGGTAAATGATAAGGTGAAATTTGTCACCTAGACTTTTCTAAAACCTATTTGTCTAGAGGTTTTAGAACCAAAATCTTCTTCACTTTGGAATAAAAAACATTTGGGCCTTTTAAAACCCATAATCATTTTATATTAAAATAATACTTCAAAACGTTTCTAAAGTACCCCTCCTCCCTCTTATAAAAAGGCATCACCTATAACCCATACACGAACCTCTCAAGCCCTATGGCTCATCCAAAATATGATCCATTAATATCCCATCATCCTTTAGTTCCTCCTAGTATTATTACCTTTTGTATAAGGCAAATCAAGAACGCCTTTTATCTTAAATCAAAAGGTGTTACCCGATTTGTGGTAATGTCTTCTCCCCACCTTCATTCATTTATTTTCCCTTCTCCAACCCCCTAAACACTTTTTATTCTATTATTTAATAACAAAACTAGTATATTCAATTTAAAAGGATGTGTTGTATAATATTTATTCTACCAACACTCACATAAACCTCTATCTAATGGATTTAGAAAACACTGTTTCTCTGGACAATGAACTACTACCTCACAAAATGATTATTTTTCTATTATACCCTACCGCCTCCCATGGTGGTCATTAGGATGGAAATATATTTATATATGATTTAAATTATAATAATTTTTTCAATTTTCTTCTATTTTTTCATTTAAATCTAACTTTTAGGCTTTTCATAATTTGAAAACGAGATAATTTCATTCGAGAAAGTGCGGACGACCACCCCCTGAAAGTGATATTACTCATTCATTACATACATGGAATGAAAAAATGATGGAATTAATGAAATTTAGTAACATATTTAAAATATTATATTACTTTGTAATTATAATATACCTATGTGTATTTTAGTTTTTATTACTTTAAATATGAAAAAAATGAAAGTAGCGTTCATGCGTACGTATGTCTTACTATCTCTTGGAAGGGTGAATTTTATTTCTTATCTTTAATTGTTAAGGAATACTATAAAAACTTTATACTGGATATATATGATATATATGATATAAAAATTGTGAATATCATTCTGGAGATAATATAATTTTGACAACATGGAAATTTTTTAATTATAACAAGTTCATTTTTGAATCGGGAACCCTATATAGAAAAAAAGACCGAGATTTACTTAAATAATTAAGAAATTCATATATCCTGGTAATAAGTTATATAAATGGGATAATAAAATTTAAAAAGGTTCATAGATAATTATAAATTATCTTAAGATTATTATTTAGGAAGAACGAGGATCATATGTGATGAGTCAGACATAAGTTAAGGGACTTCGCCTCCATCTATTTTCATTGAAGAATATTTTGATAATATACACCTCCTTCTTTTATACAGCGTATAATAAACCACTTTGAATATTATTTTCAGTAAAATGGAATATTTTTTCTATGAATCATTTTACAAAATGGATTCAAGAATGTTTTTAACGTATGCGGCGATAATGACCTATCCGCAGCCGCGAGCATTATTTAATATTTGGCTTCCTTAACAAGCTGTAATGTATTTTAAAAGGACAATAAATACAATATGCCCATTTTATGTATTTCGGTATTTAGAATGGGTTTTTAAAAGGATTGAGAATTTCAATATCGTAATATTATTTCTTTTTGTTTTAAATGAATTTTTCTTAATGAAATGTTGATATTTTCAATATTTTATGTGTTATATTATTGTATATGGACATTTAATTAGTGGTTATATGGTAAATAAATGATAGGTGGTTACATGATACACCAAATTAAAGGTGGTTCCGGGATAAAATAGGGACAAGTGGTCACGTTATAACCACCAATGCATTGGGTATGAAAGTAGGTCGTATGGCTATTCTATTTGGTGATATGCGTCGAAGTGAACCTTATGGTGATTCCATTTCAGTATGTTTATGTCCGAAGTTACCTTTATATTATTTAAGATTCTTTTTGTAGGATTTATAAAAATCTAATGGTTACATAAATGGTAATTAATTATATTATATTCATGGAAGTATATTTAATACTTATTAATGGTGAAAAGTATTACTTTATGATAAAGTATTCATGGTTCTCATGTTATCTATGGACTAAAATTTTTATTTATTTATGTATCCCATACTAAGCATTTAATTCTCATCCGCAGATTTGAAATTTTTTTCACTATAAATAATGAATAATATTGTCAAGGTTGGGATCAGGGAAACGTTATGCTATTAAAATATGAAAGAATGTGTTGTTTCTTTCTAATGAGATTTTTACGAAAAAATTGGTATTGAGTAGAAGTGTCTACATGTAATATTCATCTTGTTATGTAAAAGTCATGACATATTTTTCTAAAGATCTAAACCTGAAAATATCTTAAATGTGAATTAAAGTTAAATTATAGTATTCTGTCTATATTTTGTAATGATTAAGGTTGGTGACTTATACAAAATACCCACCCAAACATCCTTTAGATGATATACAAAGATTGGTTTTAAAGATGAATTACTCAACATAAACTGTCTATTTTTTTAATTATTATTTTACTCTATCCAGTATTATCCTAAAAATTCCAATATAATAACACAATTATATAAAATATACTAATATTTTTTATTTCATAACTATTATCCATCATTTTTCTATCATATGGGACATGAAAGTGTCTCTCATACGTATGTGTGGACTACAACCTCCACGTAGTGATAAGATTCATTTAACATCAACATATTTTAGGGTTGATTATTATGATTTATTTCATTTTAATAGATAATATTTATTAAAAAATATTGTTTATATAATTATAATAATTTATATACCTTCTTACCTTCCTATTCGTTTTGAAACGATAAAGTTGTTCTCATGTATATGTGGACTACCACCTCTATGATGTGATTCATTTTTCATTTCATTTAATTGTGGATCAGAATAAGGAATAAATGAATTAATATATATTATATTAATGATAAAATAATGATTCATTATGGGTTAATTATTATTTATCTACATTTTTTCCATCCTTTGAAAAGTGGAATGATCACTTGTGTGTACTTACAGATTATCACAACCATAGTGTGATAATTAATTTTTCATAACCAACATATCTGAATATTCATGAAATTGTCTACAATTTTTGAAAATGATACATATTACTCACTTAAAATTATGGACAATATGATCTAATGATCAAGGTGTAAGTATCATAACTACAAAATCCAAACATGCAAGAAAAAGGAAAGAGATATCACTGGAAATAATGATTTTCAAAAAACAAATTATTAAATGGGTTTTAAAGGATATAATTAAATCATATTTGGTTTTATACATGTTATTATCATTTTTAAAATATATTCATATTAAATCATTATTATATTGGATATTTGAATAGGAATGAAGAATGATAGTACTTAAGGTAAGGGGATTTCTCATCTCAAATTTATTTCTATGATACATATTCCATATTCACCACCTGTTTATATTTTGTTTTTTACATAAAACCAATTAATATATTTTATAACCATTTTTATGGAAATTATAAGGATTTAGAAATATATATACTATTACAACTATTATAATATTTTAATTTAATGATTACCAACGTAGTGAAAAAAATATGTTACAATTAATTTTATTTTTGGGCTTATCTCTTCTAAATTTACATTATTGAAATTTTATTGACATTACCCATTAAAAATAACATATGTCATTCTAATGTTGTTATACTAGTAATTATTATTTATTGGTAAAATTTTTCAGTCCTTGATAATTAAAATGATCTATAAAATGATCTTAATAAAATATAATTTATTTCTCATTTGGTCGAGAGACTTTTTTTCATGTCATGATTGTCTTTAAAAAGTTTGTTATAATGTTGTTACTATTCTTAAAGGATTCATTAAATTAATTATTAATTATTTTTTAATTTCAATTAAAAATTTTAAACTAAATTTTATTCTTATTTCTCAAATAAGGTATTTTTATCAAAGGCATTGACATAATATTTGTTTTAACATATATCGCATGAAATACATTTCATATCTCCATGATAGTTTAATTATTTAAATCATTATTTATATGTGGCAATAGTTATTTTCGATGAAATTTTTTTAGATAATAATTTTTAAATTTTTAAATTTTACATAAGTGACATTATGTTGATAATTTTAATTTACTCAAGGAATATTCTAATAATCAATTAAATTATATCTGTGATAATACACTTTTATGTTACATATGATTTATGTGGATTATGATCTAACGATACCATCATTATTTTTTTCAAGATGGTTGTTTATTATGATGATATGATTTTTATGAATACGATTTATTTTATATGGTTTATTCTACGATGATATAATGAATGTTTTATAATTGAGTGGCATATATATGAATGGATTATAATTATTTTATAGTTGAGCATGTTGCTTACCTCTAATGCATTTGACAATGTAATATTGACATCTCGTGATATAATTATTATATTAGGGTACATGATTTTGAATTGATTATATCACAATATATTGATTTTCAATGCTCATGATTCAACATTTCTATGTTATGACTCTTGAATGATGATTACTATATTAACACCCTTATTAATCATAGGTCTGGGTATGAATTGACTTTGGAGTTGATGATCTTTCTTTTTTGGGTATAAATATTTAATGTTGATAACACGAACAATATAATTTTTCAAACCCTTATGATTGTATTATGCTCCTACAATTTTAATCTCTCATGTTTACACTTACTAAGTATCTATGCTCACCATTTCTTATGTTATCCATTAATTGGTTTTTATGAACGGTTATAAGTATGATATGTATATGATATTACTAAAATTAAGATATTTTTGGGAGATATTAAGGTCATTTTAATATATATATATATATGTTGATTATGTATCCATTCTCAAAATATACCAATCCATTATGGCCATCAAGAATGTATTATTGTTATTTTTATTGAATATTCATCTAATATTTTTCCATATATACATATGGAATATTTTGGATGGTATATATAGTATCAATAGATGATTTAGTTATTTTTTAGATTAGTATTAGATAAATCTGGGGAAACCCCTTAGTTTAATTTTATGTATAATATGTAAATTAGTGCTTTTTTGGTTTTCTATAAAAATAAATCATTGTCTGGACACTAATAAGTTTATTGGTTTCAGTATATATGTACCTAGGGATAAAAAATCCAAAATGGGTAGATTTAGTATTAACTCAATCATCATCCGTGCATAAAGATTTGTCCTATGTCTTTACACATTTCAAGACACTCCCAAGGGATAAGCATGGGATAATTTATATTTTATTTATATGACACTATAAAGTATTTGAATGGATAATGACCCAGGAAATCCACATTAAAACTGATGTGTCATATATTTAAAATAATTTGATAGGATTTAGACATCATATAGATTATGTTTCATAACTATAGGTTTTATCACTATGATTATTATTTCATACACAATTCTGTTTGGTTTTCTTCAATGGATGAATTCAACAAAATTCATGTTACTGCTAATTGTGATGAACAATGAAATGATTATTGATATATGAAACCAGATGAAATGGGATCTAGGATTTGTTACCATGTGATTATTGATAATTACATATCTCATTACATTATTAAATACATATAATTGGATGAGTTTCCTAACACACCTAATATGATAAAAATGGGTTTTCATAGCAGTTAAGTTATTTAATAACATATAGGAAATAAGGTGAAACCTTACATTCATCAACAACAAGTGATGAATATATTAATGAAATACCTCCATGGAATAGAAAGATGTTTTGTGTGTGTAAAATTAAGAAAATAGTATATAATTACTCAAGAAAAAAAATTCAGTTCACTGGGTGGATGAAAATAATGGTTTCCATAAGTTATCTTCTATGATTAAATGTTTACGATATTTAATGTATTGGAATAATGAAAATAAATTTCCTTGGGATAATTCTTCAATAACAGATCATTAAGGTTTTATGAATAAATGATTTACTTTTTATGATGAATTTACTATGAGTGACATATTAAAAGATGGATGTATTAAAGAGTAATATGAAAATTATTTCTAAAAGGGTTAAGGAGGAAGTGGAACAATGACATGTTTAAGCATTGGGATTCAAGAATAATGTTTTATATTTATTTTATAAATGATATTATGTTTATATGAATATAACTTATCTACTAATTGTATTATATAATTATTTATTTAATTAATTTCCATATTATGTGGAATGAAACTGGTAACCTAGAAAATTATTTTAGTAGTAAGTCATATATTTCAAAAGAATTCGATTGAAAGATAGGTAACCCATTTCATGTTACTAATTTTGACTTAATACTTTTTTGTTGAGAAAAATATAAGGTTGATATTGGTAAAGTAAATTGGGCTGTATTTATGATCTTAAAATAGATTAGTGATTTATGGTGACAATTAAATCATTTTATAATTACATAATCTATTTTATAATCTATAATTTTTATATGGAATATGGATATAGTTATTTTTTGTAAGTGTTATGTTTCCATTGAGGCTTTATATTAATTCTTCTGATTTTGGCAATTGATTTTATTGATTTAAGAAAATATATGATCATTGTATTTACATGTTAGTTTTGAGAAATCATGATCTACTTTAATTTGCTTGGGGATTAAATTTAATTTTATTTTTGAAATCAAGTGACCTTATTTTTAAATTTTCTGGTTTTTAATTTATTAAAACATATATTTTGAGGAATATTAAAGATAAATATTCATGTAATGATTTAAGTTGAAATTTGTGGGTTATTGTTAAGGTTTTAATGACTAATTAATTAATTTCAAATATAACAATTTATCCATTATAAATAACCTATAATAACCATTTTTGTTTTGGTAAATATATAAAGGCACGAGGGAGGAATTATCATTGTTTTTAGGATATAATGATCTATTAGAAATTAATTTTAGTACTTCATAAATCAAACATTCATCTTGAAAATTCATTTCAAGGAGTATGAGATGAATTAGATACATATCTATGAAAAACCAAAGGATTTAATTATGATTATGTTATGGAAATAAATAGAGTATGTATTTTATCTCCTATTATCTACCTTGAAGATCAATGATTTCATTAACTAATGTTAGAGGAATATAAATATATAGAGTATTTTTGTAAATTATAACTCATATATAACATTTTTTTTGGAAAATGATGATTCTTTAAATTATATGAAATTGTTCCTAAAAATACATAAATTGGGAATACAGATTTTTTAGTAGTGAAAATGAAATTAGTTATCGTGATAAAATTAACATCATATTCTATTTCTATGACATGATAGAATAATTCAACTAATTGATGATTAAGATATACAAGAATTAATTTATTTTTTGTTGGAGAATGTTACAACATGTAAATTTTTTTTAGACAAATTATTTATGATAGTTTCCTTATTATGCGACACTGAGATTTATGAAAACAATGATATCCTATAAAATTTTTATTATTTAAAACTGAATATTATAACCTTGTCGATAAATTGGAGGGTATGAATATGGGTAACAACATTTTGATATAGATATATATATATGTCATATGTAATATGAATTTATTAAATTATTCCTAGGAAATATGTAACCAATTTTGAGTAGTCAATTTGTGCTTCAAAATAATGTTTTCTCCAAAAATGGAGATTCTTTCTTTTTATGGGTGAATATTTTAAAATCATTATATAAAATTTAATGTCTTACTTGATAAAATGATTATTTTTTTTAAAATAATCATATAAAAAATATTATTATTGTATATTGATTTGTTTCTCAAAAGAATTATTTTTCAGTGAGTAGTGGAAATTAAAAAATTTAATAAAACAGACATTTATTTTCATAAAATCAAGTAATATAAATATATTTTTTTTATATTTGACATTAAATTAACATTAATGAACTTAAATTTTATATTATATTATTAATTAAATAATAATTATCATTAAACATGATTATGGTATAAGGTTAATTTAGGATTAAAAACACATTTTTCTATAAAAAAACATTTCATTGTGTTTTACATATTTATATAACTAATGATTTAAAAAATAATAAGAATTGAGGTAGGTAAAATAGATAAAATATTTGAATTTATTAAGTTCTTATTTAGTAAATATTAACGATTTATCTTTGGTTATTATGAATAGTAATCATGGTAAATATTTGTCACCATATTAAGGGTAATCATGTAACTAAACATTAAAATAATGAGATAAGGACTTGAAAATGTATCTATAACTTGAATTATTTCTATTATAATAGTTTAGTTTGATCATTATCATCATGTATTTGAATATATGGAAACCTAATTCCATTTTTAATTGAAAAGTACCTTTATATTATCTTCCCTCTTATCAATAGTTACATCCAACTTTTTAATTTATTTTCTCTAAGAAAGACCATCCATATGATCCTTAAGAAAAGATCCAAATGAGGTTTCCCAAAGTGGAGTTAATCTTCTTTACTAATATATTTGTTTTTACATCAAAATTTAACTCTATAAATAATATCCTCAACTTTAAAATAAAATGAAAAATTTATTTTACATATGCCTAGGTGTTAATATGCATATTTAATACCCTATATAAGTCTCATTTCATTCAAATGGGCAATGGAAGTATCACTCATACATATGTGTGGAATTATACATTAAAATAGAGATATGATTTGATTTACATCAAGGTATATGATGGTTAGTTATTTTAATGTATTTAATCATTATTGATTATATTTACAAAATATATATTTTCATATACACATTAAATATTATCTTCATTTTTACATTCCCATCCATTGGGTAATGATGACCTCGCTCGTGCATACATGTGGATTACCACCTCCACGAAAAAATGTGATTCAATTTTCATTTCCAATTTGAATGGATGATAATAAGGATAAATTTTATTAATAGATATGATATTGAATATATATAAATTATTATTTAAAAGTTAATTGTTATTTACCTCTCTTTCTTAACACATGTTAAAAATTAGATACATAACTTATGTGTACATATGAATTTTCATCTACACAAAGTTATTTCATTAAATTTTCATAACCACTTTATATGAATATTCATAACATTATATATATATTTATTATGAAGGAGAATTATTAATTGATTAAAATTTTGTATATTATGGAACCATGATTAGTGAACCAGGACTGGAACTACCAAATCAAGAGAAATGTGCAAAATGAAACTGTAATAATATGGAATAGTGATTTTGATAAAGAATTGTTTATAAAATTGGGATATGTGATTATATGTAAATAATATATATTATTATATAAATTATTTTGCTTATAAGATTTATTAACAATAAATTTATATTATATACTATTATTGAACATATATAAAGCAATATATCACTTAATGAAGGGGGATTTCTTTTATAACTTTTATTTCTATGAGATATATTTCATATTAACTACTTATTTATTTTTTGTTGTGAATATACAACCCATGAATGAAATTAATGTTTTTTATTAATATTATATGGATTTGAAAATACATCTAATATTATATCATTTAAGCTATTTTTGTTTAGATATTACCTTATATGAAAGATATTTATGTTATAATCTTCTTACTTTTCAAGACAACCTATGAAAAATTTATATTGAGGAAAATTATATATATATTATCTATTAAAAATAATATATTTTTTTTAAAATTATGTCTCATGGAAATTTTATTTTATATTATCATTTTCTCTCTTCGGTACAAAAAATGATTGATAAAATGTTCTAATAAAAAACATACTCTTTTTTCTTCATTAGTCACAGTTATCTTTCATCCATTCCTAAACTCAAATTTATTTTTTTCAAGAATTTTTTTAATATTCTAAAAATGATCTATTAATATAATTTTAACCCATATTTTAATTTCTATAGAAAAATTAAATGAATTTTCTTTTATTTTTTTCAATAAGGTTTTTTTTACAGAAGCTGTGAACATAATTTTTTTTATGATATACTACTTGAATAACTTTTCTTATCTTCATGACCAATAAATTATTTTAATATCCATTTTTAATTATCCATGCTTATTTTCAAGGAAAATATTTTCCTTTATATTTTGAAAATTAATATTTTTTAAATATGTGATATCAAAATGAAAAGGTTATTTTCATCATTATATTTTCTTGTGATATTTTAATGGAATTATTCTTCTAAAATAACATCCAATAATTTTAAATAATATTTAATTGTAATACAATCAAGTGGTACAATAATTATTCTTTCTTTTGATGGTTTGTGATTATAATTTTGATTATGAGATGTTTGCGGAACCCCTCTATCTTCCCACGACAATTCATTGACGACATGATGAATGTTTTTTGATCCTTAAAAATGCAAATCAATGCATTAGAACTATGTGATTGTTGGGTATATTATAAACCTTCAATGAATTGGGTAATTTCATATCTGGATATCATGAGATGTTGATGATAAACATCGACATTATTAATAATTTTTTTTTTCACATATTCATGTGTGAGTATGATATCTTTCTAAATTAGATCACACGAATATGAAGTAATGTGATAGTGAGTTTTTATGTTCATATTCTGATTTGTGAGTATGATTTCAGTCGTGATATGATAAAACTATTATGTCTGATCATCATTTTGAATAATATATTTTCACATTTTTATCTGGGTGTATGATTTATTTATTGAAATTATCCCAAAGTTAAGTGTGGAAATTTTTGTGAATAACATTATTCATATTATTATGATTTCCAATATTTATGATGAATCATGTATATCGCCATACTCTTGAAATATGATTACCTTTTTGACACCTTTAATAATCATGCATCTTGATAAGACAGTATTTTTGAGTTTATGATTATGATTTTACGGGTATGATTTATTTAGGATGATAACATGATTTTGATTATCTTTTCATAAACTTATGATCATCTTATGTTCTTATGATTTATATCTCTCGTGTTTACCCTTACTAATAATATGATCCTATCAATTCATATGTTTTCCATTCCTATATTTTTATAGAAGATTATATGTAAAATATACATATAACAATACTAAAATATTGATCTTTATGGGATATGATGATGAAATATTAATAAATTAGATTATTATTTATCTACTATCAAAATACATTTAACCATTACACTTCTCAAGGTTTTATAATTGTAAAATGTATTAAATATTAATTGGTAGTTATCTAATATTTATATATAAAATATTTAGGTTTATATACCGTTAAAAAGATTTGTTTTTAGTAAATTTATTTTTAATGAATATGAATTCCTTTTTCATTCTTTTTTTGTAAGGAATTCCATATATTTAACCCCCCATTATTCTCTCTAATTAATGGATTCATATATGGTAATTATATATTAAAAGTTTCTGAAAATCATGTTAGGTATCTCTATATCATATTCCACTATCATTTTCATAACTATTCTCTCATTCCCTTTACCTCACACGGACATGGTGGCTTATGGTTCCATCTAACAATATTTTTATTTCGGATATTTTTATTTTTTGCTTTTATCATATTCTTAAGGACTTATCCTTATCACTATTTATAGAAAAAAACAATGATTTTCATTGATTTAAATTTTTTTCTCTATATTGTTCTGTATATGTTACTTTGATTACCAAACCATTAATGATTATATATTTGGAATGATTTTATTCATTAATAAAAATATCTATTGGATATATATTATTATATTATATGAAATATATTATTATTTCCATTGGTTTTCACTTTAAATGTATAAAATTTCCTATATGGTTTAAATTATATTTTTATTAATGTTTAATGCAAAGTATTTTAAAAAATATCAAATATTTTTTATAGTAAAATAATTGAATGTTTTTATGATATTGATTTATTATTATTTATAAGAGATGAATATCACCAAATAGATGGATTTATTAAAATATAAAGGATTGTTTTTCTTTTTCATGTGTTATTACTACATGACTTACTCTTTGGAAATTATAAACACTTTTATTTATGAAATCCATATTTTTGAAATTATGTTTGTGATGGGTGACAGAGAATTGTGAAGGGATTATTTATTATAATATTTAAAACAAATGTTTACTATTTTTTGGTACTCATAAACCTCTATTTTGGCAATTCTATGGTTGAATATCATTTAGGGGAGCTTTGAGTGATATATTTTAAATTTTTAAGTAATTTTGAGTTGTGTTTGGTTGGCGCCAAATATTCCCAAACTATGAACCCTAGTAGTGTAAACCATGAAAACACTTGATGTGATGGTTTACAAAGTTGGATTATGGTTTTAAAATTTATTCACTGACTAAGGTGAAGTTATTCAACCACACCTACATGGGAGCATGGGTAAGGCGAAGAATTTTACAAACAACTCATCTCACTCTAGGAAATTGTGTGCATGGATTTTAATTTATTCAATAAATTTAACAAATTCATGAACCCCATTTAGACCCCCACTCAGGTCTAACAAAACATAAAAAACGTTTTCCTAATTATTGGATGATTTCATGGACTAATTCTGGATCCTCCAAACCCCTTTGGAAGAAAATAAATGAATGTAAATTGTCGTTGGATCCTTCTTCATTAAGAGTTATCCTCTCGTTCCTTCTCCACAAATCTCTTCATATATCTCTCTTAGGATTTAATATATATCTGTGTTGTTGAGGATCCAATATATGTATTTTAATACTATCATCGTTTTCTTATTCTATGATATTCGTTTCCAAACATATTCAATGGAGTTTCACATTAATGGTTTTGTGATACATTATCCTGTGATCCCAACGAATGTGGTTCCTTTTGAGATTTGAAAATTTATCGAACACCAAATATTATGATTTAAATTAAATTTCATACTATGGTATTGTGAAAACTAATTTTTTTTTAAAAAATTGGGATTTATATTTACTTGGACATGAAACTAGGGGAAACCCATTTTAGATGAATTGGGGAGTAATTGTGTAAATTAGAAGGAATTTAAAATATGAAATTTAAATTGTGAAATTGATTGTGAAATTGAGGAAAATTTTATTTTTGAAAAATGTATTAAATAAATTTGATAATAACCTATTGGTTTTATATTAGAAAAAAAGTATGGTTTAATTAAAAACACATATTGGTTTCTATGTGGAAATTAAAATATTGATATTTGAATTGGGTGAATTGTATTTTAAATGTATTTTGAATAAATTACCCATTATAAAATTATTTTTTAGCATACGTAAGCCTAGGTAGTTATTTATTTATTATAGTAGACTTTTGATGCTTTTCAACTCTAAAAAACACAATGAAATAGGTACACCACTAATGGGATAGTGAAGAGTCCTTTTAAACAACGTTTGATTCATATTTATAATCATATCTTCTAGATCAGATCATCAAGTGTGTGAGGATCCCATATCCTAGAACTATCATACCTCATGGAAGATGACCATATTTCTCATTGTTTAGATTGGAGATATATCTTATTATTTATAAACTATTATTAAAATGTGTTTTGAATTTATAAAAAATGTTTTAAATTAAATGTTAATATAACCCAATGTTTGATATAGTTCTATCATTTTAAATATCAACTTTTATTTTTGAAATATTATTTTAAAATTCAAAACCTATTTCTATTTTAAAACTAAAAAATTTATTGGGTTATTTATATTGGAATACTCTTATATAATCCTTGGTGAGACCATAATGGTATTTTAGTTCGCACACTACTTATTCCTTTGATTTTTTAGATTTACTCCCAATGGGATGGAGCAATGGGAATGCACCACTAGTAGGAGGTAGTTTCTATTGAACTCTATTCTTTTAGATACTACATATATTACTAATTGGATTGTTCATCATGTTTTCATGTTCATTTTGGTTTTAAATTTTTTCATTTATACATGTTTGTATTGTGGTACAATTGTCTCTCTGCAAATTTCATTTTTGCATACTTCTTTTCACTCTTTTTCATCTTTTTTGATTATTTAAAATTCATTCTTACTTGCATATTTTTTTATTCCGGGCGATAGTTTCCAACCATGGGGATTAGGAACTCCCTTAGTGTTATGTTAGGATAAGTATAGTTATCTGGGAACTTGGATATTCAAGATGGTTCTTGAAAACGTAGTATCATAGAGAAGTTGAACATCTATCCTTGATGTTAGTAAGGAGTTATTCAATCATTTCAGGAAATCATAGGTATTTATGTCTGAGTTCTTGGCATGATCATGCCTTAATGACCTCTAAGTCATCGGAGGTGTTTAGGGAAAATCATCTTGAGGATTTGATATAGTATTTTCCTTTATTATTATTTAGATAGATTGGGACAGAAATGTAATCTATTTATCTATTGGGATTAATTTCCTTGTTTCGCATATTCAAGTACCTATCCATGTAAAATTATAAAATCATATATGTTGTATGATGCTGTTGTGTAGAATCATGTCTCAAAGAAAATGTTTGAATTAAATCCAAGAAGAATTTTCTAATTACCATAGGAAAGAAAATCCTCTCATGGACTAGAATATTGTAGAGAACCGAAAATTTCAAGGAAACGTTTTTCATGATTCCTTGGAAATTTACGAGTATATGGCTTTTGACGGCGCCTGATTCCAAGGCCCGGTGTTCCTGGAATCAATTTCTGAAGTTTAGTTCGGGTATGTTCTGTAAACGTACGTGCAAGTTTTTCTATCTTTTGAACTAGTGCTTAGAATTAAAATCTAAGGGCACCGATGAACTCACAGCGCTAGTAATTGCTCATGGGGATCTTTACTATAGTTGCGTTTTATGTGGGTTGAATGTTAAAATTTGGGGATTAGTTAAAAAGTTATATATAATTGTTTAGAACAATTCTATTCACCATGGTGGTTAAATCTTACATGGGGAAGTTAATGGTGGCCCCCACCCCCACATAACTTCCCATGTGTTGATATTTGTAAGGTGGGGCCCACATGAGCCCCAGACTTTCACCTCCCATGAAACCTCCCTTTAACTCCCTTGCATTTAATTCATTGACAACTCCCCCCCCCATTTATTATATGGAGCCTCTCCACCTTCCACCCGTTGATTGTGCCACCCCGCCCCATGAATTAATTATTCTCTTAATTAATTAATCTATGTGGCAACAATTCATTTTTGAATTGTTTTGAATTGGTTGTAAATTATTTTAAAAGGAGGGGAATGCCTGTTTATTATTGTGGTTGGAAAATTTTTTGTGGGAGAGCTCTTGAGAAGATTTAAAAGGAAGTGTTCTTCTCCGAAGAAGAACAACAACCTTTGATGAAGAATGACTCCGACGAAGAACATGAAGTCACTGATGACGTGCCTTTTCTTATTCTACCTCCAATTCAAGGGAGGAGACACTACCGCGGGGGAACGTCGCCAACGATGACAACTCTTCCTCCAACGTCAATGAAATTGACATCGTTCTTCTGCGACGTCCAACCACCACGACCTTCGTCTTCTGCGGTTCGACGACGTGCGACGTCATTGCGAGGTATGGGATTTTTTATATTTTATATATGTGATTTAAAACCTTGAGCACGGGAGTTTAATTGAAGGGTTTTTTTATAATTTATCTGGAATAAATTATACCCTTCTCGTTGATGAATTATGGATTGAGACTCTAATGTGGAGGGCAAGGGATAACGAATAAGTCCACACCCTCTTCTGGTTTTTTTCTGTGAATGGATGGATGGACGATGAGAAAACCGTGCTACAACGGTAATTTGAAGCCATCGTAGTGAAGAGCTAGTCCTGGGAGAGCAGTTGGTGCAGAGGGTGGGCCAAACTGACCACTAGAGCACGTACGGTGGTCCGTAGAAGGCGGCGGGGGCGGCGCGCTCTCGGAGCAGTCTGTCACGGTTGAGCCACATTGGCGGAGGAAGACTAGAATGGTTGTGCCATGCCAGAGATGGAGGGGTGCAGCTTAAATGCGCACCAGCTAGGGGATCTGTGCCCTCCCTGCTCGGCCACTGGCAGAGCCAGAGCCCCACCCCCCGGCCGTGGCGGGGTGAGCCATGCGGGCCGGGATGGACCATGCCGGCCGGGCCAGGCTACACCGGTTGGGCTGGGCCGCGCCGGCAGGGTGGGGCCGAGCCACGCCCAACCAGGCTGGACTAGGACCCGGGTCGGGTCAACCCGGTTTGGGACGACCCATGGTTGGTCGGGCCAGGTCGGACTGGGCCCAGACCCCCTTTTTCGGAACAGATTCGTTTAAATGCCCATAACATGATCTACTAACCTTTGATCGATGCACCTTCAGTTGAATAGGATTCCTTGGATTGAGGCGGTCATTTAGGTATATTACTCTTAATGTTTCGGTGAAATTTGGGTACATCCGGGTTGGTTCGAACCCAAAAGCAATAGGGCCCTCGGAACAGAAACACTTATAACTTAAGGACCATATGTCTAATTGACGTTCCGTCAATTAAATCGGATTACTTATGATGAGATGGTTCTTTTAGAATACTACAATTGAGGTTTGGATGCAGTTAGAGTATGGTCGGGTTGGTTTTATCTTAAAAAACAACTGGGACCCTGGTATGGAAAAGCCAATAATTATCACACTGGATGTCGATTTGACAAACTATCAGCGGAGTTGGTAATCACTTTGAGAAATAGTTCCTTTGAGTATACCCAGTGGGAGTTCGAGGTAAAGTTGAAATACAGTCGGGTTGGTTCATACATGAAACCAACCCCCTGGATAAAAGGCTAATAACTCACAGACCGGGCATCCGATTGACGCGTCGTCTATTGAGTTGAGACCCCTATGACAAGGCGGTCCATTGAGATACTACCATGTGAGAATACAAGATAGTTGGAAGTATCAAACAGTATCTCATGGAGCGGATCCTTTTAGAGATGAGCGTACAGAGTATGCAGACCTTGTAGCTGGCTGAGACCTGATGACTGCTTGTCCGATTCGATTCAGAGTGACTTGAATAAACTAGTGGGGAGCGCTACTATGTTGGGGTGACATACCCATGGCAGTGTAGCGCTACTGTGTCGGGTCAGCAGACCCACGATACTCGACAGGAGGAGTACCTTTTTAGGCTATTAGGGGGTGCGCTACTGTGTTGGTGCGGTTGACCTATAGGAGGAAGCACTGCTGAGTTGGGGTGGAAGACCCACGGTACTCGACAGGAGGAGTACCTCAGCAGTCTAAGATTAGTGAGTAGCACCTCAGATTCATGACAATACTACTGTACTTGATAGAGGAGGAGTTCTCCAGCAGCCTTGGTTTCGACATCATGAATAAAAATCCTGGTTTGAGCGAAGTCAAACACCTTTGTGTTTTCCTCATGATTGTGATGGGTTACTTGATAACATAGGTATATGTATGGGCATATACCTGAGTAATGTTTTTCTGTTGAGATCATTATTTGTGGTTTATCCTTGTTGGATTTTGTAAGACCTTGAGGGTCTCGGGGTCCCTACTGAGTATCACTATACTCAAACCAGCACGGGCTATGCCCACACCTCGTTGTGTTGGATGTAGACAACGGACAGCGCTAACCAAGGCAGAGTATAAGAGGACTGGACTATACCCAGTGGTGTACATTCGGAATGATGGAACATGGAGCGGACCGATAGATGTGGAGTGCTGAGGAGGACATCTATACCTACCCTTCAGGTAGGAACTCGGATGACGATCCAAGAACTGCTTCACCATTCACCTGTTTTTCTTTTCAGTTGTAATTTCATTCAGTTGTAGTTTTACCTTTGTGTTGGGATTTTATTTCCGGACCCTTTGTACTTCCTGCACACTTGTTACTAATTTACTTAGTGTTTTCTTCTGCTTTTTCTCTGTTGTGTGTGTTTACGTTTTATAAAGGCAATGCCTTCCCAATTTTTAGGGAGTTACGCCTGTGTTGTTCATCGCCAGCCCTAGACCTATAGAAGGTGGGCTTGGGGTAGTCACGATACGGGCCCCGGGGGACGGGTACTGAAAAATTGGTATAAGAGGAATCAGATCTACTGTAGAACATAGGACTCTGATATTTTCTTTTCTGTGAAGCATTAGTGTTAAGCGTACTGAGTGTGGTTTTTAGTTCATGGAGTCCAGTGTTGGTGCAGCGGTCGACGTATCCATACACAAGGACCCTGAATATTGTTTTTTGATTCAATGAATGAAATCACTAATTGTGCGTGTGTTCCAAAAAGTTTTCTTCATGTTAGATCAAACCAGTTCAGCTCACCAAGTATAGTCTTTTGAATGTGTCGCATCTATTCAGGATACCTCCATTCATACATTCTGTTGGAGTTCTGAGAAAGTACACGATGATAGTCCACCGAGTGATGAGGCTCCGGTGGAGGGACCTCTTTCTATGATGGTACCTTTAGGTTGTGTACCAGCAGCACCATGACCCATTGGGAAGCAAATTCCACCAGCCATAATAGCAGGCGGTAAAAACTGACAGAGTGCATTGCACTAGTTCCGGCAGTAGAGGCCTCTGAGGTTACGAGGCGAGACAGATTCCCAGGCAGCAGAGGACTAGATGGATGCAATTGCTAGAGTTCTACACCTAGTTCAGACACTAGTAAAGTAGATGTTGATCTTAGCTATTGGTGTTTCCTAGTGAGTGGCAGTGAGGTTGGTCCGCATAGTGATGTGGCTTCGGTACGTGGACCGATGCCTGAGATAGTACCTTTGGGTAGTGTGCCATCTATATCACTACCTGTTGGTTAGCAGTTTCAACCGACGGTACTGGTAGATGACACATATAGGCTTAGTTCCTTAGATGTGTTTCAGCATCAGATACCCCTCATGTTCCTAGGTGAGTCCGACTCGCAGGCGGCTGAGGACTGGCTTGAGGAGGTGGTTGTGAGTTTTTTAGAGATTTTACAGCTTTGACAGGACGACATGTCGGTAGCTAAGTATTAATCAAGGAATACCGATCATTCCTGGTACATGATGACTACGATTCGATCAGATCTTTAGACCTCAGACCTTAGATCGAGGTGTGTTTTATGGACATCTGAGCTAACACTTTTCCTCTACGAATCCCTACTTATGTTAGGGTGATAGAGAGAAACTTTGTGGTTTAATGATCTATGGATGAGTGGATACAACCATTTAATGTTGGCAGTGGGAAATCAGGGAACTAGCACTAGTCTCAAAGGATTTGGCATGAGAATTGTTTTAAGAAGAGAAAGTGTTAAGGAAAGATGAATATGCAGAGCATCAGACGTGGAAACAGAGCTTGGAGAGTAGCCTTAGGTGGTGTACATTTCGACATGTTACGACCACCCACCTTTGTTGTCCCCGCCAGTCTCAGGGAGTTGCAGGGAACATGAATAGAATAGTTGCATGCAGTCAAGAAGTGTGATCTAGGGGACCTAGGAATGATTCGAGGTATGGTCTGTGTCTACTACGAGCTGCCGTATGAATTGACATAGGTACCAATCATTACTTCCTTCAATTAATCTTGTTCGAGACCTAGAAGGTCTAGTTAAAACCGTTGACTTGACCCTCATGTCTGGAGATACCATTGGGAGGAGACTCGATAAACACACATATGCCAATGGTGTGATTTGACCCTTGAGGTGAGAGTTTCTGTTGGAACCTCTTGGTGGCAGCGTCGAGGCCTTACAACGTTAGTTTGTGTATGGACTGGGCAACCACAGTTCATACACATATTAACTGTATTAGCCAAATGGTTGTGGTTTACCTTCAACATTTGGATGGTTTTTCCTTGTTTGGAGAAAAGGAAACCCCAGGCAGTACCGGATGGAATCATGCATAAGTGGGTGCAGTCGATCACTCATGAGTCGGCCAAACGTAGATTTGTGTCAGACTTCTCCGGAGTTGTTGCACCACTTTTAACATTGAAGAAGAAGGGGAAAACACATCGTTTGGTCAGTGATATGCCAACAGATCTTTTCAAGAGCTGAGGAAGTGGTTGAAAATTGCGCTCATCTTGAGGCTACTGGAGAAGGTGCAGATCATCCAGGAGTGGAAGAAGATTACACAGAGCAGGAAGAAGTCATATGCTGATAGGAGACAGATACCACAGGAGTTCAAGAATAGAGACCACGTTTTCCTATGGGTCTCATCTTGACGAGGTCTACGATGATTTGGCTGGGGTGGAAAGCTATCTCCTCGATTCTTCAGACCTTTCTAGGTTCTCAGAAGAGTAGGCGTTGTAGCTTACCACCTGCCCTTCCACCTCAGTTTCACCGGGTTCATGTCTTCATTCACATATCTCATCTAAGGACATATGTGCACGAACCTTCACACATCATTGACCATGGGGAGCTGGATACCGATGATGGGGTGACTTTCACAGAGGTTTCAGTAGATATTGAGAATCGATTGGAGCGGGTCCTACAAGGAAGGTCGATTCCTATGGTGCGCATTCCCTGGTAGCACAAGAACCTCTAGTGGAGCACATTGGAGCAAGAGGCTCTAATCCGCGCTCACCCTTTTAGTTTCCCTAGTGTGTGTTGTAGATTTATGAGGATCTAAATCTCTGAGGTGAGTGTAATGTAAAGAACCCTAATTTTTAGGGAAATTGTTTTCCTTGATTCTTTGGAATTTTACGAGTCTATGGCTTCTGACTGCACCTAATTCTGAGGCCCGGTGTGCCCAGAATCAACTTCTGACGTTTTGTTCGGATACATTCAGTAAATGTACGTGTAGGTTTCTCTATCTTTTGAACTGGTGCTCAGAATTGAATTCTATGGGCACCAATGAACTCGCAGCGCTTATAATTTCTTAAGGGGATCTTTATTGTAATTCCATTTTGTGTGAATTGAATGTTAAAATTTGGGGATTAGTTAAAAAGTTTAATAAAATTGTTTAGAACAATTTTATTCACCATGGTGGTTAAATCCTACATGAAGAAGTTAATGGTGGGGCCCACCCCCAAATAACTTCCCATGTGTGGATATTTTTTACGTGGGGCCCACACAAGCCACAACCATTCATATCCTATGAAACCCCCCTTTAACTCCCTTGCATTTATTTCTTTGACAACTCCCCCTCATGTATTATGTGGAGCCTCTCCACCTTCCTCCCATTGATTGTGCCACCCCACTCCATGAAATAATTAATCTCTTAATTAATTAATCTATGTGACAACAATTCATTTTTGAATTGTTTTGAATTGGTTGGAAATTCTTTTAAAAAGAGGGGAAAGCCTTATTATTATTTTGGTTGGAAACTTTTTGGTGCGAGAGCTCTTGAGAGGATTTAGAAGGAGGTGTTCTTCTCTGACAAAGAACACAAACCATCAACGAAGAATGACTCTGATGAAGAACGTGAAGTCACTGACGTTGTGCCTTTTCTTCTTCTTCCTTCGTGTCAAGGGAGGAGACACTACCACGGGGGAACATCACCAACGACGATGGATCTTCCTTCAACATCAACAGAATCGACACCGTTCTTCAGCGACGTCCGACAACTGCGACGTTCGTCTTCCACGGTTCGACAATGTGCGATGTCTTTGCGAGGTAGGGGGATTTTGTATATTTTATATAAGTTATTTATACCCTTGAGCTTGGGAGTTTAATTGTATGGTGTTTGTATAATTTATTTTGAATAAAGTATACGCTTTTCAATGATGAATTATGGGTTGATCCTCTAATGTGGATGGAACGGGCTAATGAACAAGTCCGGACCCTCCGCGGGTTGTTTTTCTCTGCGCGGATTGACGTGTGATTATGAAACGAGTCCTCAATCGCGATTTGAAGCTTTTTTAGTGAAGAGCGGGTCCTGGGAGAGCCGATGGTGCCGATGATGGAAAAAACGGACCATCGGAGCGTGTCCGGTGGTCCGCGGAATGTGGGGTGGTGCGCTGCCGGAGCATTCCTGCGTGGCAGAGCCGCATCGGTGGAGGAAGACCGGAACAACTTTGCTGTTGAGGAGATGGAGGGGCGCGGCGTAATGTTGTGCCAGATGGGGGAGGTCATGCCCTACCCGCTTGGCCATTGGCCGAGGCGTCACCCCATGATCGGGCCGGGGCGGGCCATGTGTGTCGGGCCACACCGAACGGGCCAGGCCGCTCCCAACCGGGCCAAACCGGGACCCAGCTCAGATCGACCTGGTTTGGGTCAACCCAGGGTGGTTTGGGCTATGTCGGACCGGGCCCAGACCCCCTTTTTCGGACCAGATTCATTTAAACGCCCATAACATGATCTACGGACCTCTGATTGATGCACCATTAGTTGCGTAGGATTCCATGGATCGAGAAAAACGTTTCAGTATATTACACTCAATGTTTCGTCAATGTTTGGGTATAGCTGGGTTGGTTCGAACGCAAAACCAACCGGTCCCTTGGAGTGGAAACACTTATAACGTAAGGACCAAACATCTGATTGACATGTCGTCAATTACGTTGGATTAATTATGATGAGATGGTTATTTTATCTTACTCCACATGAGGATTGGATGCAGTTTATGTATGGTCAGGATGGGTTTATATTAAAAACCAACTGGGCCCCTGGAACGGAAAATCCATTAATTCTCAGACCAGACATCCGTTTGTCGACCCATCAGTGGAATTGGAAATGTCGTTGGGAAACGATTCCATGGAGTATACCCAATGGGTGTTTGGGGTAAAATTAAGATATGGTCGGGTTGGTTTGTAAATGAAACCAACCCACCCCCCCCAGATAAAAATGTTAAGAACTCACTGACCAGACGTCTGATTGACGCGTTGTCTGTTGTGTTGAGACCCCTTTGATGAGGCAGTCCTTTGAGATACTTCCACGTGAGATTACATGAAACTTGGATGTATCGACCAGTAGCTCATAGAGCAGATCATCCTGGAGACAAGAGTATGGGGTACGAAGACCTTGTAGCTGGCTGAGACCTAATGAATGCTTGTTCGATTCGATTCGGAGTGACTTGACTAGCCCAGTGGGGAGCGCTACTATGTTGGGGCGACAGACCCATGTTTGATGAGCGCTACTGTGTTGGGGTTGAAGACCTACAGTACTCAACAGGAGGAGTAACTCTATATGCTATTATGGGGTGCACTACTGTGTTGGGGTGGCAGACCCATGGCAGGGAGCACTACAGTGTTGGGGCGGAAGACCTGCGTTACTCGATTGGAGGAGTACTTCAGCAGTCTAAAGTTAGTGAGTAGAAGCTCGGAGTTTCAATAGGACTACTATACTCGATAGAGGAGGAGTTCTCCAATAGCCGTTGTTTCGATATCTTAAATAAAAATCATGGTTTGAGCTTAGTCAAAGACCTTTGTGTTTTCCACATGATTGAGATGGGTTACTTGATAACTTCGGTATATGTATGGGCATACAACTATGTAAAGGTTAACTGTTGAGATCTTTATTTTTGGTTTATATTTGTTGGATTTTTTGAGACCTTGAGGGTCTCGGGTTCCCTACTATGTATCGTTATACTCACCCCTTCACCGGCTATGCCCGCACCTCGTTGTGTTGGATGTAGACGATGGACAACGATGACCGAGGTAGAGTGTACGAGGACTAGACGGTACCCAGAGGTGGACACTCGGCATGATGACACATGGAGAAGACCGATAGACGTAGAGTTCTGAGGATGACATATGTACCTACCCTTCAGGTAGGAACCTGGAGGATTATCCAAGAACTGCATCACCATTCTGCTGTTTGTCTTTTCAATTATACTTTCTTTCAGTTGTAGTTGTACCTTTCTGTTGGTCTTGTATTTCCGGTCCCATTGTACTTCCAGCACACTTGTTAATTCCTTAGTTTTTTATTCTTCTTGTTCTATGTTGTGTGTGATTAATTTTTATAAAGGGAATTCTTTCCCATGTTTTAGAGAGTTATGACTTTGGTACTAGTTGCCAGCCCCTGGCCTATGGAAGGCGGGCTTGGGGTAGTCACGATACGGGCCCCAGGGGATGGTTCATGAAAAAAATGGTTGAGGTTATCAGGCAGGTTGTCTATGTTATGAGACATGAACCTTCACATATTCCCATTCATGCTCTATCTATGGAACATCAAAGGTTGTTTTACAAAATTGTGCTCAAGATTTCCTTTTCCAAATTCCACCAAAATTCCAATCCTCTATTATTACACAACTATATTAGGATTTATTATGATGTATAATTATTCATTTTGAGTTCTCCAACAAAAATAATGATATCATAGTGACATGATTCAACCGAATGTTTGAGGGACCTAATAGGAGATGGTGGGACATGATGGTGATGACAAAGAATCATGAGGGCTTAGAGTGTAACTAATTTAAATCAATTTTAATGACCAGTTTTATACTGAATATATATTGTTGGAAAACGATTTAGATTTTTTCAAACATGGGTAGGATGACAATACCGTGGTTGAATATAAAAATTGTTTTATTGAGCTTTCGTAGTTTCCACCTATGATTATATCAAATGAGAATATAAAGACATAATGGTTCGATATGGGTCTTCTGTAAAAAAAAATCTCAGTTTTTCTTACCAAATATTCCTTCTTATGATCATGAACTAGATAGATCATTTAGAGTTGAAATGTACTTGGCTTAAAATTCAGGGTTAATGTGAGTTTGTTTATCTCATGGTGTTGGTGTGATTTCTTTTAAAGTAAATAGGAATGGTGATGATTCTTATTGTGGATCTTGACACTAGGTATTTTCAATACATCATTTAGTTACGATATGAATTCCGTTATTTGTATCCAATGTTGAAAATATTGGCATTATAAATATTTTTTCACAGAACAATCCAAGATATGTTGCTCATGTTGAAACTCAAATCACTTATAGAAGTTATTCCATTTCAATTCTTCTCCCCTTAATGGAATGGTTTCAACAGTTCCTTATAATAAATTATTGAAATTGGGTTCTTCATGGACCAATGAGTTCTATACCCAATCATCTAGCAAAATTCTTCTTCCTTCCATGAAAGAGTCTCTAGTGTAAGAAGATACCATTCCAGGGATAATGAGATGTTCCATCACTATAAATTCATCTTTTTTGGATTCATTATTTTATACTGATGCGTCTAATTCATTTATTTCAACCCCTAATTTCATTTTTCAAAATATTTATATAGATATTTTATATTATGTGTTGTATATTACTACACCACTTGGAATAAAGATAGAGAAGACTCTTCATAGTCGTGCTTGTGTCATCTTGTTACCAGACAATGAGATTTCTTTGGATTCTCTGATTATCAGCCTGAAACCTCTATATATTTTATTAAGGATGTATTGTATCATTTCCAATAAAGTATTGATTTATTATTATCTTGGATGGATCTCCATTACTACAATTGTTGGGGTGTTCTGTGTATATTCAGGAAATGGTACCTGAGGGTGAGTAGGATCAAAACTTCTTATCAAGGTTTAGGGTAAGTTATTTTGGTTTAAACATTTGATATGTATAGGGAATCATTGAGTTACGACCATCATCAATTTTTCATCATGTTACCTAACATTATTTCTTTGTATTTATCTAGTTTTCCACTAGAATGACAGGTATGGTGGTCAATAGATTTAGTCCCTAATACTCAACTAGTGTAAATTCCTTATTTTCATTTGGCATCAATTGAACAAAAGTGTTAAAGGATCAACTCGGTGATCATTTATAGAAATGATTTAAACACATGACTCTGTCATCGTGTGTTTCACCTATTCTCTTGGTGAAGGAATCTGATGGTCACTTCACCTTTTTGATGGTCACCAATAACTCAATAGGGTCGCGTTAAAGAACAGGTACATGTTGACACATATTGATAATATGTTTCAAAAATTTAAAGTGGTGAAATTATTTTTTAATATTGGTATTTAATTTGTTAATCGTTAGATGAGAATTAAATAATCTAACATTCATAAATACACATTTTGTTTTAGGTAGGACCATTACGAGTACCTTTTCATGCATTTGGTTTCAATAATTCTCTTACAACCTTCACAGATTTAATGAAAATAATTCTCAATGAGTACGTTGAAAAAAAATTCATGTATTTATGGAATAAGTATTTATTTACTCTATCTCCATGGAGGATCATGTGCATCATATAAGTGTAGTTTAAGAGTTGTTGAGAAATCACCAAAATTATGAAATGCTTTTAAAATGTGATTTGTAGATTCATTATGTGATGTTCATGGGAAATATGGTGTCAACAGATGGTATTTTGGTTGATTTTGAGAAAATTATAGTTTTTATGAAATGGGGGCAACAATGTAATGTTTTTGAGGATCATAGTATCTTCGATTTATCTTGATATTATCAATGGTTAGTAAATGGCATCTCATGGTTGGATTCTCTAATTACTACTATAACTGAAAAGGAAGTAAAATTATTTTGGGATGTAAAATGTCATAATTCTTTTGTGTATAAAAAGAATATTGTCACTAATTCAATATTTTTTACTCTTATAGAGGCCATGCAAGGCTATGTCATATTATATGATGCATCGGGTTCGGGTTTGGGGGTTTTTCATATATATGTTGAACATGTTGTTTTCTATTGATCATGATAGCTTAGACTGCATGAGAAGAATTTTTTGATACATGACCATGAACATGCAGTTGTGATGAACAAAACTGATAGTTGGCATCATTACAGTTACAAAAATGGTTTACGGTGTATTTCAAAAAAATAGATGTTGAGTTATATCATCTCGCAAAAAGATTTGAATATCGATTATAGAAAATTGATAGAGTACTTTAAATAGTATGATTTCAACATCTCCTATACCCTATGGATATGGAATGTCATTGCAGATTCATTGAGCAGGAAACATCTGAACCATGCTCTAAAATAATCAAGAGAAGAGTGGAACTTGATTTCTATTTTTAAAAGATTCATATTGGAATCTAGTAATTAGGGGTCGAGGATTCCATGGCCAGTGTCCAGTTGACATCCACTATAATTGAAATGATTCTTCAAGAATATCAACTTGATGAGGAGTTCTATAGAATTATAGACTTTCATTATGGTTGGGATATAGTTTGTGACTAATCATGCTCTAGATATGGTATTCTAAGTTATTAGAATAATTATTTGGTACTATCATCGATAAAGAAATCAATGATGGTATATTTAGATAATTCTAAGTGGTAAGTTCACCATGTAACCACAAGTATGTTCTATGACATGTGATGAAGATATTTGTGGCCATTTATGAGTTGTGTCTTTGTAGATTTTATCTCTCATTATTATAAATAGAACACGGTCAAGGCTGATGTAAGATCCTGTGTTTTGAACTGGGTTAAAATTAAAAATGTTTCTGAAATTATTTTTTGGTTTATCAGTGGGTCTTTATTTTTTATCTGAGATCTAGAATTTTATTCTGAGAGTTGGAACATCTAACGATGTCGTTTTTAAAACATTGATAGAAGTTTTGTTTCAAAAGGTAAGTTTCACATGCAATGCACAGTTTGTCTAACCGTGCGGCCTAACCGGGCATTGTTAAAGTTTTGAGGCAGTAGGTCCTGCATAGTTGGCGCATGGTTAGTAGAGACCGTGTGATGAGGTCGTGAGAGAGGGGTGGCTGAGGCAGTAGCAAACACACAATTAGGGAATGTTTTGTCTTACCGTGCGAGCAAACCATGTCGACACATAAGTGAGATCCTAAAATTGTGGATCTCACTCGTTTTTCACTTTAGATGGCCCGTTTATGCTCTTAAGCGGCCATAACTCGGGAATACTCTCCCAAAGGTTGGAAAACCTCTCCCAAGCATTTTGGAGGCAATACAAAGGCTTCTCTTGTGGAATCGAATTCGAATTCTTGAGGTAGGTATATTTCCTTCTTCGTTCTTGTTCGGTTTCTTATATGTACTTAGATATTTATATCCTCTTCTCTCAGTTTCTTAGATAAACGCACGTTATGTGTAAATATATGTGTGTATATGACTATTATGATATTTTTTTGTCTTGTTCTACCTAGGAGATTTCATATATGGCGAGTTCTTCAAGAATCCACCCGTTTCTCTTGAGGGCTCTTCATTAGTTATGGTTTCCATCAAAACCCCACGGGAGGGTCCCAAATCATAAAAAATATATTTAAGAATATATATATTCATTAAATAGATTGAGAATGTGAGATTCCTTGATTATGATATTTCAACTAATGACACTATTGATTTTATTAAATAGTTCCACCCACATGAGTGAGGTGAGGACTTGAACTTGTGTTGAGTTTAAGATTGTTTTCTTATTTTGTTTATGTGATATGATTCAACAGATAAGTGATTGAATGTTAAGAAAGTGTATTATGGTAGTTAATGGTAGGAATAATTATCAATTCATGAGTTGGAATAAGATTGTGGCTTTTACATGTTATTGGGAATATCGAATATTTGACAAGTTCGGAAGATAATTGGAAAATAGAAGTAATTAATGGTGGGATTAATTATTTCATGTTAAATGGTAAACAGTTAATTAATTGATGATTGTTTAAAGAGATAAGGTTTTATTAATTAATTGTTGAATTAATTAATTTCCATGCATTAAATTAAGATTGTGAGTTGATTGTTTGTTACGATTTTTAGATAGGAGTACTTTTGAAGCGTATTTTTTCCATGCCTAAATTTTTCTTTGATGGATTTGTTTGAAAATATGATATGTTGCATGAGATGGTTGCTAAATACCTTTTCTTTGTTCATCATGTTTTTTGATGATTATGGGGTGCTTGTAGATAGTCACTGTCCTAGATGAATCACTGTTTGTGTAGACGGGTTCAGGGTTCTTCAGGAATTTTGTTAATTAATTGTTGACTTATCTGAATAGTGTTTTGTTATGTTAATTAGTTGTTGAATTAACTGACAGATTGTTTTTGTAGTGTTAGACTTGGTATTCTACAAAAAATATAAATGTATATGTATGATTGATGAATGGGTTGTGAGATAGGGATTGAGGCTCGATATACTCAGAGGGTGTTGGACGTGGTGTTCTACACCAATGATAGATGAATATTTATGATTGATAGATGGGTTGTGAGACAAGGACTGATGCTCCAAATACTCTTGGGGTTCTAGACATGGTGTTCTACACCCAGCTTGCAAGAAAATATTCTTTTATGGGATAGGGAATTGTGCTCCAAATACCCATGGGTTGTGAGACATGGAATGAGGCTCTGAATATTCATAAGGGTTCTAGACATGATGTTCTACACCCATTAATTTACATTGGACTGTGGGTCCAATTTTTGGTGCATGAAATGAGTTAATGGTTAATGATGGCTGTTGTGACATAATTATTTTCTGATTATATTATGAGAAATGGTTCAAACTTATTAATGAATTGTGTGAACCAATTTTAAAGGATGGTCCTAGGAGTGAATCACAATTTTAGTGGACGGGATTAGAAATAATATATTAAAGATTAAATTTAATAACTTATGATGTGTTATCCAATCCAAAGCACAATCTTGGATTTTCTTTTTACCTTGATTACGTAGATGGTATTTAGAGACATCCATGGTGAGTGACTTATACGGGAGATGCTAGGTGTAGGCTTAATCTGAAGACTTTAATAATTTATTAAGATAGGTATAATCGTTAAATGATAAATGATTATGTAATTATTTTTGAGAATGCATGACATGTGAATAGTGCAGGTTAAAACACCAGCTGAGGGATGAAGCATGTACATGAGTATATAGTTACTTTTTAATGCATAATTTATTTTATGCATGGCTTCACGTGTTACAAATTATTTATTATATGTCTGGATTTGGGGTAAACACTGGTTGTCCCAGCCTATGTCGATTTATATCTCACACCCTACACTAGCGGCCATTCCACTAGGTACCTAAGTAGATTCTTTTTTGTTACAGGACTATTTTGTTTGCATTTACATGGGAGTTAGGAGCAGAGGACCTAGCGGAGGCTCGAGATGCTAGAGTAGATCGCCCTTGGGTCTTTGATTCATTATTTGTTTATTTCTGTATTGGAATGTAAAGCAGGCAGTTTTGTTCACTATTTTATATTTTGTATCATTATCTTGTCATACATGTATCTGTTGTATAATTTTGTGTTGGTCACTTTTATAAAATGAGTATTATTTGTCTTCGGCAGTTTTTCATTTATGAGTTATTGCTTCAACTGTTGTTTGTTATCTACACAGATATACCATTGTGCAACTCTGATAAGAGGGTATAGTCTCCCCATTGACTATCCTTAGACCCTCGCTGCTAGTCAGCAGCCTCTGGCATAAGGGGAGACACAGTTGAGGTCATGTGGTGATCAGTTAGGCCACCAGTTCATGGGTGAGCAGGGTCAGGACACTACAAAGTTGTATCTGCGGTTTAGGTTTCTTTTTTTTCTGTTGTCTTACAGTTTTAGGGTTAATATACAAGAGACTAGGAATGTGTATGCGCTTGGATTAATATATGTGAATGGGACTGATCACCTCATGTACGGCTAATGACCATGTGGCTAGGGATGGGAATTGATGTTTGTACTATTAGATGTTACAGTTGATATGATTTCACCTTGAGGGACTAGTGTATTTTACAATATTTATTGATTATGATAATTTTAAAAAGAATACTTTTCTTGGTCTGATATGGCAAGAATGTCTCATACATGCATCATCATAGGCACTTAGAGATTCACATGTCATGTATATAACATTCCATGTAGTTTCATTAGTATGATGCTTTCTAATTTGGATTGTGTTCCTTGGGTGCAATGCCATGTTCGATTTTCATTAGCATTCCCCTTTAGATAGCATGTTACGGTGATATATTTAACATTCTTGGGGGATTATATGATGTACTTCCTTAGTTAAAGCATGTTTTTTTTTTGTAGTGACATGATTCCGTGTTATAGAATGTTGTTGTGTTACTACTTATGGTAGAATTTTTAAAGATGTTTTGGTATGTGAAAGGGATGATAAAGTTAAAATTTTAAATGAATGTTGATTTTGTTAAATGGGAACCAAAATCCAGCGATAGGGTGTATGGGCACCTTATCAAATGGTAGGTGGCCACCCATATAATTTGGACCGTTAGGTTAATCATATTAAATTATTGAATTGAAGTTAGTATCAATTAATGAGAGCCAATTTTCAATCCATGTAGTGTGTGGGTGATTCATGAATTGTGAAATGAAGATTCATATTAAATGTGATTACATGATGCTAGGTGAAATTCTTATAAATGTGAAAGATGTTTAATGTTGATCTGAAATCAAATGGAAAGCTTCTAAAATGAAACTTGACCAAATTAGGTTAGTTGGTGAGTGTTTTTATGAGATAACCTATTTGGGAGTTTAAAATTTTAATACCTATGCCTTTGCTAATGGAATGCTTTAAAGAGAACCCATGTTAGATAAAATGTGATCCTCGTAGGTCTCCTTATCTTCATTAATGGAATTTATTTTGATTAGATTCCTGAAAATGACAGGATTTCACCTAACATAAATGTTTTAAAATTTTATTTTTATAAAATTTTATTGTTTTTCCTTGGGGTGTTTTGAAAATGGTACTTAATGTTTTGGTTAAATCATTTGATGATTAAAGATTAAAAGTGAACAAATATAAGAGTCTTAGAATTGGAACATATTTTGGGGTTTACTTTTTAAAACCCTCATGAAAAGGTTAGTTCAGACTTCTTTTGAGTTTCTATGGTACAGACACATGAGTAATTTCGATAGGTGTTATTTTTATTTGAAATGGCCTTATGTACGAATTTTGAGCCTAGTGGCTTGTTTGAAGTGACCCAGTTTATGGTTGACACTTTTTCTTCGTAGGCGGCTAACCGGTGGCTGGTTGCGCGCTCAGAACAAAAATGCCTTTCTAGAGCTATGGCTTTTCTCACTCTATTGGAGTTGTTGGATGTCATTGTCCTATATAAGACTTCCAGTTTCCAATGAAACCATTGTACGAACATGTTGTGATGTGTTTCTTGACCTTGTTGTGGGCTTGAGCATCGATTAATTCTCTTTGTCAGCTGTTTATACGTGCCTCAGGCATGGTCAAATTCATTGTTGGTCGTTTGAGACTTTCATCTTAGTAATGGATGACTGGTTAAGGCGTCGTCCAGGAAAATGGTCATAATAGGAAATATGACTCCATAATAAATCTTTTTGTATTGTTGAATATGGTGTCGGGTCACCTCCATGTAGAGTGATTTGAGCGTTAAAGAATTAGATTAATTTCACTTCATGGAATAGTTTTCAAAATACCCTGGTGTTTTGACATGCTAATATTGTTATTAATATATTGTACTAGTGTTCGGATGATCTTTTCTTGAAACATCATGGGAAATTATTAGGTGGGTATTGACACTTTGTTCACGATGTATGTGTTGGAAGGTGATGCTATGCTTTTAGAAACAAGTTGTTCGGTAATGGTTTGACTGATCTTCTTCATGACTTTGGTTTTCTCTTTGGGTGCTCTTCTAGACATGACGAGCATGTCCCCTATTTTGACCACATCATGGAGACACTAAGATAGTGTTGGTATTGGGCCACACTACAGTTTAAATTATGTTGGTATTGATGAGTGGTTGTTATCTAGGTAGTACATGGGATGTGTCTTTTATTTTGGCTACTTCCTTTTTCGTGTTAGGGAACAGTTGTTTTTAAAATAGACATGTGATGGATTGATATGGAAAATTTACCAGATATAGGGTAAGGACTTCTTTATACTGGCGGATGGTTTCCAAATAGTTTTAAAGGCACGTAGTTAGATAAAGTTTGAATGTGCATTTTTGGTCCGCAACGTCTTTCGAGGGAAACATGTGAAACATGTTCCGATGTTTGATTGAGTTTCAGCCTTTTATGTTAACAAGATCCTGCAAACGACCTAGGGTATAAGATCCGTTTCAATTTTTAATATTTATTTTAATCCTTGGATTTAGTTATAAAGGGTAATCCATTAGGTTTTGAGAAGGGTTAAAGGTGTGTTTGTCATTGAGAACACAACACACCACTTCTAATGAGTTTAAATTACCTTGGTAGGACGGTGCTTTTAGTAGTGGTTCCCGATGGCATCACAGGGATGAGAAGATTTTAAGGTGGGTATAATGTAAGATCCCTTTTTTTGAACCTGGTTAAAATTATTAATGTTACTGAAATTATTTTCCAGTTTATCAAAGGGTCGTTCATTTTAAACCGAGCTTTGGAATATTATTCTGAGTGTTGGAACACCTAAAGATGTCTTTTTTCAAATTTTTATAGACGTTTTGAGGTAAAGGGGAAGTCACACGTGTGGCTCACAGTTTGTCTAACTGTGTCTCCAAATTGGGCGTAGTTAATGCTTTGAGGCAGTAGCTCTGGCATGGTTGGTGCACGGTTAGTAGAGACTGTGTGATGAGGCCTTGTGAGAGTGGTGTCCTAGGCAGTATCTGACACACGTTTAGTGCTCGGTTTTCCTAACGCTCCGAGAAAACCATGCGGGAAATTAAATGATATCCTTAAATTGTGGATCTTGCTAATTTTTTCCATTATATGTCTCTTTTAATCTTGTAAGCAGCCATAACTCAGGATTACTCTCCCTTGATGGATGGAAAACCTCTCCTATGCATTTTGGAGGTGATTCAATGGCTTCTCTTGGCTAATCGAATCCAAATTCTTAAGGTAGGTAGATGTCCTTCTTCGTTCTTGTTTGTTTTCATAGATCTACTTAGATCTACATCACCTCTTCTATAATTTTCTTAGATCTATTACCTTTATGGGTAAATCAATGTGTGTAGATTAAAAGTATGATATGTTTTGGCCTTGGTCTTACTAGGATAAGTAATCTAAGGTGGGTTCTTCATGAATCAACCCGTTTCTCTTGAAGGTTCTTCGTTCGTTATAGTTTCTGGAAAAAACCGATCTAGAATCCCAAATCGTTAGAAATTTATTTTATAATTATAGATTCATTAAATATATTGAGAAGGTTTGTTTCATTGATTATGATATGTCAACGAATGAAACTTTTGATGTTATTAAATAATTTTCCCACAAGAGATAAGTGGGGACTTGAACTTGTGTTGAGTTAAAGCATGATTGGATAATTTTGTTAAATTGATATGACTAAACAGTTAAATGATTGAATGAGAAGAATGCGTAATAAGGTAATTGTTGGTAGGATTAATTATCAATTCATGAGATGGAATAAGATTGTTGAATATCGAATATTTGACATGTTCGGAAGATAATTAGAAATCTGTAATAATTAATGGAGGGAATAATTATATCATGTTAAATGGTGAATGGTAAACTAATTGATTATTGGTTAATGATATAATGGTTTATTAATTAATTTTCATGCATTAAATTAAGAGTGTGAGTTGATTGTTTGTTACGATTGAATACCAGCAGTACTGTAGATGCGTATTAGTTTTACATGCCTTAAGTTGTCTTGGATGGAGTTTTTTGAAAATATGATATGTTGTGTGAGGTGGTTTCTAAATATCATGGCAGTGTTCAACATTTTTTGTCATGTTTATGTGGTGATTGTAGATTGTTATAGTCTTGGACGAATCACTAGTTGAGTGGACGGGTTCAGTCTTGCTAGGTAATTTTGTTAATTAAGTGTTGACTTATCTAAAGAGTGTTTTGTTTCATTAATTAGTTGTTGAATTAGTTAACAGATTGGTTTTTTAGTGTTAGACATGGTATTCTATAGAAATGATAAATGTATATGTATGATTGATGAATGGGTTGTGAGATAAGGACTCAGGCTCCAAATACTCACAGCGTGTTATACATGGCGTTCTACACCAATTATAGATGTATCTGTATGACTGATAGATGGGTTGTGAGAGAGGGAATGATGCTCCAAATACTCATGGGGTTCTAGACATGGCGTTCTACTCCCAGCATGCATGAAAATATTCTTTAATGGGGCAGGGACTGATGATACAAATACTCATGGGTTGTGAAAGATAGACTGATGCTCCGAATACAAACGAGGGTTCTATACATGATGTTATATACCCATTAATTTACATTAGACTGTGGGTCCAATTTAGCATGCATGAAATGAGTAAATGGTTAATAAAGGCTGTTGTGACATAATGATTTTGTGTTTTGATTATGAGAAATTGTTCAGACTTATTAATGAATTTGGTGAACCACTGTTAGTTGAAGGACACAGGAACGAATCACTATATTAGGGGATGGGATTAGACTTAATATATGAAAGATTAAATTTAATATCATATGACATGTTATCCAAGCCAGAGAACATGCTTGGATTCAGTCTTTACCTTGATTACATAGATGGTCTTTAGATACATCCGTGGTGAGTGACGTATACGGGAGATATCGGGCGTTGGCCAAATCTCAAGACATTCACAATTTTTTAATATTGGAATAATTCATAAATGATAATTGATTAATTTTTACGATGCTTTCTCAGGGGAGCGTGCATCCATCTGTGGAGGAAGTATGGCTGTTGCCCTGCTTTTCAACTTTCCAAAGGTTGGTGGCATTCGCTCTATGTTCAGGGACATTTTCTCCATGATCAAAACAGGATGATGGGATGTCGGTTATTCCTTCCATGGATTCCTCCTCGGAACTCATCACCTAGTCTGGGTCTCCCTCATAGATTTAATACATTTTTCGTGAAACTCTTCCCATTTCCATGTTTCCATGGATTCCAGTTAATTACACTGCTTCTGTCAGGACATTCCAATGGGTCCGGTCCGGGCAGCAACCTTCAGTTGGGGGAGTAGTCACTCTGAGGCATCACTAACATGTTTGAATGCTGGGGAATTGGAATGTCTATCATTTTACCATTATTAAAGGGCTTTTCAATGGCGTCAAAGCCCAAGGAATCCCACATCGAGCACGGGGAATCATATTCCATAGGCATGTATCTGAGGTTTTCCTCAGTTTCCTGTGTTTAACACAGGGTATGCCCTAAGTTTAACGTCCAACAGAGACGGTATGGGCTGATCAGAACAGTAGTTGGAGTGGATCAGATGGAGGAACCTTCTTGAGGGAGCACTGATATCGGAGCCAGCCCGTGGGCAGCTTCCCAAATGCTGTGGAGGGGAATGGGGTGGCCTGATCTCACCGGGATGTGGCGACTCGGATAAGAATTAGGATGAGTGATGGAATGTTACCAGGAGTAGAGTGGGAATGAAATAAAACTGTCATGGAGATGATGGTGGGGATGGTCTTGAGTCTCAAAGATACTTCCAACATATCCCAGTGGCAGGAAATCAAAGTCCGCATAGTTCGGTTGGAGAGAACTGACATGAAGTGGTTCGGAACGACCAATGGGTGATGGGCGTGAACCTTAGGGAGGCATTCTATGTACCATTCTTTGACATGGGTCAAAATCCATGTGGTTCAAGATTGGGTCTTGGTATGCCTACATGGAGGTGGTCGGGACCAATAGTTGGCATGATAGAACCTCATAAGACTTCCTACGTACCATGTCGTGACATGGAACAAAGACCACATAGTTCATATTGGATGTGTGGGGCTTAAACTCTAGGCTACCGAAAGTGGTGGGTGAACTGATGTGAATGAGGATGGAATGACCGGGTGGTGGGCTTGAACCTCATGAGGCTTCCAACGTACCATTCCTTGACATAGATCAAATTCCATGTAGTTCATAATTGAAGTCGGAGTACCGACGTGACGATGGACATGGGGTCCGATGGGTGTTGGGATTGAACTTCTTGATCCATACTACATACCATGCCTTGACATGGATCAAAGTCCACATAGTTTGGGATGGTCACAATGACTTACTGCAGGACTTGAATGCAGTTTAACGTCATTCGGGATGAGGGAATGTCGGAGAAACGTGGTGAAGATGGACCTTGGTCCGATGTATGATGGGCTTGAACCTCATGAGGCTTCCTACGTACCATGCCTTGGCACGGATCAAAGTGCGCATAGTTCGGGTTGAAAAACGGGCTTTTGGACTGACATGAAGGGGTTTCAGAACAACTGGATTGTACGGTTACAATGGCTTACCGCTGGATTGTGATTCATTTTAATGTCATATGGGGTGAGGGCATGTCAGAGAAACGACGCGAGTAAGGACCTTGTTCTGATGGATGTTGGGCCTGATCCTCGTGAGGCGTCCTACGTACCATTCATGGTCATGGATCAGAGTCCATGTATACCGGGTTGGTCACAATGACTTACCACCGGACTGGAATATAGTTTAACGTCATGCGGGACAATATGGAACCTGAGGTGAAGAAACGACCGGGCGGTGGGCTTGATCCTCATGAGGCTTCCTACATACCATGCCTTGACAAGGATCAAAGTCCTCGTAGTTTGTGTGTACAGTTTAATGCCATGCGAGATGGGGAGTTTGGGTTTTACACTCTGAGGAGGCCTAGGGTGGTTCATGGTCGGTGTTCACTCTAAGCCCACAGGAGTCATGCTCGGTGTGAGAAACAAGTGGTTGCTGGGAGCTGACAATCACATCGTGAAAGGTGCGTCTGTGGGAAGCAAAGAGTGGATTACGTGTTAGGGCGCCCATGGGGCTGCGACATACTCTAGGATGGAGGCCTGAGGGTGAAAAATCACAGTGGGAGAGGCATCTGGGACTGAAGAAATGAGGTTCCTCGTTCCCTATCACACCCCCCGCTGGCCCTAGCGGTGGGGAATCACGGAGGTGCATGGGTGCTACCTTCCATAAGAAGGACTAGAGGCTTACACCAAGATGGTCTCCCTTCCCCCACGGACAAAAGAAACTCTCAGAAGGAGGATATCACCCCCTGTGGAGGCCAGGTGCGTGGATAATGTCCAAGGTGTGGGGACCCCGCGTGAGAAGCACATGGCAATGTCACAGTTTAACATCATGGGTTTAGGAAGAGGGTTCTTGGAAGTTTAACATCCTACATCTCGGATGGGGTGGGATTACTCCGCACCCCTCGGACTTTCATGACTAGTACCCTATGCTCCTTGTGGGAGGGAAGGTACCGACAATGCCTCGTAAAAGGGGGATCACAGAGCGAACCATCGAGGGGACCATGTTAGTGTGGATATGCGAGGAAGAAATAGCCATTAGTGTGCCTATGAAAAGAAACATTAGGTGAAGCAATTCCATGGGCGGTATCGTCCAGGTGACTTTGAAATCACATCGTGCAATCCTTGAGGGTTGCACGGGAGAAGGAATTTCCAAGAAGAGGGGTCCATAGGAAGGGGCCTTGTGGAGCTCAGTCGCTCTACGTAGTGGAGGGTACTAGCGACGGGATGTACTTCTCAATGTGGGGTACCATAGCCTTAGAATGGGGCAGTGGTGAAAATGGTAGGTGCTTCGTGAAGTGGAAGGGTATTCGTGGAGTACTGTCTCGTAGAGCACCGCCTCGCGGAGCACCGCCTCACAAAGCATAGGTGCCTCGCGAAGCAAAGTTCCGTGAAGCAGTGCGCTCTGCGAAGTATAGTGACAGTGTCTTGGCATGTGGATCAAGTGTACATGAGGGGTGTTTCGCGATGCATAAATGCTCCACGATAACCCAGGTCCCCTTGTGGATCCCTTTCCTTCGCGAATACCCTTAGGCATCACGAAAGGAATCCCTCTTGGAAGAGGGGATCAAAACAAGACAATGTGGGGGATCCTCATGAAGAAAAAAAACCTCACAAAGATCATGATTCACCGAGAAAATAGTGCTTTACGATTTGGGAGCGGAGAAGTTGAATGGTCATCGTGTCTACTCGGGAGGCTAAGGGGGAGATTGGTATTTATAGATAAGAGGCGCCATGAAGCAGAGCTTACATGGCACAAATAGAGATTCGGTTTCTTCGGAGTGGGTCGCAAACGTCAACTGGGTTCGTAGAGGGGTACCGCCTCCTTTGCTTCGCGGTGGGATCGCGAATGTCAGGGGGTTCACAAAGGGGTACCACATCATTTTCTTCGTGGTGGGATTTTGAATGTCAAGGGTGGTTGTGGAGCATCCCACCTCTGTTGCTTCTTGGTGGGCTCGTGAACGTTAGGGGCGTTCACGGAGTGTCCCGCCACTATTACTTCGCGACGGCCACGTTGCTTGGGGCGGCTCCACGCTGTGGCTTCACGAGGTAAGCCAGGAGACCTTTCTTTTTTTCATTCTTTTAATCCAAAATTTTGGCACCAAAAAATTCCCCCCTCATACTTTGAGCCACGGAGGGTTCTAGTGTCGATGTCTGAGGGAAATTTCCAAAATCGTCGGCAGTTTGTAGTGCTGACTCGCGATGAGTGTGTGCGCGGTGGACAGGGGCCATGCGGGCCGAGCACGCCGTGAAGCTCTGCACGGGCTGGACACTCTGGGAAGCTCAGAGGGCCGCCACCTATAAATAGGGGGCTACCTCTATTTCTTCTTTTCCCTTCTCTGTGACTATGTCATTCTGCACTCTCGATTCGCAATGCTCTGCATACTTCGTGTCTGCTCTACGTGAATCGGGCTTCGCGGCGAACCACGAGCCTTTGACTCTGCGACTGCACAAAGAGAATGTGTGCTTATTGGCTGAGGCCATGCTACACGTCATGGATTTGTGAACGGGCTCTACCAACGAGCTCCGCGAATGAGCTCCACGACTCGACCTGAAATTTATTCGAGTTCTGAAACCCAATGGCCCATCAAGAAGCTGCAATGGGGGTGCTTGCGGACAGCGCCCAGAGGGATGAGATGGCCAACTGTCTGAGCCTGGGGGAGCTAGTCCGAAGCCACTCAAACCATAATTCTTTGACAGAACTTTTATCAGAGATCCAAAAGAACTATCCACTGAGAAAGAAGGTGACCTTGTATGTATTCAGGTTTAGGGATGACGTCCTTATTCCTTAGTGGGGGGGGAGGTACGAATCAGTTTGCTGGTTCAGAAGCACACCGTGCCAGCGCCAATGGTTCAGGGCGGCCGATGGTCTGGTTTAGGGAGGACATCACACCTGTCACCGCCAACTATCTAAACAACCATCTGAACAAAATTGATGGGAATCCACTACGACAAGAGTTGTCCCATCCCATGTACTGCACCATATAGAAGGAGGCATTGAGGGATTCGATGAAGGGGTGGTCCGATGAGTGGGTCTTGCGCCGGGGTGGCAACTTCACCAATGATTGGGCATGAGCCTACTGGGTGGGCGCCTCATGCAAGGAATTCAGAGCCGATATGAGGAGAGTGGGATTGTATGAGGCGGCATGGGCCTCCCAATTCCACATTTATCAACCGAAACAGCTGATGCCAGAGCTGTTGAGCATATTATCATCTAGGACCAACACTTTTCACATGCACCATGGGGAGGTTGGAATCAGTATGTGTGGTGTCCATCAGCTTTCGGGGGTCCTGTTGTTGGGGGATATGTATGATGAGTTCCTCCTTGTCATGAGTGTGTGGGAGGATCTGGACTAGATGCTGCGGCTGGTGCTGGCACTACTGGGACTGGTCCCTAGAGAGGATAAAGAAGTGGTGAGAGATGTTCACTTTAATAAGTGTTTCAAGCAGTTTCTGAACATCCTAAAGGATCGAGAGTTTCTCCCAAGTCCTCGAACTTGCGCGAAGGGGGAACAATGGGACAAGGAACACTCATATTGGTTACTCTTGGACGACAACCAATGAAAGACCTGGGGTTTCAGTGTTAGAACTGAGCAGCGACCGATAGTCAAGATGGCGGCGTTTATCACATCTCTTATATGTGATCAGATCCTACTAGTGAGGGATACCAACAAGGGGGTGCGACCTAGTTCATTTATCATTTCATACATGATGGCCACAGGAAGGTAGGTCAATCTTGGGATTCTGATGTTCACCATATTGTACAAGATGCTACGACACGTTAGCGAGGGAAAGAATCCTTCGAGGATAAGCGAGTCCTTCCATCTTCTGTATGGGTGGATCACGGCGCACATCAGGGGGGTTTATGAATATAAAAACCCAATCTTACCACTAGGGTCAAAATTCCACCCATCCATTTTGAATGCGTCTGAGAGATTTCCATCCAAATTAACCGTGTCGTTGGTACTAAACCAGGTGTGGAAGGCTGATGACATTAATATACACCCATTTTCAATACCGATAAGGGTACATACCAATGATGGTCAGGGGATGGAGGAGCATTAGGACAATCTCATGGCCTTCCGAGGTGACGTCTTGGTGGCATGGGTGGACCACGAGTCTCTTTGCGAGCCGTACACCCCATACCGAGTTGTAAGGAAATTTTGGTGCCTACGGAGGCTGACCTCACAGGTCTACTGGGAGGTGAACCACGAGTTGAACATATGTGTGAAGAGGAAATTATGGCTCATGTTCACACGAGATGATGAGAAAATTCGAAATGCATTGCCTCCGGCTAATTCCACCTTTGGACTGGTGAAGGAGTAAGCCATAAGCTACGAGGCAGCTTATCCAGGGGAAATGCTGAAGTAGCCAACCATTCAAGCTGGTGATGGAGGGCCTCCCCTATCCTAAGGTCGAGGTCAGTGGGTAGCAAGGGCCTCTCGTTGTGGCAGGGCTTCCAAGGCAGTGAGACCTGCACTAGTTGAGGACGAGACAATAGGAGAGGATCCAAAAGCTGTAGTAGACCCGGTGGTCCTGGAAGAGCAGAGCCATCCGTAGGGGCGGCCACCGAGGGGATTCAGCAGGATATCCACTAAGGCTCTAAGGAAGTGGATATGCTATATCGACATGCCAGAGAATGGTGTTTTATCAGAGGCCTTGGACATTTGGGACGTCAACCAGCAACACCTCGGTCCACTCGAGGTGTGGGAACACCAGAGCCATCTCAGGATGGATTTACCGAGTATAGGCCACTGTCCGGTCCGTTTTTGCAATGTCCCCAATGGAGGCGGAGAAATATCTGGATGAGCTAGAGGAATTTGGACATTCCAGTGGTGTCTTGCATCCAATGACATACCAGGTGAGGGTACTGTTGGATCATATGGTTACCCCACAACTGTCGGCCTCTGAGATAAGGGAGCGCTTCCCCCTATCGGAATATTCAAATGAATCCTCTCGTGGAGACAGGGCCGGGGGAGTGAGCCCGTTGGAGGAAGGCGAAGTCAGCGATCAAGACTCATGTCTCGACGATTTCACAGAGCCTCTTGAGGTAACATTCCATGTTTCTTCCCTTGTGGTCTTCTCTCAGGTCATTATGGATCTTTTACCAACATCTGAACCATGCAGGAAGATCCTTTACACAGACCTCGCTCTCGCCCCTCAGTGGGAGATGATGCAGGACCCTCAGAACCCGCACTTGTGGCTATGTCCAGTTCGATGTCTTGTAGGGCTAGGACACCTGATGTTGCTCTTCAAGAATCATCGGACCTTCCGACAATATATGGGGGGGCACGCTTTGTGGTCCCATCAACATCAACTCATAAGAAATACCAGGAATTCAATCTCTATAAGTACTCTCCACTGAATTCATTACTACCACACGTTGATCATGCTAACTGACATACATGCCCTTCTCTGTTATGTAGAATTCTTCGACTGGCATGGTCCACTGTGGCGAGGCTCTTTGGGATTTCTGGAATCACCCCACCCTAAGGTATGACAGTAATTTTAGAGATATTTTCCCAGTCCAGCCAAGCTACAAAACCCCCCATTATTGGCAGGAGCACCATCGGGGTCGTGACTGAGGTCATTGAGGTGGGGTCCGATGCTAAGGATCTGTCAGTCAACCTAAGTCTTGCTGCATATGATCTAACACCAGAGGTTGTGCCTGATCCCACGGCAGATGCATATCCTGCTGAAGATTTCTCGAGGTCATACCCCACATATGATCCTACCAACCGCGCGGACTGGGAAGAAACGGCCTCTGACGAAGACGACAGCGAGATAGTCTGCCGCTGATCATGGAAACGGATCATGCGCTTTATCAAAAAGACCCCTCACGCATTATGGCTAGGCGATATGGACAAAATTCGCTCGTAGCTGCGTGATCTTTATACTGGGGGAGTGGATGCCCATCACCCTCACCTGCTCATCCGAGATCTTATGATGGATAAGATCCGGGAATACGATCGCGACCTCAGCGTGGGCTAGCAGCGGAGGAAGGAAATGAACATCAAGAAGCTCTGGGAAGCTGAAGATGAGATCCATTAGCTACAGATCCGGGCGGATTAATAGTCAGCCTCTCTTAATGCACAATCAGAGATGATCTTGAAATTGATGGCCCATCTGGCCGTGGAGGAAGAGAATCTAAGGCAAGCCTCCGAAGAAATGGCCATTATTTAGGCTGAGGTAGAGTGGGACCAAACTGAGGCTGATGACCTATGCCCCATCACTGTTGAGGAGGAAGGGGAGCTGAGCTAGTGGCAGTAATTCCTAGACACCACAAGACGAACGGTGGTAGAACTGCAATGCTCTTTGATGGGGTCAACTGATCCATGGGTGGAATAAACCCCGAGTGTTGTAAGGATCACAAACACTCATACATACATTCATGTTTTTATTTTTGAATACATGAGTCTTATTGTCATGGTTAGATTTAGAAAAATCGATGATCCGTTCTTTCAATGTTCGTTGGTTCATGAGGGGCGTAACGCCAGGGGTGTTGGGATTAATCCAAACATAGGGAAGTGGAAAGTGTGAATCATGATACCCAAAATCTGGAACACTTTGGGGATGGCGTGACAATAAAAGATAACTATTGACTACGGTAGAAACACAGTATCCTTATTGTGTTTTCCTGAAACGAGGATAACAAATGAGGTCTGACCGTTTACCATGTTCGAAACACAAGGACTAACTCACAATACTACCAATTATTCTTCCGGAACGTTGGCCCAGGAAATTAGGTGGGCCATAGGCCGAGCATCCATACTTTTAGGGGGTTCCACCAGACATGAAAGGGGACGAGGGTATGAATAAGGTGGCACACAAAGTGATGAACGTTGAGTGAGGGTTTGTTCGAACTGAATCCAACACTCTTGAGGTTATGCCATCGTGGTGGAAGCACACTCGATGGATGCAACGATTTGATCATGGATCATTATTTCTTTGAGACAGGGAAACTCTGTCTAGGGGGATATCACTTCCAAATATCATTTTGGGGCATCCAGAACTTGTTCAGGGAAAAATTGTAGTTACATAGTTCTCCTGAGCGGTCAAGCCCTGGGCCGGAAATGAGGAGAGACATGACTTCTGATTCTTGTGGCTGGACCCTAGGTGAAATACCAAGCGTCTCTATATATCACATGAGTATGAGAATCAAGCCATACGTAGCTCTAGAAGCACAGATTAACATCATGTAGGATGAGGAGAATCCTGGTTGTGCCGATACATATCCCACCAAAACTACTAATCCCACACGGGTCGTGCTCGATGTGGGAAACAATTAGTAATCATGAACTTTCCAAACACAGGAAGGGGCATGGTGGGGCAAATGGATTCTTGGTAAATATTGACCCTTATGATGCTAACATGCCTATGTAGCACACCTATACGCATAGAGAGATAATGTCGAATTTTATGGAATTCCACTTGAACATGAGGAAGTGGAAATGCGTGAATCATGACACTCTAAATTTGGAGAAAAATGATTGTGGTGTGATGATGGAGGACATCTGTTGACCGTGGCAGAAATGAAGCATCCATATTGCATTAGCCTGGAATGGGGACAAACAAATGAGGGTCGACCATTGACCATGTTCGAAACACGGGACCTATCACAAATGTCGTCCGAGATCCTTAGGAACGTAGAACCCAAACGATAGGAGAGCCCTTAGGCCCATCATCCATGGAGAGCCTTTAAGCATAGCATCCATGTCATCTGAGGGTCCTTTTGGACGTGGAAGAGGATGAGGATCCAAATAGAGAGCTCACGAAGATTGGTCCTAGAATGAGTGGGTGTCCCAATGAATATCTCACACTTCAGGCTCTTTTTCAAAATGCATCTGAATACGACAACGAGATGTATTGGATTGAGGGATCCAAGTCATTTCCTATAGGGAGATCTTAGTTTAGGGTTGTAGAATTCGAACCATGTATGGGAGGAAACACCGAAGGCACGTGGTGGGTAATTACAAAAACCCCAATGTGGATGAGGACATAAGCCCTACTTATAGCACAACCCCCTTGGGAGTGGTTTTATGTCAAGGGACTAAAAATGAGAGTTGAGTTGGGCCTGAGGCAATGTATAGAGGCGTTCCTACATATCCCATGAGGATGGGGATCATGCTGCACATAGTTCTTGAAAGGGTCTTAGATTAAGGTCTTAGAACTCAGAACATGAATGGGTAAGGAGGGAAGAAACCCCATGGTGATGTGGTTACAAAACCTGATGTGGATGAGGACAAAAGCCTTACATACCTTGTGTTCTCTGGGGAAGTGCTCGAGTCGAGGAACAGAACACAAAAAATTAGGTTGGGCCGGTGGGGAAGTGTCTGGGTGCTCCTACGTATCTCATGAGGATGGGAATGAAGCCATATGTAGTTCAAGAGGGTGGCACGGCACGATGAGGTACTAGTGAAAAGGGTGAATGGGGCGTGCAGGTCTAGCCCCCACACCAAGGGAAGCAGTATTTGATAAATCTTGTTTGTCCTTTAAGGTGAGTGGTTTTTTTTTGGAGCGACTTTCCTAGGGTAGCAAGCCCTGGTGTCGCTGAAAGAATCAAGCTGTAGCACCCTGAGATTTTATTATAAATATATATATATATATATATTATTTCATATGTTATATGCAAAGGACTATTTCACTCCACACAACACTATCTTGGCTTGCGTTACATGCAATCACGACCTTCCTCGATAGCGTGTGTAGTAGGCAATACCGAGTTTCACCAATCAATAATATATTATAATAATATTATAAACTAGCCGTTAAAAATATTATTAATTTAATTTATAATTTTATAACATTATTATTCAGCTTACTTATTTTTTAGAATGAGGAATGAAAACAAAATTAGATTTTCGAATAAAAGAAGTATTTTTTTTTAAAAAAAATGCAGTTTTACCTCCTTTTGATTGAACACCCATTTTAATTCTAATTTTTTACATATTTTTAAGTTCAATTTTACAAGATAAATATCCATTTTGGAATCAGGATATAAAAATTTACTTTGGATAAAATTTTCATATTATTCTGATTACTTTCATATTTTAATGAATAGTAAAAACACGCTATATTTTAATTAAAAACAACTTTTTATCATTGTAATAATTTATATGGTTAAATAATAATATTTAATTGTTTTAAATTATAAATAGAATATATTTTGTCCATTTAATATAATGTATGTCATTAGCATTGATTTTACATTTAATTCATAGGTAAAATCATTTCAATCTTTGACAATGTTTTAACTTTTAAAACCCATTTTTTTACAACACGATTAATTTTAAATTAGTTACTTCAACTTATGTGTTTTGAATTTTGAAAAATAGATTCCATATTTTGATTCAGTGGGTCCAAATTAGGTTAATAGTTTACTTTTATTTTTTTTGAAATTATGAATAGTAACTACGGTAATTTTTATTTACTATAGTTAATGGTAAATCGGTTAATTAAGGGTACAAATAAGATAATAAAATTACCCTAACACCTACCAAATTCCTATTGGATGACTAATAGTCGACCCATATCACCTAAGGGTCATATTGGATTCATTTTATGTTCTTTTATCCTTGAAAATAATTTAATTTTTATTAAAACCAAAGAAAGTGACAACATGTCACTTTCTTAAATCTTATATGTATAATAAATTTAATTTAGTGATAAACTTAATTAATCATCAAACATGAATAGTATACAGAAATATAATAATATTATATACATCATTTGAATTTATTTAGGATTTTTATGGATTACATAATTATCATTAAATGTTACACAATAGTGATGTTAAAATTATTTTATTGGTTGAAATATCAAATAAATGGTCTTAAAAATATTATATTAAATATTATATTAACTATTTAATATGATCCACGAATTTTCTAGATTACTATGACATGTTTGGAAGCTATTAAATCTTTTATTTCAAACATTTCATCTGTCTGGATTTTATTAAAATTCAAATACATGAATAGTGTCAAAATTGACAGTTTTGTTATTTAATAAAAATAACATAATATAAAATTGTTTAAAAATCACAAATATATTTAAAAATTATAATTTAAAATTCATATGGTCTAAAATGTCACTTTATATCCAATTATGGAAAATTCACAATGCATAAGTAATTATTTATAACAATATTAGATTTAGAATCTTATTACCACAAATAAAATTAAATAGATTACATATGGATAAATCAAGTTGATAATGTTTAAAATAAATTCCCGACTTTTCTAAATATTATTTTTTGATGATATTACAACCCTATCTCATATAATATTCGAATATTAGTCGTTTTTGAATGTTTTTATGTTGGGTTTGATTTATTATAAATTATTATTTATGAGGTTTCCAAAGGTGCCCTTCTCCTCCATTATAAAACGGCACCTCCTCCCTCTCCCATTTAAGAAACTTTTAGCCTTAAAGCTCATCCAAACCCTGACAATTTGTCTTCTCCACTTGCCTAGAAACATCCTAGAGGACCTGGTCGTCTTCAGAGACCATATTTAGTGCCCTAATAGGTTGTTAAGAAGAGGCGTATCAAAGAAGAGGTAATAGATTTTACTGATTCTTTCCAAATTATTTCTTCTTCTACATCTTCTTCTTTATTTGTTTAATTATAAATTAATAACATTAGTATCACTAATATACTTATATGTTATTATAAATATGAAACAACCATATTTTACCTTCTATCCATCCTACGGAAAATGAAATCATTGTGCGTGCGTACGTATGGAATACCGTCTCCACGCCGTGGTGTAATCTATTTTCCACCAAATCCTTGCTTGTATGGGTATAATGGTGTAAAGAATAACTATATTTTATTTTTATAACATGATACTGATACTGAAATATTATATCACCAACTCCAATTCTAGTAAAAAATTATGGGAACGATATCATCGCTCGTGCGTACGTATGGACTACCATCTCCACGATGTGATGCGACTCGTTCTACATGATATTCATTGAATGGTGATTATATAAATGAATTGAATGAATAAATATGATATATATTACACTAATACCATTCTTTAAATAAGGTATCTATAAAAAAAGTGGATTAAAAATTTATTCGACAAAACATGCGTAAGAACATAAAGCAATAAACACACGAATAACAAGTAGCAATGAAATATTATTAAAAAGAATATAAGAATATGAACTTATATGATATCATAACAATGAATATGATTATGTAATAAGTCAATGAAATTATTCAAATCATTATTCATGAGGTTCATACACATACAAAGCTTATCAGACCTAAGGTAAGGGAAAATATCACAATCTCATTTTTATCTGTGATTGTTTATACTTTGGTATTTACTGTGGTGTATTTATCATCCACATCCATGTTACATAAATATGTAATATTATTTATATCCTCCTATAATTTTTTAAATCCAATTTTTCTTGTTGGTGAATTTTTAGTAAAAGATATGAAAGGAATCATTTTTTGATTTCAGTATGAGATACTTTTTGACTTTTTCAGCCAAAGTATGAGAAGAATGTTTTTTTAAAATTACACGACATGATTGAATTTTTATGATTTCATACATTATTATTTAATTTAAGCTTCCTTTACAAGTTTTCAAGTTTATTTTTAATTAACTTCTTTCAGTTTAAAATTTAATTATATGTTAAGAATGGAAAAAAGTTTTTGAAGTCGAAAGGATATTTTCCTCAAGAATGGAGTTCAAATGTTTTATCAAAATTATTTTTAATATAAGATAATATAGGGTTATGTTTCAATCCCTATTATTAAATTGATTTGATTATGTTATGATCAAATTATTTTTATTAATTCCTTTATCTTATATTGATTTCTTATGGGGACATGATGTTTAAGAATCCCATTTTTATTACATGAGTTGTGCTATGATATATGATAAATGATTTTGTGGCACAGATTAGAACGGTTTCATTATGAGATGGGTGGGCCCTATATCTCCCTCCAATGCATTGGGTTATGATTTATATCTCATGATATAGACATGGCTGGAATGGCAAGTTCAACCGGTTTAGTGGTACAGGACTGGAATTAGGAGTGAACTCGGTTCAGAAATAGACATTGTCCACTAGGATAATCTTGGAAATAAATCATGACTAATATGAAATGATTTTCTATGATTATGTGTGTATGGGAAATAGTTTCATGTTTTATGTTATGATTATTGGAATTTTATTTTCACTTCTATGATTTATCCCATCTAATGATATTATGACCTCTTTTGCAGGTTAAGATTTTCAAAATGTTATGTTTCTTATGAATATGATATTATTGATATTACCTTTATTTACCCTTACTGAGAATTTTATCTCACCCTTTTGTATGTTTTCTTTTCCCTAGGTCAGGAAGAAGGATATTATGTAGGATATGCTAAAAGGGACTCTAGATATGATGAAATAAATTGGAGAAAATGTAGATGCTTTATGAATAAGTTGTTTATGTTTCCCTATTTCTGAAGACACTATACCTATATGGATATATCATGGTTTCGTTATATGTTGTAATAAGTATGATTCAATTATGAAGTAATGAACATGTTTGTAAAGTATGGGTCGTTATAGTTGGTATCAGAGGGAGGTTATAGTCAACCTTTGGAAATTAGGATGTGAAAGCCTTAGTAAGAACTATAAGGATATGTCTAGGCCTAGAACACGATATTAGTGTTTTATAAATGACCTTGAATAACCTATGATAAGACCTAATGTGTGAAATTTTATTACTGATTATGTTGTATTCTTGTTATAATTATTGTTTCTCACAGTATTATTATTGGTTTTAGTTAACGATCGAACTCGAAAGAACCGTGTTAATGTGGAATGTAATGGGAAATTCAATGATTGTCCCCCTGAGCAACCAAACGTTATGGGAGATGGAATGAAAAATCTTGTAGCCATGCTCACACAACTTTCTCAAGCTATGAATCATGCCCGACATCCAAATGAGCAAATTGAGGACCAATATTCTGTTGAATCCTTCATGAGGCAGCATCCACCCTCATTCAGTGGGTCTACTAATCCATTAGTTGCTGAACAATGGATCAGTACTACTAAAAATATATTTTCAGTTCTACAATGTTCTAAACATGATAAAGTCGTCTTAGCAGTATATCGTTTGGAAGGTGAATCTGATCAATGGTGGAATATTATTAAGAATATGAGGCAAAGGGATGAAATTGAGTCCATGAAATGGGACAAGTTCAAGAACATATTTTTCAATAATTACTTCCCTCGTATTCTTCGAACAAATATTGAGAAGGAGTTTCTTCAACTCAAGAAAAAGGATGATGAATCTGTTGGTACCTAAGAAACAAATATTACAGGACTAGCAAGGTATGCTTCCTGAATTAATATCCAACCTGAGAGTAAGATTGATCGATTATTTAGTGTCTTAAGACCAAGTTTTGAAGAGATTTATCCATAATGGATTTCAATAGCTACAAGGAAATTGTTCGATGTTCTCTCAAGGTTGAGATAGAAATTATAGTATCCCATCAGACATATGGGTCAGATAAGAAGAGGAAAATAGAATTAAAATGAAAATCTAAAGACCACAATTTAAAGAAGATGAGTTTTCCCTTATACTCAAGGAGTGGAAAGAAACATGGAGGCAATTTTCTTAAAGGGACATGTAAATGTTTCAAATGTGGAAAGGAAGGTCATCGGGCATTTGATTGTTGCAATAATGGGAAAGGGATGTCTAGTGAGTTCATCAAAGAAAAGACTATACAGAATGCACCTCCTACACTTCATTGTTACAAGTGCAAGGAAATGGGGCATTATGATAATCAATGCCCTTATCCAAGGGTTGTTGATGATGATCAACGTCAACAAACTCTTAAGGCTAGAGATAAAGGAATGTCACAAGCAATTTCTATTGGCGATGTGGAGTATGATAACGAAGCGATGAAAGGTACACATACCATCCAATCTAAAGTATAAAATGTTTTATTTGATTCTGGATCCAACCACTCTTTTATTTCTGAAAACTTTTCTAAGGGTATCGCCATATTAACTCAACAATAAGATGATGATTTAGCTGTGAAAACTCTTAATGGCACAACAGTCGCATCAAAAGTTTATAATTATTATCCGATTGATGTTTGTGGGAAAGTGATTCCTACAAATCTTGTAATCCTTCTGATAGTTGAATTTGATGTGATTATTGGCATGTATTGGATTTATTTATACGGAGCTCATATCAATTTCCAAAGAAGGGAAATCACAATTAATATTCATGATCAATCTATGATCACCTATCGATGCATGGATGAATATAACCTTCCAGTGGAAATTTCATCGATCTTATGGGTCTTGATTCTAATAAATGAAGGTTATTTATCTCATATTGTTTGAGAGAAACTCATGATTAAGAATATGTCCATTGTATAGGAGTTTTTTGAGGTCTTTCTGGAGGAATTGCCAGGTCTTCCACCAAATCGTGAAGTTGAGTTTTCAATAGAACTCATACCAGGTTCCAAGCCTATTTCAAATACACCTTATAGAATGGCCCCAATTGAGTCGTAGGAAATGAAGAAGCAAGTCCAAGAGAATATTGACAAGGGATTCATATGCCCTAGTGCTTTACCTTGGGGAGAACCTGTTCTATTTATTAAGAAGAATGATAGATCAATGTGACTCTGCATTGATTATTAAGAACATAACAATATCACTATCAAAAAAAAATATCATCTCCCGCGCATTGATGAATTATTTGATCAACTACACAGAGATCAATACCTTTCCTAGATTGGTCTTCATTCAGGGTATCATTAATTAAAGGTCAAAAGGGAGGATATACCATAGACGTCGTTCCATACAAGGTATGGACACTATGAATTTATACTTATTCCATTTGGTCTTACTAATTCCCCTACTATCTTCATGGATCTGATGAATAGAGTCTTTAGAGACTTTCTTGATCAGTTTGTGGTAGTATTTATAGATTATATTATTGTATATTCAAAGAGCAATGATGAACATGAAGATCACTTGAGAATTGTATTGAAGATCCTGAGAAAGGAGAAGCTTTATGACAAATTTACCAAGTGTGAATTTTGGCTTCAAAAAGTTTCATTTTTGGCTCACATAATCTCAAAAGAGGGGATATATGTGGATCTAGAAAAAACAAAGGTTATCGAAATATGGTCAAGACCAACAAATGTAACTGAGATCCGAAAGTTTCTTGCTCTGGCTGTTTATTATCGACGTTTTGTGAAAGATTTTTCAAGGTTATCTAATCCAGTCACCAGGTTGATTCGAAAAGGAGTTATGTTCATGTGGATGGAGGACTGTGAATAGAATTTCACAGAGTTCAAAAGAAGGTTATCCAATGAACCTGTTCACACAATGCCTTGTAGTGGAAAAAGGTTTGTGATCCACAGTGATGCCTCCAAGAAGGGATTGGGGTGTGCTCTCATGCAAAATGATATGGTGATAGCTTATGCAACACGACAGTTGAAAATCCATGAGCAAAATTACCCAACTCATGATTTGGAGTTAGGTGTGGTATTCATTAAATTAATTATTTGGAGGCATTATCTTTATGGTGAAAGGTGTGATATTTATACTGATCATAAAAGTTTGAAGTATATTTTCACACAAAAGGAGAAGAATATGCGCCAAAGAAGATGGTTGGAACTGATTAAATATTACAACTGCTCAATTCATTACCACCCTGGAAAAGCGAACAAGGTGGTAGATGCATTAAGTCAACAAGACAATGCTAGCTTATCCATTATGAGGATCTCAAAAGATCCAATATTTATGGATTTACAAAGGATGGATTTGGAATTATAATGGAAGGGGAAAATGTTATCTTTTTCAAATGAATGTTCAACCCTCTATGCATGTGAAAATTAAAGAGGCATAGAAATAAGATGTAGAGTTACAAAAGAAGATGATAAATGCTCTTGAATTCCACTTTGATTATGGTGAAATAATACGGTTCAGGAATCGGGGTTGTGTTCCTCCCATCCCAGAATAATAGAAAGAGCTACTGGATGAGGCTCAAAGTTATTCATTCTCAATTCATCATGGAAGCATTAAGATGTATAGGGACCTGAAAGATTACTTCTGGTGGGATGGCATGAAAAGAGATGTTGCGAAATATGTCTCTCGATGCTTGGTTTTTTAGCAAGTCAAAGCTGAGAGATAGAAGTCTAAGGGGATGTTACAACCATTACAAATACCCGAATGGAAATGGGAAAACATCACTACGGACTTTTTCACCGGACATCCTAAAACATCCAAAGGCAATAATGCTACCTGGGTCATAGTTGATTGTCTTACGAAGTCGGCACACTTCATTACTATTAGAGAAGATTTCTCTCTGGATCAGCTTTCCAGGATATATGTGAAGGAAGTGGTAAGATTGAATGAGTACCACTTCCCATTATATCTGATTGGGATTCGAGGCTTACATTGATGTTTTGGAAAATTCTTCAGCATACTATAGATACAATGTTGAGTTTCAGCACTGCTTATCACCCTCATAAAGACGGTCAGTCTGAGAGGACAATTCAAACTCTAGAAGACATGTTGAGAGCTTTCTCTATATATTTCAAAGGTATTTGGCTTCAACACCTTCCTTTGGTGGAATTTTCTGTTAATAATATATTTCACTCCAGTATTCAGATGGCTCCTTATGAAGCTCTCTATGGAAAGAAATGATGAATTCCAACTTGCTGGGATGAAGTTGGGGAAAGAAAGCTATTAGGGCCTAATCATCTTGATGATATGGAAAAAAGGTCTGATATATTCAAAAACACGTAAGAGTAGCTCAGAGTTGACAAAAAAGTCATGCCAATAACCGAAGAAAAGACCTAGAGTTTGAAGTGGGTGATAAAGTGTTCTTATGAATATCTTCCTGGAAGAGAGTAATGAGATTTGGGACGAAGGGAAAGTTAATCCCTAGGTATATCGGTCCATTCGAAATACTATATCAGTTTGGGAAGCTAGCTTAACAATTGGCACTTGCATAGATTCTCTCTCAAGTTCATGATGCATTCCATTTATCTCTCCTGAGAAAGTACATACCTGATCCTTCACATGTACTAAGCTTAGAAGTTGTACTACTGGAGCAAGAAATTTATTATGAAGAACAGTCGATAGAGATTTTGGATCTTAGTGAAAAAGATCTACGGAACAAGGACACTCACTTGGGGAATGTTTTATGGAGTAACCACCAATTAGAAGAAGCTACATGGGAGCTTGAGGATATGATGAGGGAGAGGTATCCTCATCTGTTTGTTACGATGTGACGAATTTCAAGGGTGAAATTCAATTTAAGGGGGGTAGAATGTAACACCCTGTGATTTTATGAGAAATATATATATTTTTTAATTTCATATGTTATACGCAATGGAATATTTCACTGCACACAACACTAGCTTGGCTTGCATTACACGCATTCACGACCTTCCTCGATAGCGTGTGTAGTACACAATACCGAGTTTCACCAAACAATGATTTATTATTATAATATTATAAACTATCCTTTATGAATATTATTAATTTATTTTTGAATTTTATAACATTATAATTCATCTTACACATTTTTTATAATGATGTTTGAAACAAAATCAGTTTTTCGGATAAAAGAAGTATTTTTTAAAAAAATGCAGTTTTACCGCCTTTTTATGGCGTCCCCATTTAAAATCTAATTTTTGACATGTTAATAAGTTCAATTTGACAAAATAAAACTCCTTTTTGGAATAAGGATATAAAAATTGACTTTGGATAAAATTTTCATATTATTTTGATAACTTTCATATTTTAATGAATAGTAAAAACACACTATATTTTAATTAAAAACAACTTTTTTTCATTGTAATAACTTATATGGATAATTTCTAACATTGAATGGTTTAAAAGTATAAATAGAATAAATTGTTACCATTTAATATAATTTAGGTCATTGTCATTGATTTTACATTGAATTCATAGGTAAAAACATTTCAATCTTTGACAATGTTTTATCTTTTAAATCTAATTTTCTTAACAACAGGATTAATTTTAAATTAATTACTGCAACTTCTGTGTTTGGAATTTGGAAAAATGGATTCCATATTTGGAATCAGTGGTTCCAAATTACGTTAATAGGTGACTTTTATTTTATGGACATTTTGAATAGTAACTACGGGTAATTTTTATTTACAAGTGTTAAAGGAAAATCGGGTAATTAAGGGTAAAAATAAGATTATAAAATTACCCTAACACCAGCCAAAATCTTATTGGTTGACTAAAATTAGACCCATATCAACTAAGGGTCATATTAGATTCATTTTATGGACTTTTTTCCTTGAAAATAGTTTAAATATTATTAAAACCAAAGAAAGTGACAACATGTCACTTTCTTAAATCTTATAAGTATAATAGTTATACTTTAGTGATAAACATAATGAATCTTTGAAAATTAATAATATAAAAAAATATAATAAAATTATCTACATCATGTGAATTTATTTAGTATTTTTATGGATTAAATAATTATCATTAAATTTGACACAATAGTGATGTTAAAATTATTTTATTGGTTGAAATATCAAATAAATGGGTTTAAAAATATTATATTAAATATTATATTAAATATTTAATATTATCCACGAATTTTCAAGATTACTATGACTTGTTATGATGCTATTAAATCTTTTATTTAGAACATATATTCTCTCTGGATTTTATTTAAATTCAAATGAATGAATAGTGGCAAAATTGACACTATTGTTATTTAATAAAAATAACATAATATAAAATTGTTTAAAAGTCACAAAAATATTTAAAAATTATAAATTAAAACTTATATGGTCTAAAATGTCATAATTTATCCAATTATGGACAATTCACAATGCATAAGTAATATTTTACAACAATTTAAAATTTAGAATCTTATTACCACAAATAAAATTAAATAGATTAAATATGGATAAATAAAGTTGATAATGTTTAAAATATATTCCCAACTTGTCTAAATATTATTGGCTGATTATATTACAACCCTATCTCATCTAATCATCGAATATGAGTCATTTTTGGATTTTTTTTTATGTGGGGTTTTATTTATTATAAATTTATATTTTTGAGGTTTCCAAGGTGCCCCTCTCCTCCCTTATAAAAGGGAACCTCATCCCTCTCCTCTTTACACAACATTGAGCCTTACAGCTCGTCCAACCCCTTCCAATTTCTCTTCTCCACTTCCCTAGAAATATCCTAGAGGTCCTGGTCTTCTTCAAAGTCCATCTTTAGTGCCCTAAGAGAAGGTTAAGAAGAGACGTGTCAAAGAAGAGGTAATATACTTTACCAATTCTTTCCAATTTATTTCTTCTTCTACTTCTTCTACTTTATTTGTTTTATAATAAACTAATAACATCTGTATCACTTATATAATGATATTTCATTATAAATATGAAGAAATCATATTTTACCTTATATCCATCCTACGGAAAATGAAATCATTGCGCGTGCGTACGTACGGAATACCATCTCCACGCTGTGGTGTAATCTATTTTCCACCACCACCATGCTTGGATGGGCATAATGGTGTAAAGAATAAATATATATTATTTTTATAACATGATAATAATTCTGATATATTATATCATCAACTCCAATTCAATTCAAAAATTAGGGGAATGATATCATCGCTCGTGCGTACGTATGGACTACCATCTCCACGATGTGATGCGACTCGTTGTACATGATCTTTATTGAATGATGATTATACAAATTAATTGATAAATATTATATATATTACACTAATACCATTATGTGAACAAGGAATCTATAACCTAATAATTGTAATATGCTTTTATTCTACAAAACATGCATATGAACATAAAGCAATAAACACCCGAATAACAAGTAGCAATGAAATATTATTAATATGAAGATATAAATATGAAAATATATGATATCATGAAAATGAATATGATTCTGTAATAATTCAATTACATTATTTAAATCATTATACAGGAGTTTCAGACACGTACAAATCTTATCGGACCTAAGGTATGAGAAAATATCACAATCTCATTTTTATCCGAGATTGTTTATACTTTTGTATTTACTAGGGTGTACTTATCATCCAAAACCATATTCCCTTAATACATTATATTAGTTCTATCCTCCTAAAAAAAATTTAAATCTAATTTTACCTTTTTCTGAATTTTTAGTAAAATATATGAAAGGGTGATTTTGTCATTTTCAGTACGGGATACTTTTTGACTTTTTCGGCCAATGTACTAGAAGAATGTTTTTTTAACTTATATGGAATGAATGAATTTTTCTGATTTCATGGATAATTATTTACATGAGTCTTCCTATAAATGTTTTCAATTATATTTTTAATTAAATTCTTGTACTTTAAAATTTAATGAAATGTTAAGAAAGGAAAATTGTTTTTGAAGTAGAAAGGATATTTTCCTCAAGAATGGAGTTCAAATGTTTTATCAAAATTATTTTCCATCTATGATAATATAGGGTTATGTTTTTATCCTTATTATTACATTGATTTGTTTATGTTATTGTGGAATTATTTTTATTATGTCCTTTATCTTTTATGGATTGTTTTATGATGAAATGATGTTTAAGAATCCCATTTTTATTACATGGGTTATGCTACGATATATGATTTATAATTTTGTGGCACAAATAAGAATTGTTTCATTATGAGATGGGTGGGACCTATATCTCCCTCCAATGCATTGGGTAAAGATTTATATCTCATGAGATAGACATGGCTGGAACAGCAAGTTAAACCGGTTCAGTGATACAGGACTGGAACGAGGAGTGAACTCGGTTCAGAAATGGACTTTGTCCACTAAGATAGTCTTGCAAATAAGTCTTGACTAATAAGAAATTATTTTCTAATATTATGTGTGTATGCCACAACATTTCATGTTTTATGTTATTATTATTGGTATTTCATTTTCACTTCTATGATTTATCCCTTTTTAAGATACTATGACCTCTTTTGCAGGTTAAGATTTTCAAAATGTTATGTTCTTATGAAAATGATATGATTGATATTTCATTTATTTACCCTTACTGAGCATTTGAGCTCACCCTTTTGTATGTTTTCTTTTCCCTAGGTCAGGAAGAAGGATATTAAGTAGGATATGCAAAAAGGGACTCTAGATATGATGAAATAAATGGGTGACAATGTAGATGCTTTATGAATCAGTTGTTTATGTTTCACAGTTTCTAAAGATACTATACCTATATGGTCCTATCATGGTTTTTTATATGTTGTAATAAGTATGCTTCAATTATGAAGTAATAACCATGTTTTTAATGTATTGGTCATTATACAAGATGTAGTAGGCATTGGCAAATTTTATGGAGGGTGACCAATACGCAACATGATTTCATCTACAGTGAGGTCATCACAATGCAGTGCAGTTTTTCGTCATGCGGCCGGGACGATAATGTCACAGTTTAGGGTTTTGTGATAGGACCAAGCATGCGTTTTAACGTCACATAGCACATATATAGCAGAGATGATACTAGGTGGGGAATGTGTACGGTGCCATGACACATAGCTGACGTGAATGGGGACATGATCCCACATCACACCGTATGAAATTACGAGAGGGGAACCTCATGCCAAAGGGACCAAATAGAGGTTAGAGAAAAAGGGGCTGGAGAGACTAGATTCCAGCTAAGATGGACCCGAAAAAGAGACATCTGGGATGTCCTATGTATCCCATAAGGATGGGAATCAATCCATACATAGTAATGAGGAGATCTTAGTTTATGGTCTTAGAGATCGGGCCAAGGGAGCCCCTTAGGATGTCGTATTACATATTTGTCCCTCTGAAGTGCAGAGTTACACTGAGGGATAGCGCCAAGAGTGTCGAGATTCCACCTGGACACAATGGGGTGGAACATAATGTGTATCATGCAACCAAGATTCAAGGCCAGAAGGGGATGTCATGATGACAGAGGATTACTAATGACCATGTTCACAACAAGGCATTTGTCGTGTTATCCTAAAGTGGGGACAAAGAAATAAGCATCGATCGCTGACCATATTCACAACGCAGGATTTTTATCAATCTGTTGTCCAAAACCCTCAGGGGAGTTTGCCTATAACTGTAGGAGATCCCTTAGGAATAATATCTAGTCTATTCTTGGGGGTCCCTCTAGGTGTCAAAGATAATGGAATCTCAAATGAAGGGGAAAATGATGATTGAAAAGTGGAAGTAACTTGCCTAAGTTGAATCTGACACTCTCGATCCTATACCAAAGTACTCTTAACACATTAGAGGACCACTACAAGGGGTCTAGGGACTATACTGGATGGTATCCAAGAGATGGTGAATTCCTGTGAGAAATGGGGCACGGCGCCAAAAACCATGTACCACACCTATATATCACCCTCGTGGAGAGGGATAGGCCAAGGGGCCTAGGTGACGTGGAGATCGGGAGATCTCTAAGAAGTGGGGCTGGACCCGAAGTCTAGATGTTCATGTGGTAATACGTATCCCATAAGGATGGTAATCAAGCCACACATAGTTCGAGAGGGTTCCTTTTAATGTCGTGAAGGGCAGGAAATATGAGGGATAGTTTTTTAGAACGGGGTGCACATGGTGTGGAAATTGCAAACCCGACGTGAACGAGGACATAGTCCCATACCACGCCACACTGTCCCGTAGTAAATATCTAGATGGCGGTATAGAAAAGAAAAATAAACTCAACTCAAGCTGTACCCAAAGATAATAGGTTTGGGCATTCCTACGTATCTCATGAGGATGGGGATAAGGCTAAACATAGTTCTGGGGAGATCTTAGTTTATGGTCTTAGAGATCAGACCATGAATGGATTGCAGCTTTCCGAGTAAGGGCAGACCTCGACCCGATCCATAAGCCCATGTGATTCAAACATGGTGTGGGAATCAAGGGAGGAATATCTTTATTATAATACCCAGAACATCCATCAAAGGGAAGTTGGTGCAGAGCCCCGAAGGACACCCTTACTGTGGCTTTAGTCCATTAAACGTGAAAAAGTGCACTAAGAAATAGTATCCAGAGTTTTGAAGGACTACTTGGACATGATGAGGTGGAGAAGGATGTGAATCATGTAACCAACATTTTGGGCATAATGGGGTTGGCATGGATATGGAGAATAACTGTTACCCGTGGTGGAAAAATAGTCTCATTATCACGTTATCCTGAAGTGGGAACAACAAACGAGCATCGATCGCTGACCATAATCGCAATGCGGGATTTGTATCAATTTTTTGGGAAAACCCTCGAGGGCTTTGGCCTGTAATGGTAGGAGATCCCTTAGGTGTGGTATCCATGTCGTTATTGGGGGTCCCTCCGGGTGTGAAATGTGATGAAATCCCTGAAGAAGGGGACCAAAAATCCAGAAAAGCGGGTGATAACATATCCTAGTAGAGTCCAATACTCCAAGTAATAAACTAGAGTACCCTTAGGCACATTGGTGGACTGCCGAAAAGGGTCGATGAAACGGCTCTGGAGGGAGAGGTAGGCCAAGGGGCCACGTTGGGATGGATATTTCCCATAGATCGGGCTGGACCCGAATCCTAGACATTCGGATGGTCCTATGTATCCCATGCGGATGGGAAACAAGCCACACATAGTTCTCAAGATTGAGTTTCATGTCATGCAGGACAAAAAGGAGAGTAAGATACCCCCAAACAAGGGAGGTTTATGGTACGGTGGAAAAATCCATGTGAATGGGGATGTAATCCCACCCCACACCATACACTCTCATAATAGAGGACCTAGTTCGGGGCCCGAAAAGGCCAAAGGGCATGATAGTTGGGCTTTTGTCAAGAAGGCATGGCCTATTTGAAGTTTAATGTCTTGTAGTGAGGACGAGGGTCGGGGAATAGGATTCCCTGGATAGGGGAGTTGTACGACACAACGATAATCCCGACGTGAATGAGGACATAATCCCACACCACAATGTACACTCTAGGTATGAACATGTGCTAAGGGGCCCGAGAAGTCCATGGGGATTGAGGCTGGGCCTCGGATAGGAAGGCCTGACCAGCTTGCAGTTTATCATCGTGCAGTGATGATGGGGGCCGGGGGCCCGAGAAGGCCAACGGGCTTGAGGATGTGACTCGGTCAGGAAGGCCTGATCAACATACAGTTTAACGTCATGCATTGAGGAAGGGGTCTGGGGGCCTGAGAAGGACAAGGGGCATGAGGATGGGCCTCGGTCAGGAAGGCCTGACCAACTAGCAGTTTGACGTCATGCAGTGAGGACGAGGCCTGTATATGGTGTATTTTACGGGGATGTGTATGGTACGACTTGTAACTCGACGGGAATGAGGACGTAGTCCCACACCACACCGCACAATCCCATCATAGAGAACCTGGGCTAGGGGCCCAACAGTTGACCCTGCCAGGAAATAGTTCGTCGCTTCAAGACGGGGCAGAAGGAATCACAACACTCGATGTTTGGGACATCTTGGGATGGACCCAATGATCCAGGGTGGCTGTTGACCACGTTTGAAACAATGCATCCCTATGGTGACATGATATGGGAGAAACAAATGAGCATCGACTACTGACCACATTCGAAATGAGGGAGTTGTATCAGCTTGTTGCTCGGCACCCTCAAGGGTGTTGGCCTGAAATGGTATGAGGGCCCTTAGACCTGGTATCCATAACGTTCAGCGGCCCTTCCAAATGCAGAAGGTGATGGAATCCAAGTAATGGTGTGGGTGAAGTATAGTTGTACCCATTTACGAAAGAGGTGTACATCTCCAGGGAGGGGGACGTACAGACGTATCGAGGCTAGCTCGACGTGAATTGGGGAAAAAGTATGCACCCTGCCATATGTCATGACCAGAGGGAAATATTATTGTTTTGGGTTGGGCCAATGGATGAAATGTCCAGACACTCTTACGTATCCCATAGGGATGGGAATCAAGCCGTACTTAGTTTTCAATATGCCATGCAGTATAACGTTGTGTGGTGAAGACGTGGTAGGATAGAAGAACAAGAGTTGGCATATGGTGCGACCATTATAATCCTCATATGATTGGGGCTAAGGAAGACTACTCCACTTCATGTGAGGACCCTCTGAGGAAACTATACCCAGGGGGAGCATAAGAGAGAAGAGCTTTGGGATGGGCTCAAGAAGAGACGTCTGAGCATTCCTACGTATCCCATGAGGATAGAAATCAAGCCATAAGTAGTTCTAGATGCATAGTTTAATGTCATGCGGGACGATAAAACACATATAATTCTGGGATGTGTACGGTATGATGAGTAACCATATGTGAATGATGACATAATACCACACCACATCATACAATCCCACAAGAGTGCATGGATTGGGGAAGGCCATGGGGCCTGAGGCTGGGCCTCAGTTAGAAAGGCCTGACCAGCTTGCAGTTTAACGTCTTGCAGTGAGGAAAAGGGTCGGGGGCCCGAGGAGGCCAAGGGGCCTGAGGATAGGCCTCGTCCAGGAAGGACTAACCAACATACAGTTTAACATCTTGTAGTGAGGATGAACGAGATATTAGTTTAGGGTCATAGAGCTCGAACCATTTTTCAGTTTATTGTCATGCGGGATGATAATGATGAGTTTAACGTCATGAAGGACGATGATGTAATTAAATGTTGTGCAGGAAGATGTCGTATTTTATATTCATGCTGGACTGGACAGTTTAAGGTCATGTAGGACCATAATGCATTTTAGGGTCATGTGTGACCATCCAGTGTAAGGACATGTGGGACTATAATGCAGTGTTGGTTCATGTGGGACCGTCGAGTTTAAGGACATGTAAGACCATATAGTTTAAGGTCGTGTAGTACTGGGTTGCCGTTTAGGGTCATGCAGGACCTAGAGGATTAGGAAAAGTATTGCTTGAGGTACTTGGCATTGGTGGGAGGATTAATGCGCTCACCATCCATGGTTACCAAGGTGTATGCTCCATTGGGGTAGACATTATTAATGATGTAAGGTCCTTACCATTTGGTCTCTAGCTTGGGTGGTTTCCTACCGAGGATCATTGGCGCTCGGAGGGCCAACACTAGGTCTCCTTGTAGAAAAGAGTGAAGGCGAACCTTATTGTTGAAGGATCTGGCCATCTTATTTTGATTCCTTTCTACATTGTGCAGGTCACAGAGCCTATTCTTGTTGAGAAATTCCAATTCATCTAGAAGGATTTCAGACACCTTGTTTGGAGCCTACTGGTTATAGACTTCAGTACATAATGATGGTAGCTAGATCTTGATGGGTAGGACAACCTCCGCCCCATACTCTAGGGAATATGGAGTCACCGGGGTGGAATTTTGAGTCGCCATCCAATACACCCATAGGGCGTTGGGGAGATTGTCCGGAAAACTTTTCTTGTTCTAACCAACATTTTTCTATAAAATGATAGAAGGGTTTTTGTTGAATGCCTCGATCTGTCCATTTGCCTATGCATGATAGTGAGAGGTATGGTTCGAATAGATATTGTACATGGCGTAAAATTTAGTCACCTCAACTGCTTATAATTTGGTGTCGTTATCGGTGAGGATAGCTTGAGGGACTCCGATCCGGTGATGATATTAGAGATCACGAAGTCAATGATGGAACGGGCCTTGACCTCTTTGAGTGGAACTGCATCTACCCACATGGAGAAGAAATCTGCAGCGGTCAGGATGAACCTACACTAGAGAGTTGTTCCCGGTGGATATGGTCCCACAATATCGAGTCCCCACACCGAAAATGTCCAATAGTACATGGTGGAGTGGAGAGGCGCTGGAGTCCAACGCAAGAAGTTAGCATGAACATGGAACACGTGTAGTCTCTTGAAAAAATCGATACAATCATGGATCATAGAGGTCTTGAAGTACCATAGTCTACGGATCTGATGGGATAACTTTGACCCAGCCTGGTGGGAACCACACGTACAAACATGAACCACTTGCATGACCTGAGAAAGATCGACTCCATGAATGAAAAGGAGGATAAACCTATTGAAGCCCCAATTATAGAGTATCTGCTCATGTCTGGGACCACTCTAGAGGGTAAACTGCAGTGCACGACATCGGATTCGCTTGCGCTCGGCCTGATCCTCTGGGAGGCAGCCATTTTGGATATACTCGAAAAAAGGTTCCCTCAAGTCGGGAGTGGCCACATCCACTGCATATGAATAACCTGGTTCTCTTGACGTGGAGGATCCAGCGGTAATATGGCTTACCTATAGCATCCCACATTTTTATAACATAAACATTCAATACATTACACAAAACTGAGGATATTTAAGGTTTAGTGTCTTGGAAACCAGGAATATAAAACATGAAATCAACATAAAACATTCTTCTTAAACACCTAAAAGGCTTCTACTTAAGTTCATCCTAGGTTCATTACTACATCTCATAACCTAGGGACATACATCAAAAGAAAGGGTGAGCAGAAGGCCCCGTAAGGGAAACAAGTGAAATATTTTACATATGAACTTGAGATACATCAATAAAGTCATGAAAAGAACTTTAAGGAATGAGAATGGAATCATGAGGCATATCATAATAAAAATAACATTTTTCATAACTTGAAGATGTGGCTACAACATTTAATATAGACAATCATGAACATAACACCATGGTCCATCCCCAAGGTTTCATTTGAAAATTACCAAGGTTATTCACCAAGATATCGTGAAAATTGTAATCTCTAGTTGTTACATCATTACCCAATGCATTGGAGTGCTATCAGAGAGCACCCTTAAATTTTCCTTTATTATCATGTTAGACTCATATATCATCATCAAACATTTCATAAATAACCCATATAGCATAAAATAAATTGGTTTCATATCATAATCATAACGTTTTAAAAACTTCTTTAAAGACATGGTCTTTATGTCATTTTAAACCAACAGAAGGAGAGAGCGGGTTTCATGTATGTGAATCCCAGAATTTAAAATAGAACATTTTGGTATATATTTGAATACCCCTTTATAAATAATAGATTTGATTATTCAATTTATAACATAAAATAATTTTGAGAAAAGAGAGAGGCATTTTGAGATGAAAATTCTACAGCATAACGACTACATTTCGGGGTTTTAGAAAACATTGAAAAGAGAGTGGAAATGTCTAAAACATTCATAAATGACCCATAAAACAGTAGAGGGACAGAATATGAAGGATATATGAACATGGAAATGAAATTTGAAAGATGTACCATATGAAATGAAGAACATGAAAGGATGACAAAAATAAGATTTCTCTTATGAAAATTCAGCAGCCTAACGACGTCACATAAACTTCAAAAAAAAAAATGAATTGATGAGATCAAATAGGGTCTCTAATCATATGAACATAAAAGATCAGTATGATAGATATAGAGATCATACCCCAACATAATAAAAATGAACTTTCAAGACTTGACATGGAATTAGAACTTTGGAAAAGAAGAAAGTTGAAAGAACCACTTAAAAATTCGGCAGCTTAACGGTGTCACATAAAACATCAAAATACTGAATTGAAGAGATAAAATGTGGTCTCTCATCATATTATCAGAAAATATAGGTATGATATATATATATATATATCTTTCCAAAACAGAAAAAAAAGGAACTTTAAAGACTTGACATGAAATTAGAACTTGAATATGAGAAGGGTGAAAGAACCACTTAAAAATTCGGCAGCCTAATGGCGCCACTTAAAACTTCAAAATACTGAATTGAAGAGATAAAATGGGGTCTCTCATAATATGATAATAAAATATCAGTATGATATATATAGAGATCATACCCCATCATAATAAAAAGGAACATGAAAGACTTGACATGAAAATAGATCTTGAAGACCAGAAGGGTGAATGAATCCCTTAAAAATTCGGCAGCCTAACGGTGCCACTTAAAATTTCTTAAAATGAAATGATGAGAGAAAGAGGGGGTATCTAATAATATGAACATGAAAAGATAAGTAAGAGTAATATAGAAGAACATCATCCAACATAAGAGCATGAATGATAAAAGAAAATACATAAAACAGATTACTTGAAAAGAAAGAGAGAGGTCAGATCCCTTACCTTAAAATGTAACTCTTAAAACTCAAATGTTTGGACCTTGAGGGTTTGGGGGAACCTTGGGAGGACTCCTTGGGAGGTAAGGAGACCCGAACGTCATTGAGTATCGTTTTGGAGTCGAATGGATGAGAGAAGGTCTTGGTATTTATAGGGAAATTGAGGGGACAAGGCACTAATGGCCAAGGGACACCTCAAAAGTGGTTTTCTCAAAACCATGTGCTCTCCCATGGTATTTCCCATGAAGATAGGCAAAATGGGGCCCCCAATAAAATAATTCATCACCTTTGGTCGTCCAACCCTTAAAATATCTCATGACATCATCATGACATAGTTATGATGTCATTAAACATACCGAAACCCTAAAACAGTATTTTTACTATTCACTAAAAATTCAACTTTCTCAGAAAAATCCCAAAATATCTCATTAACCAAATATCAATGCTCTTATTTCAAAAATTAACTCCATTTTATAAAAATAATTTTCTAAATATTTTTAATTTTATTTTTTAATAAATACACTATTCACCGAAAATTCATTTTTTTCAGAAAAAACCCCTAAAATTACCTTAACATAATATCGATGCTCTGAGTTCAAAATTGAATTCCATTTTATAAAAATAATTTTGTAAATATTTTCAATTTAATTTTTAATTAAAAAACACTATTCACCTAAAAAAACTAATACTTGAATAATAATTTATGAAACCGTTAGTTAACCATTTTATTGAATCACATTACTTAATCAAGGTGCTTAAATTATTTTAATACTTTTTTTAAGTGAGGTTACTAATCTATTTGGTCACATTACTAATCTTAAGAATAAATTCACTATTCCGAATTTACTATTCATCAAAAATCAAGTTGATCTTATTAGACTCTAAATTTCGTACTGAACATAATTGTAGAAGACCATTTTTTGAAAATCATTACACATTTTTAATTATTTAAGGTTGACATAAACAATTTTTAAAATATCCTTTCTCTAAAATTCACCAAAAATATGCATACTATATTTATCCGGACATTTGAAAAGTCATAAAAATTATCATAAGAAGAAATCCCAAATTTAATTTAAAACAAAGGATTACACAAGGAAGTTACGGTCTCATTAAATAGCCCCTTATCACGCCAGCATAGTACCTAAGTGTAAGGTGTGCTAAGGTGAGAGAATCTGAAGGAGGCTCAGCCAACATCGCACGAGTAGTATTTTCTATCCGGATGAACTTCTCGCGAAGGTGACTCCATTCTAGCTTCACACGATGAAGTTCGGCTTGAGATTGGTTCAGGGCAAATCCCAGTGGTGCTACCTCCTTCCCAAGTTCTGTTAGATGGGCTTCGATTGGTCCAAGACTACTGGGTGATTCCATCAAATCTTCTTTATATAATAATTAACCATGATTACTTGTATTTAGAGACAAAAATCAAAACATTTAGTTTCTAATGGTCATATTGACCAATGGTCATATAATATTCAAAACCCAACGGTCTCATTATAATTATAATCATTTTATCAAATGAAACATTTTTGTTGATTCTAAAACTAAAATAAAATAACACATAAAATTAGGAAACAAGATTTATTCAAAATTTCGGGTCGTTACAATCTTCCCCCCTTAAGAAATTGCGTCCTCAAAATTTTTAAAAAAATTGGGTTTTGAAATTTCATTGAAAGTCCCACATCGGAAAAGGAGTCAGAAAAAATATTACTTTAAAAGAATGAAAGGGAAGTACAAAGGTCACCCGAGTTAACCCACACTAGGATTCAATGTATGAAAACATGGACATAGAGGAAAATACAAAGGGTCATGTTCTGAGGGAGAGTGATAGAAAACATGATTAGGAGAAATTTAACAATTAGAAAATCCCAAACTTATGAGGTGTGTAAACGGCCTTTGATTACCTAGTACGAAACGTAAAACAACAACATTTTTATTTTATGTTCCTTTTCATAATTTTGAGGAATTCATTTACTACATAGAACAGAAAGATAAGAAAATATACCTACCTTCAAGTAGAGCTTCATCCTTTAATAAGTATCTACCAAAACTAATCTCTTATCCAAATGATGAGAATTCAAAAACACTTGGTCTCATCAAAAGCACATGAATCATCTTATAGGGAATCACATAATCCACAAAAGATTAACTATATATTTCTTCTATCTTTAAACATTATCCCAAAAACAGAAAGGATAAGGTAAAACAACTCTTCAAAAAGAAAGAATCCCATAGGAATAGAAACTACATTTAAATCTTAAAAGTTCTATGGTACTACCAAATTTCATCATATACCATTCCATAATTAACTGTTCTTAAAATTCCTCAAAATAAACCAAAATAAGATTGAAACCCAAATACAAGAAGAATTTGATAACATAGTCTTCCAAAATAATCTTCATTGTTCATCTCCAAAACACATCAACCACCCCTAACATATTATAATAAAAGTAGTTAACCTAAAAATATTTTACCCAAGATAGGTTAATCATTTCCATAAGTAACCTAAATTACAATAAGTCCACCTGAAATTCATCGATTCTTCAAAACATAAGTCCACCTTACTCCTCAATGAAAATACCATAGTAATCTATTTACCTCAATCATATAGGGTCCCCAAAATAGTGAACGTCTTCCAAAATAATAATAATCTTTTAATCCCCTATTCATCTCTATGATATTAATACGGAAATCATCGCATTTCCTATCACATTGGTTGTTGGTACATGTTATTCCATTTCCCACCATTAACTAAGAAGAGAAAGTATAATTAGAGGCTTAAATACTTAACCAATAATCATGAAAAGGAGCTTAAAGCATATAAGGATATCTTTTTGAAGAAAAGTATACCCTATCTTGTGATCCACTGGGGTTCAAACTAGGTTATCCATGATCATGTATTCTTATGTGAATCTTTATTTTGTTTTATCCTTGTCTCTTTAATAATGGTTCATACTAAGATTATGAATTTACAAAAGAATATCCCTAGGGAGTGTCGTAACCAAGAGTGTAGCAAGGACCATTTTAATGTACCAGTTCCCGTTTGAGTCTAGCTCAAAGCGGTGTTTTCAGGTTTTACCCCAAAGTATATATGTGACAGATCCACCTTTACCTGCTCGTATCCCGACAGGGATGTATTTTCTTGGAAACCCCTTACTCAATACTCACCAAAATACCAGGAAGATTTACTATATTTAATCTTTTCAATAGGGTTCTTCATAGAGTTTTAATATCCTAATTTCCACAAATAACTAAACCATCCTTTGATACCAACTATAGCATCCAACATTTTTATAACATAAACTTTCATTACATTACACAAAACTGAGGATCTTTAAGGTTTAGTGTCTTGGAAACTAGGAACATAAAACATGAAAACAACATAAAACATTCTTATTAAACACTTGAAAGGATTCTCCTTAAGTTCATCCTAGGTTCATTACTGCATCTCATAACCTGGGGACATACATCAAAAGAAAGGGTGAGCAGAAGGCCTAGTAAGGGAAACAAGCAAAACATTTTACATATGAACTTGAGATACATCAATAACGTCATGAAAAGAACTTTAAGGCATGAGAATGAAATAATGAGGCATGTCATAATAAAAATAACATTTTTTATAACTTGAAGATGTGGATAAAACATTTAATATAAAAAATCATGAACATATCACAAGGTCAATCCCTAAGGATTCATTTGAAAATTTCCAAGGTTATTCACCAAGATATCGTGAAAATTGTAATCTCTAGTGGTTACATCATTACCCAATACATTTGAGCGCTATCAGAGCGTACCCTTAAATTTGCCTTTATTATCATGTGAGACACATATATCATCATCAAAAATATCATAAATAACCCATATAGCATAAAATAAATGGGTTTCATTTCATAATCACAAATTTTTAAAAACTGCTTTAAAGACTGATCTTTACGTCATTTTAAACCCACAGAAGGAGAGAGCGGGTGTAACACCCGAGAATTTTATGAGACATATTTTGTTTTTATGTTATATCAATCATAAAAGGAACCTTTCACTACACACAACACTATCTTGGATTTCTTTACACACAACAGCGACCTTCCTCAATGGCTTGCGTCGTACGCAACACAGAGTTTCACTAAACAACGATATGCTATTAAAATATTATTAAAACTAGCTGTTATGAATAGTGATAACCACTTTTTGAAATTTTGTAATTTTTTTTTTCAAAATGGACTTCATTTTGGGATTCGGATTATCGAAATTAGATTAGGGTGAAATTTTGGTACTTTTCAGATAACTTTCATATTCTGATGAATAGTGAAAATTACTAAATTTTAATTAAAAACAACTTTTTAATCAAAATAATTAATATTGATAAATTATTAATTTGAGTTGTTTTAACGTATATTTAGAATATATTTTTACAATTTAATACAATGTTTTTCATTGGATGTAATTTCACATTTAAACTAGATATAAACAAGTGTCAATATTTTGATAGTTATTATCTTTTAAAAACACTCTATTTGTTTTGACGACGGGAATTAGTTTTTAAATTAGTTAATGTAACTGATATGTTTTTAATTTGAAAAAATAGACATCATTTTGGAATTCATAATATCAACTATATCTTAGGCCTAATTTTTGGTATTTTTCTGGAATCTATCATTTTTTGATGAATAGTGAAACCACTAAGTGGTAGTAAAAAAAACTGAATTTTTCATAAAACTTAATTTTACCACTTTTGTGAGTAGAATTTCAAAAATATGAGAGACACGGTTAATATCAAGGAATAAAATGTTGTTCAATGAGATGAAAATAATTTTTTGTGAATAGTAACTTTTTACTTTTTTTACCACGGTTAAAAGTAAATAGGGTAGTTAAGGGTAAAAATGATATTATTATTACAGTAACACATGTCCTAATTCTATTGGATAAGTGTAATTCGACCAAAAACAACCTTAGGAAAAACATATGACCATTTAGGCCCACTTGGATTAGATTAGGGAATTTATTATCAATTTATTTAAAGAAGGGTTAAAATAGTTAAAATGAAAGTTTAATAACTAAAGCATTTTTAATATAGGGTTATACATAAGATAAATTCGACTATAAATATTTATTAAAAATATAAAATGATTTACTACATAATGATATTTTATTTGTAATTTTTAGACTTTAAAAGGTTAATTTATTTATGACACAAAGATGATGCAATAATTATCTTATTAATGAAATATTGACATAATTGATGTTATAAATACCCAAATAAATGTATTTTGAGACTTTTTATGAATTAAAATAATTTTATAGGTTAATATTACATTTTATTATTGATTTAATTAACTGTTTTTGAATTAATCCATCTGTTATGATTTTCACAAAAATCAATTACTAAATAGTGTCAAAATTGACATAAAATAGTTTTTAAAACAAATATTATATTATTAATTGTTATTTTATTCCTAAAAATCTAATATTCAGACAAATTACATAGATAAGGTTATATATATTAATAATAAACAACTTGGGGTTCGTTTGGCTTGTTATAGTAAGTTTATTAACCATAGAGTGTAAGAACACAAAAAGACACAGTAAAAGTAAAATTATCTAACTTAATGTTAAATCTAAATGATAATGTTAAAATAGGAACCTAAACTTGTCTAAAATATATTTGATGAGATGATTTCGACCCATACCCACCTTATCTTCTAAATATATCAATTTGGAGCTATTTAAAACCAAATTTGGCTTTATAATAAAATAATATTTTTAGTTTTCCCAAAGGAGCCCCTCTCCTCCCTTATAAAAGGGAACCTCCTCCCCCTATTCCTCACACCACTTTGAGCCTTCAAGCTTGGCCAAACCCTACCAAATTCTTCTCTCCACTTCCCTAGAGTCATCCTAGAGGTCCTGGTCTTCTTCAAAGACCAATTTTAGTGTCCTAAAAGGAGGTCTCAAAGAAGCGCTTCGAAGAAGAGGTAATGTCCGTTACCGATTCTTTCATCTTTATTTCTTCCGCCACTTCTTCTTCATTAGTTGTATCACTATGAAGTAATAACATCAGTATCACTCATATAATTATATGTGATTATAAGTATGAAACAACCCTATTTCACCATCTATCCATCCTACGGAAAATGAAATCACCACGCGTGCGTACGTACGGAATACCGTCTCCACGCCGTGGTGTAATCTATTTTCCACCACCACCTTACTTGGATGGGTATAATGGTGTAAATAATAACTATATATGATTATTGTAAATTTATATTTTTTCTGAAATTCTATATATACACTCCATTACAATTTCATGATCATGGGAACGATATCATCGCTCGTGCGTACGTATGGAATACCGTCTCAATGATGTGATGCGACTCGTTCTACATGATCTTCATTGCATAATGATTATATAAATGAATTGAATGAATGAATATATTACACTAATACCAATTTGGGAATGAGGTATCTATAACATAAAAAGAAGAATAAGAATTTATTCAACAAAACACGCATAAGAACAAAAAGTAATAAACACTCGAATAACCAGTAGTAATGAAATATAACTAATAAGAAGCTAAGAATATGACCATATATGATATCATAAAAATAAGTATGATTATGGAATAAGTCAATAACATTATTTAAATCATTATACAGGAGTTTCAAACACTTTCGAAGAAAATCAGACCTAAGGTAAGGGAAATATCACAATCTCATTTTTATCCGAGATTTTTTATACTTTGGTATTTACTAGGGTGTTTTTTATCATCAAAATCCATGTTTCCTCAATATGTAATATTATTTCAATTCACATAAAAAATTTTAAATCCATTTTTAGCCTTTGGTGAGTTTATAGTAAAAGATATGAAAGGAATCTTTTGTCATTTTTCGTACGAGGTACTTTTTGACTTTTCCGACAAAAGTACGAGAAGAAAGTTGTTTTAACTTATACGGCATGAATAGATTTTTAAAACATTATTTCCAAGAAGCTTCCTTTACAAGTTTTCAAGTTTATTTTTAATCAAATTCTTTTAGTTTAAAATTTTATGACAGGTTAAGAAAGGAAAATGTTTTTGAAGTAGAAAGGATATTTTCCTCAAGAATGGAGTTCAAGTGTATTATCAAAATTATTTTCCATCTAAGATAATATAGGGTTCTGTTTAGATCCCTATTATTACATTGATTTTAATATGTTGTGATGGAATTATTTTTATGGCTTCTTTTATCTTATTTGAATTGTTTTATGATGTCATGATGTTTAAGATTCCCATTTTTATTAAATGGGTTATGCAATGATGTATGATTTATGATTTTGTGGCACATATATAAATTGTATCATTATGATATGAGTGGGACCTATATCTCCCGCCAATGCATTGGGTAAAGATTTTATATCTCATGAGATAGACATGGCTGGAACGGAAGGTTAAACCTGTTCAGTGAAACAGGACTGAAACGAGGAATGAACTCGGTTCAGAAATGGACTTTGTCCACTAAGATAGTCTTGGAAATGAGTCTTAACTAATAATAAATGATTATATATGATTATGTGTGTATTCCACAATGTTTCATGTTTTATGTTATGATTATTCGGATTACATTTCACTACTATGATTTATCCCATGTTAGGAAATTATGATCTCTTTTGCTGGTTAATATTTCCAAAAGATATGTTCTTATGAATATGATGTGATTGATATTTCTTTTGTTTACCCTTACTGAGCATTTGAGCTCACCCTTTTGTATGTATTTTTCCCTAGGTCAGGAAGAAGGTTATTAAGTAAGATATGCCAAAAGGGCCTATAGATATGATGAAATAAATGGGAGATCGTGTAGACACTTTAGGAACCAGTTGTTTATGTTTCCCAGCTTCTAAACACACTATACCTATATGGTCCTTTCATGGTTTTGTTATATGTTGTAATTATTATGCTTCAATTCTGACCTAATAACAATGTATATAAAGTATGGGTCTTTATAGTTGGTATCAGAGGAAAGGTATAGTCAACCTTTGGAAACTAGGATGTGAAAGACTTAGTAAGAACCCCAAGGATAAATCTATGCATAGAACACAATCTTAGTGTTTTATAAATGGCCATGAATAACCTAGGATATGATCTTAAGTGTGAAATTTTATTCTTGATTATGTGGTTTTCCTATTATAATTAGTGTTTCTCACACTATTCTTCTTGGTTTTAGTCAATGGCTGGAACCTGAAGGAACCGTGTTAATGCGGAATGTGACGGGCAGTGCAATGATTTCCCCCCTAAGAAACCAAACTTTATGGGAGATGGAATGAAAAATCCTGTAGCCATGCTCACACAACTTTCTCAAGCTATGAATCATGCATGAATTCCAAACGAGCAAAGGAAGGAGCAAAATTTTGTTGAATCCGTCATGAGGTAGCGTCCACCTTCATTCAGCGGGACTACTGATCCATTAGTTTTTGAACAATGGATTAGTATTACTGAAAAGATATTTTCAGTTCTTCAATGTTCTGAACATGATAAAGTCATCTTATATGTGTATCATTTGGAAGGTGATGCTGATCAATGGTGGAATCTTATCAAGAATACGAGGCAAAGAGATGAAATTGAGTCCATGGAATGGGACGAGTTCAAGAACTTATTTTTCAATAAGTACTTCCCTCGTATTCTCTAAACAAAGATGGAGAAATAGTTCCTTGAACTGAAGAAAAAGGATGATGAATCTGTTGGTACCTATGAAGAAAATTTTACAAGACTTGCAAGATACGCTTCTGGTATTAATATCCAACCTGAGAGTAAGATCGATTGATTCTTCAGTGGCTTAAAACCAAGTCTTCGAAGGGACTTATCCATAAGGGACTTCAATAGCTATGAGGAAATCGTTCGATGTTCTCTCAAAGTTGAGATGGGGATTGGAGTAACCCACCAGTCATATGGGTTTGATAAGAAGAGGAAAATGGAATTCTAAGGAAAATCTAAAGAGCACACTGAAAAGAAGATGAGCATTCCCTTATGCTCAATGTTTGGAAAGAAACATGGAGGGAGTTGTCTTAAAGGGACAAGTAAATGTTTCAAATGTGTAGAGGAAGGTCATCGGGCATTCGAATACCGCAATGAAGGGAATAAGATGTCTAATGATGCAAACAAAGGAAGGGACACACAGAATGAACCTACTAAACTTCAATGTTTCATGTTCAAGTAGATGGGGAATTATGCCAATAAATGCCCTAATCCAAGGGTTGTTGATGATGATCTACATAAAAAAAATCTTAAGGCTAGAGACAAAGGAAAGTCACATTCAATTTCTATCAGCGATGTGGAGTACGATAACGATGTGGTGAAAGGTACACTTACCATCCACTCAAAAGTAGCAAATGTTTTATTAGAATCTGGATCCACCCACTCTTTTATTTCTGAATATTTTTCTAAGGTTATCACCATATTACCTCAAAAATTCGATTTTGAGTTAGCAGTGACAACACCTAATGGCACAACAGTGGCATCAAAAGTTTATAATTCTTCCCTGATTGAAGTTTGTGGGAAATTGCTTCCTGCAAATCTTGTGATCCTTCCTATAGTAGAATTTGATATGATTCTTGGCATGAATTGGATTTCTTTATATGGAGCTCATATCAATTTCCAATGAAGGGAAGTCACATTTCATATTCCAGATCAATCTATGATCGTCTATCGATGCCAGGATGAACATAACCTTCCAGTGGAAAATTTTCCATCTTATGGGTCTTGATTCCACTGAATTAAGGTTATTTATCTCAAATGGTTGGTGAGAAAATCACAATTAATAATATGCCCATTGAAGGGGAGTTTCATGATGTCTTTTCGGAGGAATTGCCGGGTCTTCCACCAAATCGTGAAGTTGAGTTTTCAATAAAACTCATACCATGTGCTTTACCTATTTCAAAGACACCTTATAGAATGGCCCCAATTGAGTTGTAGGAATTGAAGAAGCAACTCCTAGAGAATCTTTATAAGGGATTCATACTCCCTAGTGCATCACCTTGGGGAGCACCTGTTCTATTTGTTATGAAGAAAGATTGATCAATGAGACTCTACATTGATTATCGAGAACATAACAATATCACTATCAAGAACAAATATCCTCTCCCACGCATTGATGACATATTTGAAAAACTATGCGGATCTCGATACTTTTCCAAGATTGATCTTCGTTCATGATATCATTAACTAAGGGTCAAAAGGGAGGATATACCAAAAAAGGCTTTATGTACAAGGTATGGACACTATGGATTTATAGTGATTCCATTTGGTCTTACTAATTCCCCTACTATCTTCATGGATCAGATGAAGAGAGTCTGTAGAGACTATCTTGATCAGTTTTTGGTAGTCTTTATAGATGATATTCTTGTATATTCAATGAGCAAGAAAGAACATAAATATCACTTGAGAATTATATTGAAGACCCTAATAAAGGAGAATCTTTATTCCAAGTTTACCAATTGTGAATTCTGGCTTCAAAGAGTTTCATGTTTGGGTCAAATAATCTCAAAAGAGGGGATATCTGTGGATCCAGCAAAAACAGAGGTTATCGAAAGATGGTTGAGACCAACAACAGTAACTGAGATCCGAATTTTTCTTGGTTTGGCTGGAGATTATCGACATTTTATGAATGATTTTTCACGATTATCTAATCCACTCAACATGTTGCCTCGGAAAGGAGTTATGTTTGTCTGGACAGAGGAATGTGAAGAGAATTTCAAGGAGTTGAAATGAATGTTATCCAGTACACCTGTGCTCACACTGCCTTTTAGTGGAGAAAGGTTTGTGATCTACAGTGATGCATCCACGAAGGGATTTCGGTGTGTTCTTATGCAAAATTTTATGGTGATAGCTTATGCCTCACGACAGTTGAAAACCCATGAGAAAAATTACCCAACTCATGATTTGGAGTAAGATGCGGTAATATTTGCATTAAAGATTTGGAGGCATTATCTTTATGGATAATGGTGTGATATTTGTACTGATCATAAAAGCTTAAATTATATTTCCACACAAAAGGAGCTGAATATGCGCCAAAAATATGGTTGGAGCTGATTAAGGATTACGACTGATCAATTCATTACCACCCTGGGAAAGCAAACAAGGTAGAAGATACATTTAGTTGACAAGACCAAGCCAGTTTATCAATGATGAGGGTAACAAAATATCCAATATTTATGGATTTACAAAGGATGGATCTTGGAATTATAATGGAAGGGGTAAAATCGTATCTTTCTCAAATGAATGTTCAACCATCTATATATGTGAAGATTAAAGAGGCACAAAAAAAGATGTATAGTTACAAAAGAAGGTGAGAAATATTCCTGAATTCAAACATGATTATGATGGGGTAATAAAGTTTAGGAATCAGGTTTGTGTTCCTCCCATCCCCGAATTAAAGAAGGAGCTGCTGGATGAGGCTCATAGTTCTTCATTCTCTATTCATCCTAGAAGCACAACGATGTATAGGGACCTGAAAGGGTACTTCTAGTGGGATGGCATAAAAAGAGATGTTGCTGAATATGTCTCTCGATGCTTGGTTTGTCAGCAAGTTAAAGCTGAGAGACAGAAGTCTAAGTTGATGTTACAACCATTACCCATACCTGAATGGAAATGGGAAAACATCACTATGGACTTTGTCACAGGACTTCCTAACACATCCAAAGGCAATAATTCTATCTGAGTCATAGTTGATCGTCTTACAAAGTCTGCACACTTCGTTGCTATTAGAGAGGATTTCTCTCTGGATAAGCATTCCATGATATATGTAAAGGAAGTGGTAAGATTGCATGGAGTACCACTTTCTATTATATCTGATCAGGATCCGAGATTTACCTTGAGGTTCTGGTGAATTCTTCAGCATACTCTGGATACAAAGTTGAGTTTCAGCACTTCTTATCATCCTCAAACAGACGGTCAGTCTGAGAGAACAATTCAAACTCTAGAAGATATGTTGAGAGCTTGATCTATGGATTTCAAAGGTGGTTGGGATAAACACCTACCTTTGGTGGAATTTTCTTATAATAATAACTTTCACTCCAGTATTCACATGGCTCTCTATGAAGCTCTCTATGGAATGAAATGCAGGACTCCAACTCGCTGGGATGAAGTTGGGGAAAGAAAGCTATTAGGACCTGATCTTGTTGATGAGATGGCAGAAAAGGTCTGATCTATTCAACAACACATAAGAGAAACTCAGAGTCGACAGAAAAGTTATGCCGACAACCGAAGAAAAGACATAGAGTTTGACGTGGGTGATAAAGTGTTCTTACGAATATCTCCCTGGAAGAGGGTCATGAGATTTGGAAATAAGGGGAAGTTGAGCACTAGATATATCGGTCCTTTCGAAATACTGGATCATGTTGGAAAGGTAGCTTAACGGTTGGTGCTTCCACTGAATAACTCTCAAGTTCACGATGTGTTCCATGTATCTCTCTGGAGAAAGTACATACCCGATCCTTCACATGTACTCAGCTCAGATGTTGTACCGCTGGAGTAAGATCTTTCTTATGAAGAACAGCCGATAGAGATTCTGGGTCGTAGAGAAAAAGTCCTACGAAACTAGACCACTCGATTGGTGAATGTTTTATGGAGGAACCACAAATTATAAGAAGCTACACGGGAGCTTGAGGATATGATGAGGGAGAGGTATCCTCATCTTTTTGTTACAAAGTGACGAATTTCGAGGGCGAAATTCATTTTAGGGGGGGGTTGAATGTAACACCTGAAACTTTTATGAGAAATATTTTGTTTTTATGTTATATAAATCACAAAAGGAATATTTCACTACCCACAACACTAGCTTGGCTTTCTTTACACACAACTGCGGCCTTCCTCAATAGCTTGCGTCGTACAGAATACCGAGTTTCACTAAACAACGATATGCTATTAAAATATTATTAAAAATAGCAGTTATGAATAGTGATAACCACTTTTTGAAAATTTTTAAATTTTATTTTTCAAAATGGACTTCATTTTTGGATTTGGAATATCAAAATTAGGTTATGGTGAAATTTTGGTACTTTTCGGATAACTTTCATATTCTGATGAATAGTGAAATTACTAAATTTTAATTAAAAACAACTTTTTTAATCTAAATAATTAATAGTGATAAATTATTAATTTGAGTGGCTTTAAATTATATTTAGAATATATTTTTACAATTTAATTCAATTTTGGTCATTGGATGTAATTTCACATTTAAACCAGATATAAACAAGTGTCAATCTTTTGATAGTTATTATCTCTTAAAAACACGCTATTTGTTTTGATGACGGGAATTAATTTTTAAATTTTTTAATGTAACTGATATGTTTTGAATTTGATAAAATAGACATCATTTTTGAATTCATAATATCAAATATATCTTAGGCCTAATTTTTGGTATTTTTCTGGAAACTTTCATTTTTTGATGAATAGAGAAACCACTAAGTGGTAGTTAAAAAAAGCTGAATTTTTCATAAAACTTAATATTACCGCTTCTGTGAGTATAATTTAGAAAATCCAAGAGATGCGGTTAAAATCAATGACTTAAATGTGGTTCAATGAGATGAAAATAATTTTTGGTGAATAGTAACTTTTTAATTTTTTTTACCACGGTAACAAGTAAATAGGGTAGTTAAGGGTAAAAAAGATTTTATTATTATCCTAACACATGTCCTAATTCTATTGGATAATTTTAATTCGACCAAACACAACCTTAGGAATAACATATTACCATTTAGACCCACTTGGATTAGATTAGGAGATTTTTTATCAATTTATTTAAAGAAGGGTTAAAATAGTTAAAATCAATGTTTAATAAATAAATAATTTTTAATATAGGGTTATACATAAGATAAATTCTACTATAAATATTCATTATAAAGCTCAAAATATTTCTTACATAATGATAATTTATTTGTAATTTTTATACTTTAAATAAGTTAATTTATTTATGACACAAAGATGATGTAGTAATTATATTATTAAGGAAATATTGACATAATTTATGTTATAAATACCCAAATAAATGTATTTTGAGACTCTTTATGAATTAAAATACTTTTCTAGGATAATATGACATGTTAGTATTGATTTAATTAACTGTTTTTGAATTAATCATTATTTTATGATTTTCAAAAAAATCAATTACTAAATAGTGTCAAAATTGACATAAAATAGTTTTTAAAACAAATATTATATTATTAATTGATATTTTATTCCTAAAAATATATGGTCCGGCCAAATGACTTAGATAAGGTTATATATATTAATAATAAACAACGGGGGGTTCTTATGGCTTGTTTTAGTAAGTTTATTAACCTTATAGTGTAAGAACACAAAAAGACACGATAAAAGTAAAATAATCTAACTTAATGTTAAATAAAAATTATAAGGTTAAAATAGGAACCTAAACTTGCCTAAATTCTATTTAATGAGATTATTTCGACCCATACTCACCTTAGCTTCGAAATAAATCAATTTGGAGCAATTTAAAACAGAATCTGGCTTTATAATAAAATAATATTTTTAGTTTTTCCAAAGGAGCCTCTCTCCTCCCTTATAAAAGGGCACCTCCTCCCCCTCTTACTCACACCATTTTGAGCCTTCAAGCTCAGAAAAACCCTACCAATTTCTTCTCTCCACTTCCCTAGAGACATCCTAGAGGTCCGGGTCATCTTCAAAGTCGAATTTTAGTGTCCTAAAAGGAGGTCTCAAAGAAGCGCTTCAAAGAAGAGGTAATGTTTGTTACCGATTCTTTCATCTTTATTTCTTCTTCCACTTCATCTTCTTTAGTTGATTAATTATGAAGTAATAACATCAGTATCACTCATATACTGATATGTTGAAACAACCCTATTTCACCGTCTATCCATCCTTCGGAAAATGAAATCACCACGCGTGCGTACGTAAGGAATACCGTCTCCACGCCATGGTGTAATCTATTTTCCACCACCACCATACTTGGATGGGTATAATGGTGTAAATAATAACAATATATGATTATTGTAAATTTATATTGATTCTGAAATTGTATATATACACTCCATTACAATTTCACGATCATGAGAACGATATCATCACTTGTGTGTACGTACGGAATACCGTCTCGACGATGTGATGCGACTCGTTTTACATGATCTTCATTGCATAACGATTATATAAATGAATTTAATGAATGAATATATTACACTAATAAAAATCTGGAAATGAGGTGTCTATAACCTAAAAATAATAATAAGAATTTATTCGACAAAACACGCATAAGAACAAAAAGTAATAAACACCCGAATAACAAGTAGTAATGAAATATTATCAATAAGAAGCTAAGAATATGACCATATATGATATCATAAAAATAAGTATGATTATGGAATAAGTCAATAACATTATTTAAATAATTATACATGAGGTTTTGACACTTACGAAGCAAATCAGACCTAAGGTACGGGAAATATCACAATCTCATTTTTATCCGAGATTGTTTATACTTTGGTATTTACTGGGGTGTATTTTATCATCCACATCCATGTTTCCTCAATATTTAATATTATTTCCATACACCTACAATTGTATAAATCCATTTTTACCCTTTTATGGGTTTATAGTAAAAGATATGAAAATATTCTTTTGTTGTTTTTCATACGAGGTACTTTTTGACTTTTCGGACAAAAGTACGAGAGGAATGTTTTTTTAACTTATACGGAATGAATGGATTTTTAAATCATTATTTCCAAGAAGCTTCCATTACAAGTTTTCATGTTTATTTTTAATCAACTTATTTTAGTTTAATATTGTATGACATGTTAAGAAAGGAAAATGTTTTTGAAGTAGAAAGGATATTTTCCCCAAGAATGAAGTTCAAGTGTTTTATCAAAATTATTTTCCATCTAAGATAATATAGGGTTCTGTTTCTATCCCTACTATTACATTGATTTGATTATATTGTGGTGGAATTATTTTTATGAATTCCTTTATCATATATGAATTGTTTTACGTTGTCATGATGTTTAAGATTTCCATTTTTATTACATGGGTTATGCAATGATGTATGATTTATGATTTTGTGGCACATATATGAATGGTATCATTATGATATGGGTGGGAACTATATCTCCCTCTAATGCATTGGGTAAAGATTTTATATCTCCTGAGATAGACATGGCTGGAACTGCAGGTTAAACTGGTTCAGTGAAACAGGACCGAAACAAGGAATGAACTCAGTTCAGAAATGTAGAGACCCGAAGCTTGACGTACATGGACATTACATTACATTTGCGGAATACTTAATACATAAAAAAATAGACACATAAGGACCGTAATAGTTTAGTGTCTTTGGAAACATGGAACGTAATCTACTAATCGTGGTGAAAGATCTTCAACATATCCCATAAAGATCCTCCCCTTTTTTTCTTACCTAAAACCATTCTTTATATCCTGGGGAAAAGAAAACATAAAAAGGGTGAGCTCAAATGCTCTGTAAGGGTAATAATGGTCAAAATAAAACATACCATATACATTTGAACTTAAAAACATGAACATAATGTTTAAACATCAAAAGCTTGAGCAATGACATAAAACATGGAAGTACGTAAGGCATAGATCATAATGAAACATTATGAATGATAAAATAGCATGGGAATAAAACATGTAATTGTGGCATCCATTAAGCACATGTAATGATTTCCACAGTAGCCAAGACATTGCTTCCAAGACCATCTTAGTGGACAATGTCCCTTTCTGAATCGAGTTCACTCCTTGTTCCAGTCCTGTAATACTGAACCAGATTTACTTACCATTCCATCCATGTCTATCTCATGAGATATAAATCATTACCCAATGCATTGGAGGGAGATGTAGGTCCCAACCATCTCATAATGAAATCATTATTACTTGTGCCACAAAATAAACATATATCATTCATAATAACCCAATAAATAAAATGGGTTTCATAAACATCATCCCATTATCACATAATGCATATAAAATAAATGGATATCATTTCATAATAAGAAAAGTGAAACCATGTAAATCATATAGACATGTTACTTGAAACATACACATATGAAATAATTTCATCTTAGATGAAAAATGGTTTTGATAAAACACTTGAAATCAACTCTTGAGAAAAATATCCTTTCTTCTTCAAAATCATTTTCTTTTCACAAAATGTCATGCAATTTTAAAAGAAAAGTATTTTGTTGAAAATAGTCATGAAATCTTTTGATGGAAAATTCAATCAAACAAGGATTTATAAAACCGTAAAAAATCCGTTTATGCTGTATAAGTTTAAAAAACATTCTTCTTGTACTTTTTCCAGAAAAGTCAAAAAGTACCTCGTAATAGAAAGATTCCATACATACCATGTAGTAAAAGTCAAAAATGGGAAAAAAGGACTTGAAACATACATGAAAACACTTTTATAAAACATGGACATGGATGATATAAATAACCCCAGTAAATAATCACGAATAAGCAATCTCGGATGAAAATGAGATTTGCAAAATTATCCCTTACCTTAGGTCCGATATGCTTCATACGTATCTGAATCCCCTATATAATAATTTAAATAATGTTATTGAATTATTAAAGAATCATATTCATTGTTATTATATCATATATGGTCCACTTATGACTTTATATTACCCGTTCTTTTTTAAATTCATGTTAAAGTAGCATTTTGGGTAAAATCGTCTCATTTGTCGTTCATGTTTTAACTTGTAATTATTAATATGATTACTTGGATCATGATTACTTATATCCAGAATGTAAAACATGATTTATATATAATATATATTCAGAATATACATATATATAATATATCTATAAAGGAAAATAAATACACCGTTCATGGAGACGGTAGGCCGTACGTACGCATGAACACTCTTTTTGTTTCCTTATTGAATTGAATGGAATTAAGTACATGACATACATATATAAATATATATATATCCAGTGTCATTATTATTTCATATATTTCATTATTACTTATTATATATACTTTATAATCATTCATGAATGGTTAATCATTGAGAATGAATCTCTTCGCATCGTGGAGACGGTAGTCCGTACGTACGCACGAGCGATGATATCATTCCCATGATTGTGGAATTTTATTCAAGTGTATGTATAATATTTAATAATCAATATCACTTTACAATAATCATATATAGTCATTATTTACACAATTATACCAATCCATGCAAGGTGGTGGTGGAAAATAGATTAAACCACGGCGTGGAGACGGTATTCCGTACGTACGCACCCGCGATGATTTCGTTTTCCGTAGGATGGATAAATTGTGAAATAGGGTTTTTTCATACTTATAATAAAATATCAGTAAATGAGTGATACCGATGTTATTAATTCATAATGAAACAACTAAAGAAGAAGAAGTGGAAGAAGAAATTATGTTGAAATAATAGGTGACGAACATTACCTCTTCTTTGAAGTGCCTCTTTGAGACCTCCTCTTAGGGCACTACAATTGGTCTTTGAAGAAGACGAAGACATCTAATATGTTTCTAGGGAAGTGGATAAGAGAATTTGTCAGGGGTTGTCCGAGATTGAAGGCTCAAATTGGTGTGAGGAAGAGAGGGAGGAGGTGCCCTTTTATAAGGGAGGAGAGGGGCACCTTTTGAAATCTTAAAAATATTAATTTATAATAAATCTAACCCCACTTCAAAACATCCATATATGACTCATATTATAATATAAGATTCTATAGGGTTGTAATCTAATCAACCAATAAAATTTAGACATGTTAGGCAATTAATTTAAACATTATCAACTTGATTTATCCTTACTTAATCAATTTAATTTTATTTGTGGTAATAGCATTCTAAATTTTAAATTATAACAAAAAATTACTTATTTTTTGTGATTTTTCCATAATTGGATACGTTATAACATTTTATAACATATAAATTTAAATTTTTAATTTTTAATTATTTTTGTGATTTTTAAACAATTTTATAATATGTTATTTTTATAAAATAACAATAGTGTCAAATTTGACACTATTCATTTATTTGAATTTAAATAAATTATATACAGAAGATATGTTCGAACTAAAAGCTTTAATAGATTCATAGGAGTTTATATGTATCAATAAAATTAGTGGATCACATTAAATAGTTCATATAATATTTATTTTATTATTTTTAAAACCATTTATTTGGGTTATCTCTTAATAAAATAATTACTACAACATTTTTGTATAATTATTTAATATACTTATATGTTGCATAAAAATTAAAAATAAAATCCTATGATGAATATAAATCAATTAAATTTTACAATAATACTTTTACTCGAATTTATCATCTTATAATCACAATTGTTAAATTGTTGTATTTATTAAATTATGAAGGTGACAACTTTGGCATCATTTAAAATAAAATAATATAAGTGTCATAATCACCTTAATAAGGATCCAAATGGTCAACAATTCGGCCAGTGGATGATTAGAGTTTATATATACACTAATAATAAGTTTTTTTTATATTTTTGGGCCTTTTGATATGTATTAATATTTCAATTAAAACTATATTATTGATTTTTCACTAAATAAATAATTTCTGCATCATTAATGTATAAGATAATAAGGTAGTTAAATAACTCTTTAAAACTTACAGATAAATTACCATGAAAAAGAAAAACATTTTATCTTTCAAATGAGTATTTATAACCGAATTTATATTCTGTATAAACTTATATTAAAAATACTTTAATTATTAAAGTTGAGTGAGACATATTTCACTTTCCATTAAATAAACTAAAGGTCTTAATCACCTCCATGTGGGTTCTAATGGGTTCCATTTCGACCCAAATATGACTTAGGACAATTTATAATCGTAAAATTGTATTAATACAAGTATTAGGATAATTTTATAATATTATATTTACCCTTAATTACCCAATTTACCTTTTATTATGATAAATAAAATTTACCGTTGTTACTATTCATAAAGCCCAAAAATAAAAAGTAGTCTATTAATATTATTTGGACCCAATGATTCCAAATATGGAATCCATTTTTCCAAATTCAATACATAGAAGTTGCAGAAATTAAATTAAAATTAATCCCATTGTCGAAAAAAAAACGGTTTTTTGTTTAAAACATTGCGAAAGATTGAATTTATTTAACCTATGAATTCAATGTAAAATTAAGGCTAATGAGATAAATTATATTAAATGGTAAAAATATATTCTATTTATACTTTAAAACCATTCAATATTATTATTTAATCACAAAAGTTATTACGATGAAAAAAGTTGTTTTTATTTAAAATATATCGTGTTTTTACTATTCATTAAAATATGAATGTTATCAGAATAATATGAAAAATTTATCCAAGGTAAAATTTTATATCCTGATTCCAAAGAAGAATTTTATTTTGTAAAATTTAACTTATAAACATGTTAGAAACTAGATTTAAAGTGGGTGCCCCATCAAAAGGAGTCAAAACTGCAGTTTTTGAAAAATACTTATTTTACCCAAAAAAATTATTTTGTTCTTATACCATGTTCTAGAAAAGGTGTAAGATAATAATAATGTTATAAAATTAAAAAGTTAGTTAATACTATTCATAACGGCAAGTTCATAATAATATTATAATAATATATCGTTGTTTAGTAAAACTCGGTATTGCGTACAACACATGCTATCGAGGAAGGTCGTGATTGCGTGTAATGCAAGCCAAGTCAGGGTTGCGTATTGTGAAAAAATCCTTCGTTTATTTGTATAACAGAATCCAACCATATTTAATTTATATATTGAATATATATATATATATATACACACACTCAACTTTGCGTATAATGACTATTATAAAACGTACATGAAATTGTGTGTAACACGATCCAAGAATAGTGTTGCGTATACTACAAGCTAATATGGTGTTGCGTATAGTACAATCTAAACTTGGTGTGCTTTATAATAGAAGACATCAATGAAAGAGAAATAATATTTTTCATAAAATCTCGGGGTGTTACATTCCACCCCCCTTAAAAGGAATTTCGCCCTCGAAATTCGTTGGGGTTATAAATCATTTACTATTTATAGAAACCCACATCGTAAAAAGGAATACTAAAACTTAATTTTAAAAACTAAAGTATGAAATTCAATGATTACCCAATGTAACGCATCATTGGGTTTCCATATAGGATAACATTGGTGAAAATATGGATATGGAAGAAAAATCTAACCATCAAGTTCTAATGGAGAGTGGTAGAGGAGATGGCTATGAAAAAGCCAACAATCACAAAGCCATAAATTTGTGATGATCTAGGGTACCATCTAATTCATCGGATATAAGTGCACTAGGACAACATTTTTGGTTTTCAAGATCATTTCCCTAATGTTGAAGAATTTTAATTAGAATAAATACTTACTTTATTTTGGTACAATCTCACTGTTTTTCGTGCCTTGAACAATTTCCACTTCATCTCTTAAAGAAATGAAGTTGAATTTGTTATTCGTGAAGTGTTAGCAGATCATGTGATAGAATGGCGGGTCATTCCATCTATCTCAAATGGTTTGCAAAAGTTATTAAATATACATAAGTCGATCTATAATGAGATTAATCATATATGTTTCCTAAAAGGGAATTATACTTCATATATCATACTGCTTAATAAAATAAAACTAGTTTCTACTAAACAAGGACTTCTTCCAGGCCAGTGGTATGCGATAAAGGCCAGTCACACTTCAGTTGTGGGTTCGATTCCCACAGCCTTGTCCGACGCGATGGGTTGTCGCCCGTCCTGCAGGTTGTCCTTTTTCTAAAACTACATTACTATAAAATCCCATCAATAATATCGAAAAATGTTCTATCCTTAAAAAATACTAAATTATTTCCAATATAATCAATTCCAATCTTTAGTCTTATCTAAAATACTTCGGTCCAAGCTCATAGTATAAAAAAATGATTACTTGAAATGTCACATAACAATAACGTGAATTCCATTATTTATCTCCCATATATCATATGATATATCTTGTGGGTCAAATTACAAACATGTGAATAACTTAATCATGTATTCTCTGAAAAATGAATACCCATTTAACCTTAGTGAAAACATGAATGATGTCAAAAGTTAAATCTTTCCACATACCAAAATCCCAAAATTTCTATATAATAAAACCATAATATCACATAGTCCTTATATCAGTCATGAGCTCATGAATACAATCAAACATCTCATTATCTTCTTATCCTTTCATTATGCGCATATCATCTACTTTCCAAAAATACTGGTACCATTTATCACACACTTTCAAAACTTAAGGAAAGACAACAGTATAACAACCCTAAGATGTCTCTTTATTCCATAGTACCATGAGATTACTTATACAACATTACACTTGATAAACATGTAATCATTCCAGTACCTTCTTAAACCATTGACCGAGCTTGAAAAAGTATTTAATCTCACATATCATTTGTAGTCTCTTCATCATCATCAACATAAATATTACCCATACCACCATACTGATTCTCTTCATTAGACTTTCCCTTAGGGAATTGGTTTGAATAATTCCCGTACATTCGACATTTAAAACATTTAACCATTGTTGATGTCGTAGCAGTACCATTATCCTCATCCATGGTGTTAACTGAACCTTTTCCTTTGCACTTACTGGCTTTATGTATTTCTTTTCCACACCCAAAGCATCTTCCAGTTCCTTTGAAACAATCTCCCCGATGCCTCTTCCCACATGATTTACATGAGGGAAATTGAACTTTCTTTCCTCTATGATCATCATGAAACTCCATCTTTCTCTTATTATCTGAGTCGGGAAACTTAACAAAGTTGAGATTATTGATCATATTATGAGATTGCTGATTAGGCATAATAAAGATGTTTGGACTTCCAAATCCCGTTTCATTTGGTTTCTCATGAAGAATATCATTCCATTGTCCGACATATCCTCTATTATCATGAATCATCCTGTTTCCTGCCATTTTCTAAAACGCAAAAATAATAGTGTGAGAGGAAACATCATGCTAGGGAAAACAACATAGTAAAGGGGGAGTACCTTCAATATCTAACATCTTAGGTTAAATTCTATGATTGTTAGTTCAATTCTAGGACTATAACCTATACTTATACTTAACCTTAGAGACATATCTAGACATACCTTAGAAATATCTCTAGGGATCTCACTAACGTTTTCGCATCCTAGTTTCCAAAGTTTGACTAAACCTTTCCTCTGATACCAACTGTAGAGACCCGAAGCTTGACATACATGGACATTACATTAAATTTTCGGAATACTTAATACATACAAAAATAGACACACAAGGACCGTAATAGGTTAGTGTCTTTGGAAACTTGGAACGTAATCTTTTAATCGTGGTGAAAGATCTTCAACATCTCCCATAAAGATCCTCCCCTTTTTTTACCTAAAAACATTCATTATATCCTGGGGAAAAGAAAACATAAAAAGGTGAGCTGAAATGCTCAGTAAGGGTAAGCATGGATAAAATACAACATACCATATACATTTGAACTTAAAAACATGAACATAATGTTTAAACATTAAAATCTTGAGCAATGACATAAAACATGGAAGTACGTAAGGCATATATCATAATGAAACATTAAGAATGATAAAATAGAATGGGAATAAATCATGTAATTGTGGCATCCATTAAACATATGTAATGATTTCCATAGTATCCAAGGCATTGCTTCCACGACCATCTTAGTGGACAAAGTCCCTTTATGAATCGAGTTCACTCCTCGTTCCAGTCCTGTAATACTGAACCAGATTAACTTACCGTTCCATCCATGTCTATCTCATGGGATAAAAATTGTTACCCAATTCATTGGAGGGAGATATAGGTCCCACCCATCTCATAATGAAATCATTCTTACTTGTGCCACAAAATAAACATACATCATTCATAATAACCCAATAAATAAAATGGGTTTCATAAACATCATCCCATCATCACATAATCCATATAAAATAAATGGATAACATTTCAAAATAAGAAAACTAAAAACAGGTAAATCATATAGACATGTTACTTGAAACATACACATATGAAATAATGTCATCTTAGATGAAAAATGGTTTTGATAAAACACTTGAAATGAACTCTTGAGGAAAATATCCTTTCTTATTCAAAATCATTTTCTTTTAACAAAATTTCATGCAATTTTAAAAGAAAAGGATTTTGTTGAAAATAGTCATGAAATCTTTTGATGGAAAATTCATGCAAATAAGGCTTTATAAAATCGTAAAAAATCTTTTCGTGCTGTATAAGTTAAAAAAACATTCTTCTCGTACTTTTTCCGGAAAAGTCAAAAAGTACCTCGTAATAGAAATATTCCATACATGCCATGTAGTAAAAGTCAAAAATGGGTAAAAAGGACTTTAAAAATACATGAAAACACTTTTATAAAACATGGACATGGATGATAGAAACAACCCTAGTAAATAATTACGAATAAGCAATCTCGGATAAAAATGAGATTTGCAAAATTATCCCTTAACTTAGGTCTGATATGCTTCGTACGTATCTGAATCCCCTGTATAATGATTTAAATAATTTTATTGACTTATTACAGAATCATATTCATTTTTATTATATCATATATGGTCCACTTATGACTTTATATTACCCGTTATTTTATAAATTCATGTTAATGTAGCGTTTTGGGTAAAATCGTCTCATTTGTCGTTCGTGTTTTAACTTGTAATTATTAATATGATTACTTGGATCATGATTACTTATATACAGAATGTAAAAAATGATTTATATATAATATATATTCAGAATATACATATATATAATATATCTATAAATGGAAAGAAATACACAGTTCATGGAGATGGTAGGCCGTACGTACGCAAGAACACTATTTTCGTTTCCTTATTGAATTGAATGGAATTAAGTAGATGACAAAGAAATATATATACATAAATCTAGTATCTTTATTATGTCATATATTTCATGATTACTTATTATATATACTTTATAATCATTCATGAATGGTTAATCATTGAGAATGAATCTCATCGCGTCATGGAGACTGTAGTCCGTACGTACGCACGAGCGATGATATCATTCCCATGATAGTGGAATTGTATTCAAGTGTATGTATAATATTTAAAAATCAATATCACTTTAAAAGAATCATATATAGTCGTTATTTAAACCATTATACCCATCCAAGTAAGGTGGTGGTGGAAAATAGATTACATCACGACATGGAGGCGGTATTCCGTATGTACCCACGTGCAGTGATTTCATTTTCTGTAGGATGGATAATCTGTTATTACTTCATAATGAAACAACTAATGAAGAAGAAGTGTAAGAAGAAATAATGTTGAAAGAATCGGTAACGAGCATTACCTCTTCTTTGAAGCGCCTCTTTGAGACCTCCTCTTAGGGCACTACAATTGGTCTTTGAAGAAGACCAGGACCTCTAAGATGTTTCTAGGGAATTGGAGAAGAGAATTTGGAAGGGTTTGGCCGATCTTGAAGGCCCAAATTGGTGTGAGGAAGAGAGGGAGGAGGTGCCCTTTTATAAGGGAGGAGACGGGCACCTTTGGAAATCTTACAAATATTAATTTATAATAAATATAACCCCACTTAAAAACCTCAAAAAATGACTCATATTCAAATATAAGACGAGATAGGGTTGTAAGCTCATCAACAAATAAAATTTAGACATGTTAGGAAATTATTTTTTAACATTATCAACATGATTTATCCTTACTTAATCAATTTAATTTTATTTGTGGTAATAAAATTCTAGATTTTAAATTATAACAAAAAATTACTTATTTTTTTTGTGAATTGTCCATAATTGGATACGTTATAATATTTTATACCATATAAATTTAAATTTATAATTTTTAAATATTTTTGTGATTTTTAAACAGTTTTATAATATAATATTTTTATAATATAACAATAGTGTCAAATTTGACACTATTTATTTATTTGAATTTAAATAAATTATATATTGAAGATATGTTAGAAATAAAAGCTTTAATAGATTCATAAGAGGTCATATGTATCTAAAAAATTAGTGCATCAAATTAAATAGTTCATATAATATTTATTTTATTATTTTTAATACCATTTATTTGGTTTATCTCTTAATAAAATAATTACTAAAACATTTTTGTATAATTATTTAATATACTTATATGTTTCATTAAAATTAAAAATAAAATAACATGATGAATATAAATCTATTAAATTTCACAATAATTCTTTTACTCGTTTTTATCATCTTAAAATCACAACAGTTAAATTGTTATATTTATTAAATTTTGAAGGTGACAACTTTGGAATCATTTAAAACAAAATAATATAAGTGTCTTTATAACCTTAATAAGGATCCAAATGGTCAAATATTCGGCCGGTGGATGATTAGGGATTATATATACACTAATAATAAGTTTTGTGCAGATTTTTGGGCCTTTTGATATGTATTAATATTTCAATTAAAACTATATTATTGATTTTTCACTAAATAAATAATTTCTGTATCATTAATGTATAAGATAATAAATTAATTAAATAACTCTTTAAAAATTCCAAATAAATTACCATGACAAATAAAAATAATTATATTTCAAAATAGTATTTATAACTGAATTTATATTCTGTATTAACTTATATTAAAAATACTTTAATTATTAAAGTTGAGTGAGACATATTTCACTTTCCTTTAAATGAACTAAAGGTCTTAATCACCTCCAAGTGGATTCTAATGGATTCCATTTCTACCCAAATATGACTTAGGACAATTTATAATCGTAAAATTGTATTATGAAAAGTATTAGGATAATTTTATAATATTATATTGACCCTTATTTACCCAATTTACCTTTTACTATGTTAAATGAAATTTACCGTTATTACTATTCATAATGCCCAAAAATAAAAAGTAGTTTATTGATATAATTTGGACCCACTGATTCCAAATATGGAATCCATTTTTCCATTTTCAATACACAGAAGTTGCAGAAATTAAATTAAAATTAATCCTTTTGTCGAAAGAAAACGAGTTTTTGTTTAAAATATTACAAAAGATTGAATTTATTTAACCTATGAATTCTATGTAAAATCAAGGCTAATGATATACATTATATGAAATGGTAAAAATATATTCTATTTATACTTTAAAACCATTCAATATTATTATTTATCCACATATGATATTACGATGAAAAAAGATGTTTTTAATTAAAACATAGCGTGTTTTTACTATTCATTAAACTATGAAAGTTATCAGAATAATATGAAACATTTATCCAAGGTAAAATTTTATATCCTGATTCCAAAGAATAATTTTATTTTGTAAAATTAAACTTATAAACATGTCAAAAACTAGAGTTAAAGTGGGTGTGCCATCAAAAGGCGGAAAAACTGCTTTTTTGAAAAATAATTATTTTACCCGAAAAATTTATTTTGTTCTTATACAATGTTATAGAAAATGTGTAAGATAATAATAATGTTATAAAATTCAAAATTTAGTTAATACTATTCATAATGGCTAGTTCATAATAATATTATAATAATATATCGTTGTTTAGTAAAACTCGGTATTGCGTACAACACATGCTATCGAGGAAGGCTGTGATTGCGTGTAATGCAAGCCAAGTCAGGGTTGCGTGTTGTGAAAGAATCCTTCGTTGTTTAATATAACATAATCCAACCATATTTAATTTATACATTGAATATATATATATATATACTCACTCAACGTTGTGTAGAAATACTATTATAAAACGTACATGAAATTGTGTGTAACACGATCCAAGAATAGCGTTGTGTATACTGCAAGCTAATACGGTGTTGCGTATAGTACAAGCTAAACATGGTGTGCTGTATAATAGAATACATCAATGAAAGTAAAAGAATATTTTTCATAAAATCTCAGGTTGTTTTAAGAAATGGACATTGTCCACTAAGATAGTCTTGGCAATGAGTCTTGACTAATAAGAAATTATTATCTTTGATTATGTGTATATGCCACAAAGTTTCATGTTTTAGGTTATGATTATTCGGATTACATTTCACTACTATGATTTATCCCATGTTATGAAATTATGATCTCTTTTGCAGGTTAATATTTCCAAAATATATGGTCTTATGAATATGATGTGATTGATATTTCTTTTGTTTACCCTTACTGAGAATTTGAGCTCACCCTTTTGTATGTTTTTTCCCCAGGTCAGGAAGAAGGTTTTTAAGTAAGATATGCCAAAAGGGACTATAGATATGATAAAATAAATGGGAGACAGTGTAGATGCTTTATGAACCAGTTGTTTACGTTTCCCAGTTTCTAAAGACACTATACCTATACGGTCCTTTCATGGTTTTGTTATATGTTGTAATAAGTATGCTTCAATTTTGATGTAATAACAATGTATGTAAAGTATGCATCATTATAGCGGGTTTCATGTATGTGAATCCCAGAATTTAAAATAGAACATTTTGGTGTATATGTGAATACCCTTGTAGAAATAAGAGCATTGTGTATTCAATTTATAACATAAAATAATTTTGAGAAAAAAGAGAGGAATTTTGAGATGAAAATTCTATAGCATAACAGCTACGTTTTGGGGTTTTAGAAAACATTGAAAAGAGAGGGGACATGGGTCAAACATTCATAAATGACCCATAAAACAGTATAGGGACAGAATATGAAGAATATATGAACATGGTAATGAAATTTGAAAAATGTACCATATGAAATGAAGATCATGAAAGGAAGATAAAAATAAGATTTCTCTTATGAAAATTCGGCAGCCTAACGACGTCACAAAAGCTTCAACAAAAAATGAATTGATGAGATCAAATAGGGTCTCTCATAATATGAACATAAAAGATAAGTATGATAGATATAGAGATAATAACCCAACATAATAAAAATGAACTTGCAAGACATGACATGGAATTAGAACTTTGAAAAAGGAGAAAGGTGAAAGAACCACTTAAAAATTCAGCAGCCTAACGGCATCACATAAAACATCAAAATACTGAATTGAAGAGATCAAATGGGGTCTCCCATCAAATGATCATAAAAGATCAGTATGATAGAAATATAGATAATACACAAACATAATAAAAAGGAACATGATATACTTGACATGAAAGTAGAACTGGAAAACGAGAAGGGTGAAAGAACCACTTAAAAATTCGCCAGTCTAAAGGCGCCACTTAAAACTTCAAAATACTGAATTGAAGAGATAAAATGGGGTCTCTCATCATATGATCATAAATGATCAGTATGATAGATATAGAGATCATACCCCAAAATAATAAAATGTAAATTTAAAGACTTGACATGAAAATAGATCTTGAAAACGAGAAGGGTGAAAGAATCCCTTAAAAATTCGGCAGCCTAACAGCGCCACTTAAACATTCATAAAATGAAATGATGAGAGAAATAGGGGGTCTCTAATCATATGAACATGAAAAGGGAAGTAATAGGAATATAAAAGAATATCCTACAAAAAAGAGCATGAAGCATAAAAGAAATGACATAAAAGAGATTACTTGAAAAGAAAGAGAGATGTCAGATCCCTTACCTTAAAATGTAACTCTTAAAACTCAATGGTTTGGACCTTGAGGGATTGGGGGCACCTTGGGAGGACTCCTTGAGAGGAAAGGAGACCAGAACTTCGTTGAGGATGGTTTTGGAGTCGAATTGATGAGAGGAGGCCTTGGTATTTATAGGGATAGTGAGGGGACAAGGCATTAATGGCCAAGGGACACGTCAAAAGTGGTTTTCTCAAAACCATGTGCTCTCCCATGATATTTCACATGATGTTAGGCCACATGGGGCCCCCAATACAATAATTTATAACCTTTGGTCGGCCAACCCTAAAAATATCTCATGACATCATCATGAAAATGTTATGATGTCATTAAACATACCGAAACCCTAAAACTGTATTTTTACTATTCACTAAAAATTCAACTTTCTCAGAAAAATCCCAAAATTTCACATTAACCAAATATCAATGCTCTGATTTAAAAAATGAACTCCATTTTATAAAAATAATTTTCTAAATATTTTTAATTTTTTTTAAATAAATACACTATTCACTGATAATTCATTTTTTTCAAAAAACCCCCAAAAGTTACCTTAACATAATATCGATGCTCTGAGTTCAAAAATGAAATCCATTTTATAAAAATAATTTTATAAATATTTTCAATATAATTTTAAATTAAAAAACACTATTCACCTGAAAAAACTAATACTTGAATAATAATTTATGAAACCGCTATTTAACCATTTTATTGAATGACATTACTTAATCAAGGTGCCTAGATTATTTTAATACTTTTTTTAAGTGAGGTTACTAATCTATTTGGTCGTATTACTAATCCTAAGCATAAAATCAGTATTCATAATTTACTATTCATCAAAAATCATGTTGATCTTATTAGACTGTAAATTTCGTACTAAACATAATTGTAGAAGACCATTTTTTGAAAATCATTACACATTTTTAATTATTTAAGGATTACATAAACATTTTTTGAAAAATCCTTTCTCTAAAATTCACCAAAAATATGCATACTATATTTATCCGGACATTTGAAAAGTCATAAACATTGTCATAAGAAGAAATTCCAATTTTTATTTAAAACAAAGGATTACACAAGGCAGTTACGGTCTCCTTAAATAGACCCTTATCACGCCAGCATAGGACCTAAGTGTAAGGTGTGCTATGGTGAGAGAATCTGACGGAAGCTCGACCAACATTGCATGAGTAGTAATTTCTATCAGGTTGAACTTCTCATGAAGGCGATTCCATTCTAGCTTCACAGGATGAAGTTCGGCTTGGGTTTGGTCCAGAGAAAAGCCCAGTGGTGCTACCTCCTTCCCATGTTCTGTTAGATGGGCTTAGATCGGTCCAAGACTGCTGGGTGAGGCCGTCGAATCTTCTTTCTATAATAATTAACCAAGATTACTTGTATTTAGATACAAAAATCAAAACGTTTTGTTTCCAACGATCATATTAACCAATGGTCATATAATAGTCAAAACCCAACGGTATCATTTTTAATATAATCATGTTATCAAATGAAACATTTTTTTAGTGTAAAAATAAAATAAAATAACACATAAAATTAGGAAATAAGATTTATTCAAAATTTTGGGTCGTTACATTACCTGCAGGCCGTCGTCATCATCTAGGGTGACAGAGGCGATGACTCTCGGGTGTGCTACATGTACAATCAGATCATCCGGCTCGGGTTCTGCAAGTGACGTAGCTAGGCCTGCCAAAGCATCCACACGGCCATTCTGTGATCGAGGGACATGGGTAATCTCTGGTTAAGAAGTGGACTGGTCCATTAGACGGAGGGTTCACTCCAACAATAGCACGAGCTCTGGCTTCCTGACAACATAGTCTCCATTGACTTGCTTGATGACTAGTTCGGAATCCCCTTTCACGTGAAAATGGGGCACATCGATCTCAAGGGCCATATCGAGGCTAGTGATGGGAGCATGATACTCTACCTTGTTGTCAGTGCAGCCTTCTCACAACATGAATGAGTATGGCAGAACGACTTACACCAAGGAGATGAAGATGATACCCAGACCTACTCTGTTGAGATTTGGATCATTGAGCCTCCTACTAGTGGGTCTCCGAGAGGCACCGTCGAAGTGAATTTTCCAACATGATACGACATGATCGACTGAAAGGATTGCCTCATCAAGAAAATCCTGGTCCAGGGATTGATCCGTGGAGGTTGGATGGGACACTAGGAATTCTTCCAATGATTGCCCCTTGATTGCCTTCTAAAGCACGAACCTGATGTCGAACTGCTAAAGGATCACCGCCCACCTCGATAGTCGACCAGTAAACATGGGGCGGTTTAGAATGTACTTCAGTGGGTCCACCTGAGAGACCAACTATTCCTCTTGGTGTTGCAGGTAATGTCTCAATTTCTGTATAGTAAACACAAGTGAAAGGAAGCCCTTTTTAATGGGGGTGTATCTGGTCACCGTATTGAGGAACTTGCGGCTGAGGTAGTAGAGGCTATTCTCTGTCCCCTCATTGTTCTTCTGGGTGAGCAGGGCCCCGAGAGACCATTCTAGAGTGGTCACATAAAAGACTAGCGGCTTTTCAGCGACTGGTGGCATCAGGATACGAGGATGGAACATATACAACTTGATTTCCTCGAAGGAGGACTGACATTGTTCATCCCATTCATAGGCAGGTCCTTTCTTCATGAGTCGGGAAAAGGGCTTACAGATGCTAGCCAGATTTGCAATGAATCAGAATATGTTGGCTACGTGGCTTTGGAGACCTCAAATCTACTGACTATGGCTTGGGGGAGGCATTTAGCTGATGGCCTGGATCTTCTCTGGGTTGATCTCGATGCCTCCGTATCTGACAACAATGGCATGAAACATCCCGAAGGTGACCCTGATGGAACATTTAAGAGGGTACATCTTCCTGTGGTGGGATCTGAGGTAACCGAACACTTTCAAATGGTCCTACAGATAGTCATGGCGCTGTTGATGTTTGACCACCAGATCATCTACATAGCACTCTACCAATTTCCGGAATATTTTCTTGAATATGCGGTGCATGACTTGCTCATAGGTGCCACCAGCATTTTTTAGGACGAAGGGAATAACCTGGTAACAGAAAGTACCTTGTGGGGCCTTGAAAGTGGTTCAATTGTCATCTTTTGTGGCCATACGGATCTGGTTGTACCTAGAATATCCATCCATGAAGGATAGGGCTTGGCACCCAGTCGTGGCATAAATCAACAACTTTGTCACTAGGAGGGGAAAATCATGCTTTGGATAGTGGCGATTGAGATCACGGAAGTCGATACAGATTCTAATATACCTTTTCTTCATCATCACTGGCACAATGTTGGCTAGCCACTTGGGGTACTAGAATTCCGTGATGAAGATGCATTTGATAAGCTTGTCAACTTCGGCCTCAACCATGGCACCGTGAGAAGGGTGAATCTTTCTGGAAGGCTGCTTGAACCCGCGATGGTTTTTCGAAAGACCAATTCATTGGACGGCTACCTGGGGATCTAGTCTTAGCATCTCACTGTAACTCTAGGTGAACACATATCAGTGCTCCTTAAGGATGTTCACGTACCACTGCAGCTCCTCGAGGGACATGGCTACACTGATCAATGTGGGCCTCGAATCTACCTCTCTACCAAGGTTCAACTGTACTAGTTCATCGACCATCATAGAGACGCCTTATACAAAGGTAGGGGGAGCAACCTCTAGATCCTCTTCTTCACTTGTGGATGGATCCTCCCCTGGAGGAGTCACTTCCGAGCCACCAGGCTCTGATGGGAGGCTAGTGTGGGCCTAGGCGGCATTGGTCATCACATTAGGAGACTCATGTGCCACAAAGACCATAACGATGAAGGTTTTTGATGCAATCCCTTCCGGTCTTCAGCCCAAGGGTCCATTCATGATGACATCAAAGTAGTAGTGGCACGTCGACTTGATCTAATTAATTCCAACTCAGAGAAACATACACTTATGGCGTACCTCCATTGCCATGAGCCAGATGTCCTGATACTGTAAAGGGGTAGGAGGTTCCAGGATCACCTGAGCTAGGTTGGTGTAGGAGTACGAGGTGATTTTCTGTCATCACTTCTACCTAGAAATTTGCCTTCCTCTTGTACCCGAAACAACAAAAAACTGCCCATGTCGAGGTTAATGGCCTCCAACCGATGGATCGGGAAGATGTAGGAGTCATCCATACCTTCCCAGGGATCACTCGGGATCGGGGCAGGCACAATATCACATGCGAGAATCTTCTTATCCTTTCTCTTGTAATAGTTGGTGTCCAGATAATGGACTTCACAAGAGTAAAAAGGAGACACATCTCCTTGGAGCATGCCTACTCGACCATTGAAGGTGTATTTGAGGCATTGTGGATACGATGAAGGGACCACCACGTGCATGAGGAGCCATGGCCTACCCATCAATGCATTGTACGTGGTGTCTAAGGAGACAACCATGAATTCGGTACTGGTAATTTGGCCACCAAACTGGGTCTTCAAACAGATCATGCCGACAGGGGTCTACTCGGTCCTATCGTATCCCTAGATTCTGTGGCCGGAGGGAGTTAGATCATCCTCAAACAAACCCAGCTTCCGTAGTGTCCGATTCAAGATTAGGATAATCCCAAAACTGGTGTCAACATGCCAGTGATGGACTTCAACGCCATTGAACTGGCCAGTGATGTATAGTGGATGAATGTGCCCCTGTATAATAGGGTCTTCATCTTCACCATAGAACGAGATAACCCCCTGGCATTCAGCATTCTCAATTGCCTCGGCATGGAAGGCTTCGGCAGCTGCTACCTCTATCTCAAACTGGGGGGGGGGGCTCCGTAGGGCCTTGGCAAGCACCTCAAACATGTATGTTGTGAAGAGAAGAGCCTAAATGATATAAATCCACACTGGAATGATCTAAAGGTGCTTTAGAACATCATAATTTTGGTCCAGACATGAGCCCTTGCATACAGGAGGCCGCTCTGCAATTGGAGGCACGACAGGCCATGCTGACAGGGATGACGACTGGCTAGTGCTAGGTATGTCCCACTGCTCACTAGTCGAGGCCTGAAGAGTGGCTTATAGATGAGACCAGTGAACTGAGATTGGCCTGCTATAGGGAGAGACCATCTGCGGTACGGACGAGGCATCTCTGCCTGATCTAGTAGCACAAACGACAGTAGAGGTAGATCTGAGAGCACTAGATGTGGAGGTTTTGTGTGACAAGCTCTGCGTTGGGCCTTCTATCTGGTCTAAGTAGCATGCACATCTTGGATGGAGGTGACAACTAATGCACCCCAACGAACCATGTAGTCGTGTCTCCACCGATGTTGACATCGACTGGGGACATTGGGGAGGTTCTTCTGGCGTTCCCCCTTGTCAGGAGTCATATAGGGATTTATCAACTCCACAGTATTAAACGAAGAGTACCACTAACTATCTCTTGAGGATTCATCCACCACTTGGCAGATTCTTGGAGGAATCCCCATATTAGGGGGAATGAAGTCACCGAGATTACGGGATGACGACGATAGTGGTGGAGCACGTTGCTTCTTCTTGCGCCTCCACTGCCTGCCCTTCTGGGAAGAGTCCGACTGAGAAGATGACGCAGAGGTACTGGTCGCATCTTCTAAAGGCTCTGGCTGATTTAGGCATGCCCAAATAATACCATGGGCGTGGCCGACTATTTTACAAGACATCCAGTCATCTTACTTCTGGGATCCGCGGCTAGGAACCTGATGCCACTCGCCTACATCATCCCTACCAGTTTCTGACTTCATAAAGACACCCATCAATTATTCCATGGCTAGGCCCAACCTGATTATATGTTTATCGACTTGGTCTTCGATCCAGTATTTAAACACATAGCACTGCTTGAGAGTGTGCCCTAGGATCCGATGATGTGGTTAGTAGTTTGTGCGATTGGTGAGATTCGCCTCTGCCAGCCCTCTGCAGTTGGGTAAGCGCACAGTCCCCTGATCTAGGGCACTGTGGAAGTAACCGGGGACCTGATTCTCATTTAAATAGTATGTATAGTGCCTTCTTTTTGGATTGGAGGCTCTAGGAGCCCAGCCCCAGTGAGGGGATGGAGGGGCCTACCAAGGATGCGAATCCTGATTGTCCTGCCTAGGCGGTGGTGGAACGTTGCGCGGGGGAACCCGCCGATTTTGAGGTGGTCGTTGCTGGGCAGGAGGCTGTGCCTAAGGTGGAGGGCCTCTACGAGGTTGTGGGGCCGGTGCCACTGGCAGCAATTCTAGCTACCGGGGGGATTCTATTTGGGCCACCGCGGCGGGCTCGGCTCTGGCAGCCCTCCTTGCTGGGATCAGAGGTGGCAGCGGACGTGCCTGAATAGCATGTTGCAGATATTCCTCGAGGCGCTGGTCCTTGATTGATAAATCTCAGAACCCTCTAGGGTAATTCTTGGTGATCAGTGAAGGAACTAGTTCTTTTTTGACATTCACTATGCACATCTTCAGTAATAACTCGTGAGTTAGTGGCATGTCGAGGGAGTATGTGAGCCCCTTCCAGCGGGCGATGAAGTCCGCGACTCGCTCATCAGGACTTTGTTTTCACATGAAGAGGTATGTGATGCTAGTATTTTGTGTGGTGGAGCTGAATTTGTATAGGAATTTTCGGTGAAGATCCTCCTAGCCAGTCAATAATCCAATAGGGAGCTGGCTGTAACAGATGAATGCAGGGCCCTCCAATGTCTACAAAAAACATCGGTGCTTTGCGGCTTCCTGCTGTGATGGGGTCCCCAACATGGGGCCACACCTGGAGGAAAAGTGGTCCAGATGCTGCGGTGGTTCCCCTGTCCCATTAAAAAGCAAGAAAGTGGGATTTCAAAAACCCGGAGGTGCAGACATATCTTCCACCAATGAGGGATATGGCTTTCCATCTGGTGGGACTTCAACCTACTGCGTTTCCAACACCTCTAGGTGGGAGATGAGTGCCACTATAGGATCATCCATGCAGGGGTCCCTATCATGGCGGGGATCCCTAAAAATGAGTGCATTTCTGGGATCTTCGACATGGTAGAAGGCTTTAGTGGTTCATGGAGTGACTGGCGGAGCGGCCTGCGGGGCAGCTGGCGGATCCCGAGCTGGATTCCTCTGGCTGCCTTGCCTTTCGGGAGGGTTTGGTGAGATGTATCGCGCCCTATTTCCGTGAGTTCTGTCATCATCCATGTCCACTAGAGTAGCATGATTAGGTTTTCCTGGAGGCATATCATCGGGGGGAAAATTGTTCATGCCACAGTAGCCCCATCCTAGAATCACCATAGTCAGGTTGCCATTCTATAGCACACTCAGCCAGGAGTTCGTCGACCATCTTCTTCAGCTCATAAAGTTGCTGGAACTGCGCTGCCTTATCGGGGTCTTTGTCCCACCTTAGTACTAAGGTGGACAGGTTAGAGTGCATGACAGCTCTGACATGATCTTTACCCTTACCTACATTCCGACAGAGTACCAGCAACCCGGTGGGCGCACAGAGGCCTAGAAGTTTCCTCTACTAACAAGTAACCCTCGGTGATGGGTCCAACAGTGGTGGTACACCCTCAGGGGGTAAGTATCCATCAAGAAACTCCATCTCATCCTCCTTGTTTACTACGTTATCCATGTGGAACGCAACCCATCTTGGGGGCATGTCTTCAATGTCACATAACGATTCGGGCTACAGCTGGATAGGACTGAAGAGGAGGGTGGCATACTATCCCCAGCCACGGACATGCACATGGGGGGTGGCTTCCATGATGATTTTGTGAAGTACATTGAAACTCAGAACGCATATTTTTTGGAGGGTGTTCTGGAGACCTGGCGACTCAGGGCGCTGGGTCACGGGGAGTGTGGCCAAATAGACTAGAAGACATTGCTATCCAATTTCCTTAAAGTGCACTTGGCTCCTAGGGTACACCACCCGATAATAACAAAGACAGAAGTGTGTCTCCCATAGGTTTTGATGGACACACTCAACATCCTCTAGGGTGAGGGATTCTGGCACATGAATGTTTGATGTTGCCGCCAACTAGAATTTCTATGGGAAGTGATTTTCCGCAAGAATGCTCCAAAAGCTGCTGGGATCGGATTCAGGGTCTGGCCTTAAATGGTCCCACTCATCAACCAGAAGTGGTTGTGGAACCGGTAGCAGTACTGAGGCATACCACTGGGATAGTAAACTGGGCAATAGAGAATAAGGTGAATGAGCCGACTGGGTGCCAAATTTCGGACCATCCTCCGATGAGTGCGATGACCTGACCACAACGTCATGATACAATGGGATGATAGCCATAGCATTTGGTGCAAGGATCAGATTTACCGGTGATGTGTCACACTATTTTTAAACCTCCATCGGTCCCCAAAATAGCTCTCTGTGATCTCTGGTTGAGGTAGAGGGTGCTTCTGGTGACAACGGTGGTGAATTCTGGGTTGAAACTTATGGGAATCCCAAAATTTCCTCCTCATGGATGTACCTACGAAGAGAGGATGGAATACAGTGGACTTCACATTTTGTAAGGATTAGGCTAACATGACTCGTTCCTGCCTCGGTCCTTGACACGGAGGACCGAGGGGAGGGTTCCACTTCTTAGTCGCATTCTGCTTCAGAATCTGAGAAGTGGGCCGGTTTGATCTCTGTCCGAGCCTTCCCAGGATTCTTCTTGCGGTGGTGATGACCCACCGTCCTGCCCCTAGGTGACTCCTTGGGATAAGGTTGATTCCCGAAATATAGTCATGGGGACAACTAAGTGTCATGGAAGATAGGACTTCCACTTGAGACGGTTTGGGTGTGAGGAGCACAGGGAAAAATGTCAAATGGGTCATGGGGATGACCTCTATGAACAACACCTGAGTGGGTGAAACCTCCGTCGGAACCGACTGGAACATGGGGAGGACCTCCATTATTGGTGAGGGAGGAGAGAGGATGACCTTAACACCTTTGGTTTCCAGGGCGAGGATGATCTTTTCCATATGCGGAGAGAACGCAAGGAGGATCCCCACGTTAGAGAGGGACTAGATGGGAAATTCATTCACATCGACGGTCAGGGGCAGGATGAGGAAATCCATACCCGTTGTGGTGGGCACAAGAGAGGCTTTTTTGCCGAGTGTCACTGCCGTACTGTAGGCCTTCATTCGAGTTGGGGGTAGCACGGGGCATACCTCCATGACGAGCATCAAATTAGAAAATACACTTCCTTTGTGAAGTAGTGGTACGGGGAGGACCTTCGTATGTGGTGACATCACCACGGGTTGGTTCATGGTGATCACCACTCATGCCTGCGACCCGGGGAGTTGACCCAGCCTGCTCGTGGGGTGGTTGGGGCCTCGATCCCAGTTGGGCATTGGAGCACCCATACTCAGTGTGGGAATGGATTTTATGATATGTGACCGCGGTGGATTAGGCCAAAGTAGCTGTCGACGTTAATTCCCCTTGGTGGGCATCCTCAGCTCAGGCCCAACGCTGGCGTCAGGTCAGGGGAGACGGTGCGTGTGGTGCAGGCGCATAGCCTACCTATACCTCTTGCAAGGACGGATGGCGGCACTGATGTGGCTGGGTGGGGGACCATTCTTGGAGCCCTTTAATCGGGACACTGACCGGGCTGAGCCGGACGTAACCCACCTCATCAGCGTAAGTCAGGGAGTTGTCAAGGCATTCTGGGGACAGGATCCCGAAATGATTGAATGTTTGGGTGGGGAGCAGGGGTACCTTGAATGGCCCTAAAGGGTAGAGTTGACGGCGAGACCTAGATGTCTCCAGGTCCAGGTGGGCTATTTCTCGGGTTGGTATTACTCCCTCCTCCTCATAACGACATACGAGTTCATTAATCACCCTTCTTTGGATGACTTCCAAAGGGGAGATTGGGCATGGGCGCCCCACGTTCTTGGATACAGACATCGTTGTGGAAGCAGTGGAGCCACGTGGAGCCACTATTCCAGTGTTTCCCTTGACCCTATATAGGCGGGTAGGTGGTGATCGTGTCCCTGTAGCATCAACATGATTCCTGAGAAGCAGGCAGATTAACTCATCAGCACTGCGAGGAAAAACAATCGACAACCATTGCCCCAGTGCCATTCTATCTTCTGTGGTCGGTAATAGGGATCCATGCCAACAATGTTGTAGAATGGAATGCCCAATGTTTTAATGCCCCAACATCTAGTGAGTTTCACGCCGGGCCCGTTATTTTCTTGGAAGGATCGGTCGCCGGATAGCATGATCCGGTGACACATTAATCTACTGATTTCTTGAGCACTAATAATCTTCATATTGTGGAGAAGAACATCACATCGGGTTCACCATTTCTGTTTCCGAAGCATTCACCATGGTGCACACTTCCGTCTGTGGAGGATGCACCGCTGTTGCCCTGCATTCCCGCTTTCCAAAGGCTGGCGACATTTTCCCCTTGTTCAAGGACGTTTAATCCTTGATCAAAACCAGATGATGGGATATCAGTTCTTCTTTTTGTGTATTCCTCCTCATAACTCATCACAAAGTCCAGGTCTCCCTCATAGATTTAATACGTTGTTTGTTAAACTATTCCCAGTGCCATGTTTCTATGGATGCCGGTTAATTACACTTCTTCATTCAGGACATTCCAAGGGGTCCGTTCAGGGGAGAAACCTTCAGTTGGGGGAGTAGTCATGTCGAGGCATCACTAACATGTCTAAATGCTGGGGAATTGGCGTGTCTGTCTTTTTTCCCTTATTATAGGGCTTCTCGAGGGCGTGGAAGCCTGAGGCATCCCACATCGAGCACAGGGAATCATATTCCATAGGCATGTATCTGAGGTTTTCCTTATCCTCATTTTTTTAACACAAGGTATGTCTTAAGTTTAACGTTAAACAGAGACGGATCAGGTTGATCAGAACACTAGCTGGGGTGGATCAGATGGAGGAATCCCCTGAGGGAACACCGATATCGGAGCCATCCCGTGCACAGCTTCTCAAATGTAGTGGTGGGGAATGGGGTGGCACGATCTCACCAAGATGTGGCAGCCTAGAAAAGAATCAGGATGAGTGATTGAATGTTATACGGAGTGGAGTGGGAATGAAATGGAACCTTTGTGGAGATTAGGGTGGTGATGGGATTGAGTCTCGAAGATACTTCCTACTTTTCCCCGTGGAAGGGAATTGAATACTTCGTAGTTCCGTTGGTGAGAACTGACGTGAAGGGGTTCAGAATGACCAACGGGTGATGGGATTGAACCTCATAGAGGCATAATACGTACCATGCCTTGACACAGATAAAAATCCATATAGTTCAGGATGGGGGCTTGGCACACTGACACGGAGGCGGTTGGGACCAATAGTTGGCGGTCTTGAACCTCGTAAGTCTTCCTACATATCTTGCATTGACATGGATCAAAGACCACATAGTTCATATTGGATGTGTGGGGCTTAAAATCCAGGCTTCCCAAGGTGGTGGGTGAACCGATGTGAATGAGGTCAGAATGACTAGGTGGTGGGCTTGAATATCATGAGGCTTCCTACGTACCAGGACTTGACATGGATAAAAGTCCATGTAGTTCAGAATGGATGCCATAGTACCGACGTGAAGATGGACCGGGGGTCCGATGGGTGTTGGGAGTGAACCTCATGAGGCTTCCTATGTACCATGCCTTAACATGGATCAAAGTCCACGCAGTTCGGGTTGGTCACAATGGCTTACCACTGGACTGGAATGCAGTTTAATGTCATGCTGGACGAGGGCGTGTCAGAGAACCGACGTGAACATGGACCTTGGTCTGATGGATGTTGGGCTTGAACCTCGAGAGTCTTCCTATATACAATGCCTTAGCACGGATCAATGTTCGCGTAGTTTGGGTTGAAAAGGGGCAGTTGAACTGACATGAAGGGGTTTGCAATCAACTATATGGTAGGGTCACAAAGGCCTACCGCTAGATTGGGATGCAGTTTAACATCATGCAAGACGAGGGCATGTCAAAGAACCGAAGTGAATAAGGACCTTGGTCTGATGGATGTTGGGATTGAACCTTGTGAGGCTTCCTATGTACCATGCCTTGGCATGGATCAAAGTCCACGTAGTTCGGGTTGGTCACAACGGCTTACCGTTGGACTGGAATGTAGTTAAACGTAATGTGGGACGAGATTGAACCTGACGTGATGAAATGATTAGGAGGTGGGCTTGAACCTTGTGAGGCTTCCTAGTAACCATGCGTTGATATGGATCAAAGTACTCATAGTTTGGGAGTACAGTTTAACGTCATGTAGGATGGGGTGTTTGGGGCTTACACTCTGAGGTGGCCCAGGGTGTGTCATGGTCGGTGCTCACTCTGAGCCCACAGGAGTCATGCTCGGTGTGAGAAACAAGAGGTTATAGGGACCAGACGATCATGTCGTGAAGGGTGAGTTCATGGGATGCGAAGAGGGGCTTAAGTGTTAGGCAGCCCATGGTGATGGGACTTACTCCAGGATGGAGACCCAATGGTGACAAAGCATAGTGGGAAAGGGATTTTGGACCGAAAAAATGACGTGCCTCGTCCTCTATCACACCCTCTGCTGGCCCTGGCGGTGGGGAAGTACGAAGGTGCATGGGTGATACTTTCCACAAGAAGGACTACGGGATTACACAAAGATGGCCACCCTTCCCCCACGAACAAACGCCACTCCTAGAAGGAGGATATCATCCCCTGTGGAGGAAAGAGTGCGTGGAGAACGTACAAGGTGGGGGGACCCTGTGTGAGAGACACGAGTAAATATCACAGTTTATCGTCATGTGTTGAGGATGAGGGTGCATGGCAGTTTAATGTCATGCATCTCAGACGAGGTGGGTTTACTCCGCACCCCTAGGACATACAATACCGGTACCCTCTACTCCTTATGGCAGGGAAGGTACCAACAATGAAGTTTAAAAGGGGGGTTGTAGAGCGTACCATTGAGGGGTCCACATTAGCATGGCTATGCGAAGAAGAAATAGCCATTAGCATGCCTATTGAAAGAAGCATTAGATGAACCAATGCCACGGGTGGTATTATCTAGGAGACTTTGAAATCACATCTTGCAAACCTGGAGGGTCGCACATGAGATGGAATTTCCAAGTAGAGGGGTCCACAGGTAGGGGCCTTGTAGAGCTCAGTCGCTCTGCGTAGTGGAGGGCACTAGCAAAGGGATGTACTTCACTAAGTGGGGTGGCTTAGACTTATCATGGGGAAGAGGTGAAAATGGGAGGTGCTTCGAAATGTGGAAGGGTGTTTGCGGTGCACTGCCTCGCAGAGCATAGGTTCCTCGCGAAGGAACGTTCCGTGAAGCAGTGTGCTTTGCAAAGTACATTGACCCTGCCTTGGCATGTAGATCATGTGTACAAGAGGGGTGTTTCGTGAATCAAAAATGCTCTATGACATCCTAGGTCCCCTTGGGGATCCCCTTCCTTCTCGAATTCCCTTATGCTTCACGAAGGGCATCCCTCTTGGAAGAGGGGATCAAAACAAGGCAATGCAGATTCTCCTCGTGAAGCAAACAGACCTCCCAGAGATCATTATTCACATAGCAAAGAGTGCTTCACGATTTGGGAGATGAGAAGCCGAGAGGTTGGATTGTCCATCCGATAGGCATAGGGGGAGCGTGGTATTTATAGGAAAGTGGTACCACAAATAAGATCTTACGCAGTGCAAATATGGCTTCGGTTACATCGTGGCGGGTCGCGAACGTCAACTAGGTTCACAGAGGGGTACCGCCTCCTTTGCCTCGTGGTGGGATCACGAACTTCTGGGTGTTAGAAAAGTGGTACCACATCCTTTTCTTTGTGGAGGGCATGCGAATGTCAGGGGTGGTCATAGAGCATCCCGCCACTGTTTCTTCGCGGCGGGATCGCGAACGTCAGGGCCGTTCACGGAGCATCATTCCTATGTTTCTTCGCGGCAGCCACATTTCTTGGGGCGGCTCCATGCCGTGGCTTCCCGAGTTAGGTCATGTGGCATTTCATTTCATCGTTCTTTTCATCCAACATTTTGGTGCCAACAATTATGTAATGAATGTTGATTATGCAAGACAAATGAATAGTGCAGTTTTAGAAACCATGTGAGGGATGAAGCAGGTAAATGACTATATATTTATTTTGTACGGCTTACTTTATTTTATTCATTCCCTGACAAGTTATAAATAATTTATTAAATATATATATTTGGGGTATACACTAGTGGTCTCGGCCTATTGAGATTTATATCTCAAACTGTACTCAGGCCTCCATTGCACTGGGTACCTGAGTAGATTCTTTTTGGTTTCTAGATAATGTTGATTGCATTTACTTGGGAGTTAGGTGTAGAGGACCGAGCGGAGCCCTAGGATTCTCAAGGAGATCTCCTTTTTGGATTTGATTCATATTTGTTTATTTCTGCCTTGGAATGTGATGCATGTTTTTTTGTTCAGTGTTTTCAATTTTGTATCATTATCATGTCATGCATGCATCTGCTTTATAATTTGGTGTTGGCCACTTTTAAAAAATGAGTACTATTTGTCTTCCGTTGTTTGTTATTTATGAGTTACTGTTTCCACTATTGTTTGTTATCTACACTGATATAACACTATAGAAATATGATAAAGGGGTATAGTCACCCAACATACTATCCTTAGACCCTCACTGCTAGTCGGAAACCTCTATCATAATGGGAGATGCGTTTGAGGCCATGTGGCGACCGGTCCGGCCACCGGTTCAGGGGTGAGCTGGGTCGGGATGTTACAACCGAGCCCCAGAGACCTTTGGGTTTTCATGATCAACATCTATATATATCTTGGATGTGGGATGAGATATAAATGGGCCTTGTAGTTAGGTTTCCATGTACAATGATAAATAATAATGTGATATGGATTGTGATCAATTGGATGACTAAATTTGATCATTTTCTACCCATTCATGATACGCCCAATTTTGATGAGGTAGCAAATCTAAATTTGAAATAGATTGTTTTTTTCAAAATGTTCAATATGATATATCATTTTATATGGATACTTAGTTCACTTTTTAAATTAGGAGAGGACATTCGGAGGCACTGTGATCTCAGGTCTATTTTTTCTTGTCATACCATCCACAATCGGATTGACTGACATAATGTTCTATATAGATATATATATTGTTGAGGATCTTCTTTGAGGACTAATTATTGACTTATGTGGGGATTGGGATGACTATTTATGGCTGGTTAGATTTTCTTATAACAATAGTTTCCTTTCCTTGATTATGATGTACCCTTTTGAGGCATGGTATATCCATCCTTACAAATCTCAGTTGCATTGGTCAGGGATCAGTGGATGTTACTTTTTGGATCTAGATTTGTCTAAGAGACAAAAACAAAGATTCTTTTGATTCTTAATATATTTTTTATAGAACAGAGTTGATATAAGTTTCATGTGGATCATCGTCAAAGAACGTTTGATTTTTCACTTGGTGACTAGGTTTTCTTGAATGTTTGAACCCTTTTGGGTAATCAAAAAATTCGAAGGTAAGGAATTATTTCTACTCATTTTGTGGTAAATTTAGAGGTTTCTATGATGGTGGGAAAAGTGTGTTACCATTTATCACTACCCAAATAGATGACATTGATAGATAAATTGTTACATTGATCTCATCTAGGTAATTATCTTTATGATCCAACTCATGTTTTGATCATGATTGATTTTATTGTCAAACCTGAATTATCTCTGACTAAGCATCCATTATAGATAGTTGTTTCTGAAACCAATGTTGTTCATGGGAGGAATATGACATTGGTTGCAGTGTTATTGCAGTACAATTTAGTTATTCAGGTGACTTTGGACAGACAGTCACTAGTGAGAGAGTAGTGTTCTAATCTTTTTAACATGAATTATTCTTAATAGACTATATGAGGATAGAAATTTTATATGATGGGGAGGTTATGATTTCCTGTTTCTATATTATGGTACACATAATCCCCAATTTTGATCATGCATTGGTTTGGATTTGTTTTGGGGTTCTTTACGTGAAATACTATAAATTGTGAAGGGATCAAGGGCTATGCATGGTTCAAACATTGGTATCCAAATCTACATTCCCTACAAGTGTAAACTACTAAAACATAGGTAGTAATCATTTGAATGGTTGTCACACTATTTGAAAAACTGTATTCCAACCATAGAGAGATAGTGAAACCCAAATAGTAGGGCACACAGTTAGGCCGCATAGTTTTATAATCCATGCATCCGCATCAAGAAAACTGTTCATGCAACTTTTTATTAATCAAGAAATACAATAAAAATTTCATAAAACCCCATTTAGACCCTCGATCAGACCTAAATCAACCTAAGACATTTTCCATGGTCTAGGAAGCTCTCAATAACTAATTATTTTTACTCTAATAACCTTCTGAATCAAATAAAAGTGCAGGGATTGTTGTTTAATCCTTCATAAGAATGTGTTCACCTCCCATACCTTATCTCTCGATTACTTCCTCCCTCTCCCTTAGGGTTTTTATAACTCTTAGTTATTTTAGGGTATAATATAGGTTGTTTTAGATCGATAATATAGGTTTTATTAATGTATTTTTATTTCTAATGTTTTTCATTTTATTTTTCCATTTATGTATTTGTGATTTGTGATACTGTTATCTCAATATAGGTGATTCCTTTTAAAATTTTTCAACTGATTTAAACATAAATTGCATGGTATTAATTAAAACAATTTAAATTGTATTGTAAAAACCTAATATGATATAAATTGGGATTTAGATTTACTTTGGAATGAAATTTAGAAAAATCTAAATTCCATCGTATTGGGGAATAATTATTGGAATTAGATTGAATTTAAACTGTGAGAATTTAATTTTTGAATTTAATTGTTGAATTTAAATTGTCAAAATGATTGTAATGTTTATGTCAAATTTTATTTTATTAAACTGGTTTAAATATATTTGATAAGAACCCATTGGTTTTATCCTAGAAAAAATAAATTATGTTATTAAAAACCCATTTTTGTTATTAAATTGAAGTTGGCATACTGAAATAGGAAATGGGTAAATTTTATTTTAAAAACATTTTAAATTAATTAAACATTATTCAATATTTTTAGAGCACATTCAATCCTAGGTAGTTAGTTATTTATTTAATAAAACACACTTTCAATGCATTAGATATCTAACAACATACAATGTAGAAGGTCACATCCCAAATGGGATGGTGGCGTGTCCTCTTTGACCAATGTATGAGGGGCATTTGAACACATATTTACATGAGAACCTATTTGAGTATGTGAGCATCTCGAAACATATAAGTATTTAATATCTTGTAAGATGACCATATCTCTTAATGTTTATATTTTTAATATCTGCCAATTTTTGTAATCTATTTTGAAAATTCCATTTTAATTTATGAAACATAGGTCGAATGTTTTTTTAATCCATTATTTGAAATTGTTCCATCAATTGAAAATTAAATCCTCTAGTTTTTTAAATATTATTTTGAAATTCCATGCATGTTTCTTTAAAATTGAAATAATTATTGGGTTAATTATTTTGGAATCTTCTAATGTAACCTTTGGTGAGACTCTAGTGGTATTTTATCTCGCAACCTGCCTATTCATTTGGTTGTTTTTTAATTTCCTCCTTCCAGCTCTGATAAAGGGAAATCACCTCATGATGATGGAAATATTGGCCAATATATGGGCTTGAGAATCTATTTCAATTAGGACATGGGTTATTTATCCTATTTTCTAGTACATTATGGTTGTACATTGGGTTTTTTATACATTTTGGGATTTTAGTAGTGTTCTCTATGTACAATTTTCTTTTGGGGATACTGAATTTTATCTTTTTCATCTATTATGTTATTAGATAATTCATTTACTATATTTATATTGTTTGCTGATATGTATTTTTCTCTAACCTGTGGGTATCATGAACACCCAATGGAATATTATTGGACCAAAAAAGTTATCAGGGTTCTAGGGTATCTAGGTTGGTTGGTGACAGTTTTATGCTGAGGGGAAGTGGGAGATTTATTTATAAATAATAATTTCTTTATTTATTTTAATTTGATGAAATCTAATTAGAATACCGTAGGTACCTATTGTGGTTAGTATAGTGAATAGTACTATACTAGATTATAATCATACTCTATCAGTCCTTATTTTCCCCCATAATGATATTATACTCTAGCTAGGATGGAATAATTTAGGATTATAAATTAGTTAGTTCTATTTTTGCCCCATTGTCTTCATAAGTTTATTAGAATACTCGTTCTATTGACTCCACTCTAGTTATGAGTTTATCTCTGAATATTTTCATGTATATTGATTATTATTGTTTTTAGTCTAATGATCCTAGAGATCCATTAATCAGTCCAACTGGTAGTCTCCCATGATTCCTTATTATGAACTAACTATAAAAATTCTCTAAATTCAGTTTTCATTTTTATAAAATTCATAATATTGTTTCACCATGGGTAACCTGATCACTGTTGAAATGAAATGTATAAATGTATTTTTATATTTGATAATTTTTTTCCATAAAACTATAATTTCTCAAGATACTTATATTTAACAATTGAATAAAAAAATTTCTTTTATATACTATACGTATAGTTTCTATGGTGGAGTATTAGCGTGATTACTTTCTAACACACTGGTTACACACTTCCTATGTATATAGATATGATCACCTTTTATGTGGGTAAAGTAAACTCAAAACATTGAGATATAATATTTTTAATTTTATTTTTTAAAGAATATCGGTGTGATAAGTGGAATGACCTCAACTTTTATGTGTAAATGGGTAGCTTTGGTTTATATTTGTCCATTATTTTAGTTATATATTTTAATTATCCATATTTATTCGTCATTTTTGATTTACCTTACCCATTAATCACTATTTTTTTTCTTCATTTTTTAGTTTTATATAATTTTTATATGTATATGAGAGTTTATGGTTTTGTTTTATAGAACATATTTTTATAGGTCTATTAATAAACATATATTAATGTTTTGACATGTTTTTATTTCTTTTTTTTTTCAATTTTGTTGATTACATATTTATGAAATCAATAAGTTATGTAATGGTAATATTGGATTCCATGTGGGAACATTTTATCTGGATTAATATTTTATTAGGTTAAATTAATTCCAAAAGATTGAGTTTAATTCCATGGATTTTCTTTCAACCCATGGTGATTTAGAAAATACTTTGTTCCTTGTTGGATACTGGCTCTGGTATTGGGAATGGGTATCCTAGGTCGGTTCATCAAAAATGAAATCATCACGTAATTTAGAATGCATTATTTTTGAAATAAATTTTACAAGATTAACGATCAAATAAATTATGTGGTAGGATTTAAGGAGGTGTTTTTCAAACACTTTTCCTAATTTTATTTAAGATACCAAGGGTTTTTAGGCATGTATAAATTGATTTTTATCCAAGTATATTATTTTTCAATTAGATATTTTGATTTTAAGATTCATCAATATTTTTTTATAAATTTAACAACATGAATTAAAATTTAAATCACTTTATAAAGATGTAGGGTTTGGGTGAACAAGCTATAGATCATGCACAATAACAGTAAAATCCACCCAAGAGGTTCCCATAGAATGTTCTTGAATTATTAATGATCTATCATTTTGTGTATTCACACCATTAATATAATTAATTTTCTATTTTATTTTATATTATTTATTCTTCATATGAATTTATATTATCCATAGTTTTTTATATATATTTATGATTTAAATTGATTTTTATGTGATTTCAATTAGATTTCATTATGTTTGATAAAATGTTAATATATACAACTTGTATAGTTTCATTCCCCTGAGGTATATCCATATGAATCCTCTGGAGGGAATGATAAAGCTACTCTGGGATAATCCGAAGAGAGAGATATAACATAATAATTCATTCAACATAATTAACATTCTTCCTATGATGTAATGATACTCAATAACTTAAGTATTAGATGGAAAAGATTATTAAACGTTTTTCATTCCTAAAATATCACTAAATATCATAAGTAAAATAATGAAAATTCATTGTAAAAGGCTCCATCAAGAAATTATGTGAATCCTTAGTAAAATATAAATATGATGAGAATATATTATTAAACTATTTAAAAAAATATTTACTCTATATTTTATGAAATTATGAATCATTTTAATGAATGGGTGTTCATGTGTCCTTTATAAAATAATATATAGTTATAGAGTATAGAAATAAATTCACCAAGCTAATTGAATTTATATAATAGATAACTACTAATTTCACCTAAATATATTTAAAATATCGTTTAGGTCTTTTACCTTTATGTCAATTCAATGGTTATCTTATTTATAATTACCACATATGATTCATTAGTGGATTACATATTGATGTTAAAGATGGATTAAGATTAATTTTCTAGTATTGGTGGATATTTTCATATTCATAGTGGCAAGGATTATGGATTCATATTGAGAATAATAATCATTATGAGGACAAATGAGGAAACAGTGGTTGTTTGAGGTATCCTGCTCAACATTCTTCTCCCATTCAAATGGGTAATTGGAACCCTGTATGTTAACAGTGTATAGATCTTCGGAATTCGTGGACACTGTGTTTTGAATCTCACTTTCCTTTTCATTAATGTGATCAAATTGGTCATCTCTAATGATTCTCTAGGATGAGGCCTCTGTAGAGAAGAGATGTGAATTCCTTAACTATAAAGGGATCCTAAATTTAATATTATGCTTCTATGATAGTGTTATCATAATCTCAATATCTTATAGGTAGAGGTGATACTTCTCATGGGAAGATTAAATTTTGAATCAAGCCTAAAAGTATTAGTTTACTATATGCCTTATCCAAATATAGTAATATATATTTATAAAAATATAATTCTATAAATATATTACTGAGCCTTCTATGAACATATATTATTTGATTATAATGACTTAAAATATGTGGTTTAAATTATGGTTGTAACAATCATTTTGTATTCCAATGTATTATATATTAGTGTTTATGAGTTACTAAATGACACATTTATCATAATATGTCTCAAAATCATGAGCATCATGATCATTTACTACGAAACTGATTAAGGTTGTAGTTGGATATTATGCAAGATTTTACTTTAAATTTTCAATTCATCAGGTGTTCTTAGTAAAAGCTGACACTGCCAGTACCTCATCACCTTCCATAGGGGGTAGATCGTTGGATTCTTATTATAATCCTCTTTTTTCAAATGTGAAACCTACATATTATTAAATCTATTATGTGAATATTTTGGGAATGTGATTCCTTACATATTATGATTCATTACTTTTATGGATTATATTTTATGACATTTCTTCTCAATTTGTTTCTAGATGAATTTTTTGACTGATTTATTGGGATTATATATAATACTGTGATTCATAGATTGTCTTCTTGATGTGGTTTATAGATTTGTAAAAAATATTATTGTCCAACTCATCTTTAGTTGAAATATTAATTACTATTTTTTTCTTTCATGGGTGAATTGGGTTCTAATCATCCTATTGGAGTCTAGCTAACTAACCACAGGGGATATAATTTTTCCCACATTGAATTTAATTCTTGATCATGAGTTGTTGATACTAATTATGGGTTATAAGATCCAATAGGGGTTAAATATGAAGTCATGGAATTTTATATGATAATTTGGTAGTTAGAAAAAATCTCTATCAAAATAACAATGACGTATATTTATCATCTCTAGGATATCTTTTTCTCTTTATTTATGATCATTGTGTGTTGAAGTTTTTTTCATCATATTTTTAAATGGTGCTAGAACCATACACCTCATTTGTAGAAAATATCTTTCTTTTTCATTAAATAATATTTGGGGGATGTGTGTTGGGATGTTAACTCATATATCTAGATAATTCCTCCAAAAATGTACATTTTTTTAATCTTCTATATTAGTTGATTCTATATAATTTAGAGGTATTATACAATCATAGAAATAAGTAAGAGAAATATTTTCATTTTATATCATATCATATAAGTATTATTGAAGTTGATATTACATGTGAATTTTCAATCCTCAAAATGGAACTATTTAACATCTGAATAATAATGGAATTATTGATTTAAATCAAATAATTTTAGATTATTATAATTTAAGGGTAGAGTTTCTCTTTTCAATTATTATTATTATTTATTTCAAGGTGAATGGGACCCTATAATGAGATGAAATTCTCTTTATCAAGTTAGTTAATTTTCATTTTAGTCAACTTATATTATTGTGGATATTGGTTAAGAAAACTAAGTGTATGTAATTCCTTCTGTGATGATAAATTATTTTTAAGTGCTTCTCAATGCTTTGTATGGGATTCCCCTAAAACAGGTGGTAGATTTATCCACTAATCTTTCACATAAGAAAATAGTGATATCATTTCCATCCAATCATATTTATCTAATTGAGATAATGGAGTTAATGACAAATAATAATGATTAAGAAGCTAATAGATTTACTCATACTAGTGTTTCATAATGGGAATATCCTATACCACATAAGAAGAATGTTGATATGATCTTACGTATATATATCAATTACTGAATGCTCTATCAATTTACTAGATATATCCATTATATTTTTCTATTAATTTATTATTTATTTAATCAAATAAAATTGTATTTGGGGTTATAGAATAATGATCATAAGTTTTGTGTCCCATGACTAATGTCATGAAACCAGATATACCCAAGTTTATTTTCTAATTTATATGAGATTATTTGGATTATATTTTGATTAATTTTGGGTTTACCAATCTAGAATATATGAATAATTTCTTATAATAATATATTTACTCTTTATTATTGTACTCAGGATTAAAATATTGGTTTATTAATTTTTTTGTAATAAGGGATGAGAATCACATGAGCATAATGTTTGTAACTATTAAAAAGTAAAACTCATATGTAAATTTACCTAAGTGTTACTTATGAAAATCCCATAGGTTTTTTAGTTTTTAATGAAGGCATATTAGTTACTCTTGATAAGGTGAAACCTATTTTGATTTGAAATTTTTTATTTATTTTCATAAAGATGTGAAAAATGATCAATTTTATAGGATATCATCAGTGATTTATAGAGGATCTATAAATTATAACATATCTATGGATGAATCACACTTAATAATGTGTGATATTTTCAGGGATTCATCGATACAAAAAATACTTTAAGGAATTATAATATAGTTTTTCATTGTATCCAATAATTAATATACCTAAACCTAGATATTTATATGTCTTCATTTATTATTCCTTAATAAGATTTTTATGTTGCATGATTATGGAAAATAATCATGTTGTTGCATATAGTTCTCTCCAATTATAAACAATTTGTAAATATTACCCATCCCTGGATTTTAACTGGTAGCTATAGTAAAAAATCTAAAATTTATTTGGCTCTATACAATTAGTGGGATCCTTATGGTATATATAAAATATAAAATTCTTATATATATCCTTCCGAATAAGGATTTAAATTTTATAAAAAGTTTATAGGTGGAGTATCTTCAAATAATATTTTTTACTATAGTTCTGAATAAGGGAATAATATTACTCATATTATTAGTAAAAATATTCATTCGTAAAGATTAAATTAGTTAATAAATAGTTTAATCTGATGAGTTTTTTATAAAAAATTATGTTAATGTGAAGGACGAAAAGGATATGATGTTCTTATTTAATTTTAATTTGTATATTCTATTATCTAATTTACTCTTAAAGATAAATCATTAGGTCTTTAATTTCCAAAAATTATATTATCTGTAAATAATGGTGATACCACTAGTGAATGGTTATTTTCATCTTATTTTATAGTTTTCTAGAAGAATTTATTTATGGTTTCATTTTCAACAATGATGCGAGTAATGAATGATTTCTATCATTCAAAATTAATAAATTATCTAGTAGTAAACAAAATGTACTATGATATGAATAAATGATATTAGTGGATGAGAATAAAAAGGTACATCATTCAGTATGATTCTCAATCCTTCACTTGTTATAAAGTAATTGTAGAGAACCAAAATCCTATAAGAATGATTCGTCCTTTAATAATTATAAATCAGATGTGGGAAGATGTATCCATGATTTTTTTATTGTATTGTCTCATAAACCACATTAGAATAAAGTTAGTTTGTTAGTTAATAAATTTTTTATTAAATAAATTAATTTGGTTCTAATAATGTATAATAGGATGTTTAAAAACCATTGGATGTTATGGGTGCATGAGATTGTAAAATTTTATGGGATTTCATTAATGATTGTCTTTGATAGATATTCGAACAAAACATATCAAATTTGGAATAAAATTTATGAGGATATAGGGTTTTATTATAATCATGTGATAACATATTTTCCTTAAACCAGTTGATTGATGGAGTAGGAAATTAAAATTTTGGAACATATACTATATTTATTTGTATTGTATTTAATAGGATAGTTGGAATATCATTTAAAATTTGTTGAGTATTCATTTAACTATAGTTATCAATATTTTATATAAAATGTATCCCATTGAATCTTTATATTTTCATCCTTGCTGGTCTACACTTTAGTTAGTTTGTATAGATAAAACATATCTTGTGTTAAAAAGTATAGTTGATGAAATTTTGAAGATGATTCAAGTAATTTGAGAAATTATGGTGGTGTCTCATTGTCAACAAAAAATATGTTTATTATCATCATAAAATATATGTGTTCTTGAATAATAATTCACTTATTAAAAATATTATGATCTCAATTGGATCATTAATTGGTAATGAATAAAATAAAAGTTTTAATGATGCATGTTGGACCTTTTTTTTATTATTTTGATTCATATAAAGGTCACATATGGGATAACTATAACTTATTATATATAATTAAAACATAATGAATTTCATGTCTTCTAATCGATAAGTATCATGTTGATCAATATAAAAAATTCAATATGATAGAAATGGATTTAGTAACTAATTCTCCCTTGGTGTAACAACCAATTTTGGATCGCTATTACTAAAATAATGTGTTGTAAGGGAATAAAATTCATACAGTATATAATCTATAAAATCCCTTAGAATACTCTCAAAAAACATGGGATTAATAATTTTACATGTGGGAGAAGTGTACATATATTTTCTTTGACCAATGATTTTCATACACACAATATATTGGAAAAAAAGTGTTAAAGTTGGTAGAATTTTCACATCCCTGATATAAATTTTTGATATATATATTTTTAATAATTCATTTTATTATTCATATTTAGAATATAATATAAATCTATAAATTTATAAAAAAATACCATAATACATAGTTTGCGTTTGTGGTTACCTAAACCATATATATGGACCTTATTGAGAAATTTAAAATTCATAAACAACAATACATCATCCATGAAAGGTTTTGTTGACTGTGAAAATAGAGCACACACCCATTTAAAAACATAATTTTTTTTATTATTGTTAAATTTTTATAATTTAGAGACTTCATTCTTCTTTTAACTTGGTTAGGAACACCCTAAACACTCTTCCCTTGGTTCTCATTAATTCATGGATTCAACCATCATTATTATCAATTAATGTGTCTTGATTTCTGAATTTAAGACACTCAAAATAAGAATCATATTTATTATTTTTTGTTATTCATCTATTATCATAGCTTCTCATGGGAATTGTATATAAGGATTAAATCACATATTATTTTAAAATATTATTTTGTAATTTTACTATTTTTAATAACTTAAAAGTTTCATCCATGACTATATTAGTGGGAGAACTATATTTATCATCGATTTTATACTTTTTGTATAAGTGTTTCTATGCATTTTCCTTACATGACAAAACACTGAGTTCATATTTGTTTAAAAGGGTGTTTTATTCTATTATAATCTATATTTTTTATCCATGATGATATTATATTAAATATATTGTTTTATTCATTAGTTTTCACTTGAAATAAGAAATAAAATTTCATAAAAGGTAAAAATTATATATTATATTAAAATTTGACTTGAGGTATTTATTAAACAGTACAACTTAGTTTTATATTGGCATCATTAAATTTATTTCATGGAATGATATATTTTGATTTATTAAATATTTTTATAACATTTTAGATTACTGTTTTTTGAATGATAATGGATAATTTGTATTGATAAAGTGTTTGTACTATAGGATTGGGACCATTGATATTATTCCCCATTTATTTTTGAAATGAATATATGTGAAATTATTTTGATAATGGTTGATGGGTAATTATTATAGGAATATTTTTATAAATTGGGATCATATGAGGAGAGTGGGACTATTTTTTTAAATGACATAAATATTTATTTTTATTGAAAAAATTCATTATTATACCTTAGGTACCAAATGATGATAGTCTAGTGGAAATAACTCTTCAAGGTTTCAGTGCTACTCTGACAATACTTACTCATCCTTAGTTACAATTCTACTATAGCTGGGATGGACTAGTTTATTATTCCTCTTAGGATAGGTTCAATTTAGGTTTAATTTAATTAAAATTTTATTACACTACTTTGGATAGTGAATTCCAATTAGTTTAGGATTTCACATTGACTTGAATTCTATGTGTATATGATTAGTTGATTTAGAGAGTGGTTGTTAGGGTCCTGTTACTTTTCCCCATTGGATGTATTCAATGATAACATTACACAAAATAAGTATATATTTTTTTCAATTACGAATTATTTTCTGTAGAATGTATGACCATGGTGTAACTTGGGTAACATTCCTCTTTTAGAAAAAATGATTGTATTACATGTTTTTTACTTTTTTTTATAAAATTTAAATGGTATATTAAAAAAATTATTTAAAAAAAGCATAGAATGCTTCATTTTCTTAAGGTTATGTATATATAATGTGGTTTAATCCAAATGTGAATGCTTTCTCACACCCTTCATATACTCTTTGTATGTATATAAACTTCTTCTTCCTTAATGTTTGTAATGAAAGGCATAAAATTGGGATAAAAAAAATTTAATAGTGTTTCTCCGACATGAAGGTTGAAAAAAGTGGAGGGGACTCACTTTTCACAATGAGATGAGTATATTTGGTTCATTTTTCTAATTAATTTTTTAATATATTCATGGTATTCATATTTATTAATCCACTTCTATTTCACATTCGTTTTTTATTATTTTTTGGATTTTGTTTTTGTATTTTTACACAATGGTTGGTTATATAAGATATTATTTGGTATGTTACATTATATTTCATTACGTTTATATGGTAATTGATCATTTTATATTCATTCCTGATCTTATTATGTTTTACAATATTCCTAAAACTATCTATTTTACATGTTTTACTTATATTAGATATGAAATGGTTATCCTGGATTCCCATTGGAATAGTTTCCTAGGCTTTATATATTTTCAAGAAAAAATATTACAAAAAGTGTAATGTAGATTCCTTATAACACATTACATACCAATGGTCTTTGAGACTATTATTTAGTCCATATGAAAAACCTATATCAGGTATTACGAAAGGGTCACATGCATTGGGTCATATATATTGTGTTAAGTGAATCATTTACTCTAGGAAATTTCCATGGAAGAAAACAAGTAGTTTCTATTAAGGGGTATACCTAAAATCACATTATATTATTATTAAGATTTTTTATATTTAAATAAAATTATATTTGTTGTGTGTTTTTCTTCATTATTTTTTGTTTCAATTACAATGATTATGGTTTAGTCATGTGACATACAGTTTTTCCGTTTATTTATTCAAAATATTTAAAACACTCCTCCCATAAAAAACTAGATGTGGTTTTTATAATAACAACAATTTAGTGTGGATTAAAGTTATGAAAAACCCAAAGAGAATGATTTTTCTAGAATCATGGTGCGTTATATAAAACATATTATGGTTTATGTTATACTTTGAGAATAATTACATTGTCATATAAACACATCATGGGTTTTCATGTATTAAATTAAGGAATTTGAATACATGGTTTTTTCATGTTTTGGTTTTATCTAAAATAATTTTAGTTTATATTCTATATAGGGAATTTAATTTTCTTGATAATGTTATATGGTATAAATCTATTGTTAAAGGTATAACCCTAATGTTGTAATAAACTAACATGACTTTTTCATAAAAACTACAATGATGACTTCATTTTGAAAATAATCACAACTTTAGAGGAACCACACCATTGTGAATAGAAATATAACTTGTTTTTATGATATAATAAAAAGAATATTAATTCTAATAACTTATACTTGGATGGGCCTTAAATTAGACTTTATCCCATGATTTTTTTGGGCATTTGAAATACATTGAAATTGAATTTATATGGTTTGTATTTAATATAATTTAATTATTAATATTAAAATTAAATATGAATTTGTAAATTTTATATTTTTTTTATAAATATAATTATAAAATAGTTTATATTTTTATGGAATATTAAACAATTTATAATAAGAATTGTTTATATGAACAACATTATCTTATAAATTAAATTAAACATAAAAAATTATATTTAAAGAATTCGATCAAAGTATTAAATAATAATAAATATATGATATTAATAAAATTATATACATTTTTAATATGAAGTGTTCATATATTTAGAAATAAAAATGTTATATATTTTCGAGATATCCATATATTTTACTGTGAAAGAATTCATATTTTTTAAAATTAAATCAAGAAATCTATAGACATAAAATTGAATAATTAATATAAATTGTTAATATTTATATATAGAGAAATGTCCATAAAATCATGTCTATATTATATATTACATATAGTTCTCTATTTATGTAATTTTCATAAATGTAAATTTTATGTTTAATTATTAAAAATATATATTTATTTACTTATTACTATTTTATTATTCATAATCCTAATGTTTTCATATATTGAATGTAGATATAGTTTAGTTTAGTTTTTTTGACCACATCGTATAACTGTCAGACCTTTTGTATAAAGAGTCACATTGTTGATACATTAACAAATTTAGTTTTTTTAACAAGACTATTTATTTACGGATTATAAATTCAATAATATAAGACACTCTTGATTTATAGATTATAGGTGTAGGATTATATTGAAATTGATACATATAAAATTTATTGTTCTATGTATAATGGGTAAACTAATAATTCTATACTAGCATAGGGACATTTGTACTATTTGAAAGGTGACTAATTAGTTACTCATCAAACCATACATTTTCCTAAGATAGATTTTGTTTTCAAATGGTCATATACCTAGACATGAATTAATATAATATAAATTATGAATGACATGAATTTGGAGTTTTTTAATATGATTAACATATATATTGGTTTTATAAAAAAGCATCAATTATATAAATTGATATAATTTAATTATTTTGAAGAAAACTAATCCCAATAATATTTTAATGATGAGTAATAATGTTTAAAATTTATAATATATTCTTTATATGAAAATTTTCATTCTATATGTAAGCCTAGTTTTTATTATGTTTTGTTCCCAGTAAAGTATTGGGTTGATCAATAATATTGAAAAGTGGTATTAGAGCCTAGTTTAGGTTTCATTATTGAAAACAATTACATAGAATGTTGAAAAATCAATAATAAAACTTGATAGTTGACTGATATTAGATATAATGTGGTATAAGGGAGATTATTTAGATCATCTAATATGTAGATGTATTATCCATGGTTTGATATGAAATTATGAAAGACCACATACATTAATTTAAGGATTTTTATTTAGTGTATGACACATTGTAACACACAATAGCATGATATAATGGTAGCACTATTATCCGAATTTAGACCTATAGACTATAATTTTTGTTGTTAGGGAAACTGAGCCTTCCTTATATCTATGGTCTTCATGACCTAATGTATTTGGGCCACCAATATTAGGCTGTTTCACTCTAGTATTAATAATATTTTAACTGGTGAAAGCAATGATGGGGAATAAGGTTGTATTTTGTGATTAATCTCAACCTTCGAGTAAATCAAGGAGCGTCTAGTATTCACTTCATCTAGACACCAATCTAGGATAGAGTCAGGACATGCCAAACATGAAATGTTGAGGATAAGAAGCTAGATAAATTCATTAATGAATGAAAAAATGGGTTATTTTAGTGTGGGGACATGGGGATTATGCCTATGGTCAATGTATTCAGCCTCTATGCTATATGAACTTAAGACCATGTAATTCAGGTCTATGCGCCTCTCAGTGTTCAGGTAATGTAATGGTTCCGTCTCAAACTAATTAAAAAGTGGATTGTCTAAAATAATAATAATAACTATTGTTCAGTCAGTTAGAACATTAAATGATAATGGTATTGAACGTTGACCTTTGATCAATGTATCAAAATATTTACTTGTAGTAGGAGTTAGATGGAGTATCCATGTGATGAAAACTATGATTTAAGATGATTTTTAGTAGATGGTTTACAATTGATGGAAATTTCTTTAGGTGTGGGGTTTGGTTTGAGGTGGGTGAAAACTGATTTCATTATTTTTTATCCTCAGTTTACTGCTGTTTTGTAAATAATTTTTATATATTTATGCCTAAATGATTTCAAATTCTATCAGATTTTTTTTTCTTATAGACTGAGATAATTTTCAAAAAATAATACTATAAATCACAACCACATCTCTAAAACATAGAATGGGACTACCCACATAGTCATGCACCATAGAAGGCAGGACCATGACACGACCTTTATCAACATGAGGTAAATAAGAGAAAGACATTGTATGATCATGTGATATAAAAGGAAAGACCATTTCAAATCCTTAATCACCTAGAGACATTTAAGAAATGTACGTAATTCTAGGTAATACCTTCAACTAGGTTGTATTATTTCCATGAAGCTAGAATAAAATTCCTATAGGCATGGAGAAGAGGATATTGAACAATCACACTAGTGCATTTGAAGAAATTCCATGATTTTTTCATGTCCAAAACCAGTCAAGGACTCAAGCCACAACAACCCCAAACCTAGCTCTATAGGACAAGGGGTGTCCACAAGAACTGAAGGCACAACTAACTTGAGAAGTCCATTCCCACATGTTCAAATCAAACTTAATGAAAAATGACAAAGGGATAGATCTTAAAGTTGATACAACTGAAAAATAAACCCATGATGCATAGACCTATAAATAGTACAATGTACATTAGTGTAAACTGAAAAGGAAAAGGTAAAAAATACATGCCCAATAAGAAATTTGTCCCAACCTATGAAAAACTAAAAACATAAAATTACTAAGAAATACTAGCTCTGAGATCCCAAGCTATGAACACCCCAAACTGTCCAAGTATCCAATTTCCATATGCTCATATGATCTTAAAAGCTACCTATACTCCATCTTTAAAAGACATGACAGGTGTTTTGAGATTCCCATATATGTGTGAATATATACATAACTAGTAGAACACCCCAGAAGGGTGATGCAAGATCAATAAGAGATACAATTGAAGATGAAAATAGAAGACATAACAATGTATTGTAAAGTAGTACAATTGAACCCAACATGAGAGTGAAAGATAAATCATCGAAACACAAGTCTCTTAACATTGTGATAAGATGAAATTCTAGTTGAGTCTTCATTAGAAATATAAAGAGAGTTAACTCATACTACCACGAGAAGGTCGACATGGAAATCATGTGGTAAAACATACACATCATCACCAATTCTAGAAATAGAGTGTGAAAATTCAAATGTTTAATAAAAAAGATAATATATATATTCTCAGTAAAAAAACCCAAACGAGAGAGTAGGGGATATCTATATCATAGATCAGCCTATGAAGAAGAGTATCCAATAATTCAAATGGAAATTCAATATATGTTCCCCAACATCTCACAGTTCATCCATGAACACCTGAATCTATGGAACTCAATCACAACATCACAGTATTATCCAATTTTGGTGGCACTAAATTTCTTGCATGGTTTTAGGTCATGTAACAAGAATACGACTCGGTGGGGGAATGCATCCCACTTTCTTGTGTGGCCAAAGGTATTTCAAACTACATCATTTCACTATATCTCTTTGTTATAGGGCCACAAATTCTAGTAAATTATCCCTTTCCCAGGTATGATAGGAGGGTCCTAATCTGATAGTCATTGAGGAACCCTACTTCTCATCCAAAAATGAGTGATACACTCTAGAATTTCACTGTGTAATGTCACTTCTCATCCTTGCTGGAGGGTCATGCTTGGAAATACATTAGGGAACTCTAATGGTCATTCCCACTAGAGGGTTTCGCCTAGAAGATGTCATTGGGAAACTCCACTTCATAGTCATGCTGGAGGGTAAGACCGGTACTATCATAGAAGAACTGCACTACCCAGCCCTTCTAGAGGGTTATGTCTAAGAATACATAGTGAATATCTATGTTAAATTTCGTATTTTGGGGTCTCCTCAGTGCAACCCATACCTGTAACATTTCATTTCATATCTTGAAATCCACTTCTGAGGACACCACCATATTCTACATATAAAACCACAAAGGATACGCTACTCACGAGCCAAAATGAGAGTTCAAATGAAGGTAGTATGGATGCTTGATTTCTACTCAAAAGAGCTCTAGGTTTTCAGAATGTTTTAGGATTCCCACATTGAATGAAGTCCATCCTCATCAGCTAGTTGCATCCTAAGGTCATAACACGACCTTACCCCTTGTAGTAGAACATGTTGTGTAGGTTGATTGCATGATTTCTTCTAACTATACAGAACTACGTTATGTTATATAGTTGTGTCCCTATACATGAAACATGTTGTGTTCCTGGCCATGTGATCTATCACACATCTCACTTACATGGAATGGAGGTACAAATAGTGTTAAGAGTGGTACACTCAGAAGAATCCTTATGAGTGTCGAAAACCCTAGATCCACTACAAAAAATTTATTCATGTCATGAGTTCTTCATTACACATGTTGTTTTGTTTCTATTTTGATAGAAACTCCCAATTCAGTATACCACTTCAAATCTTACATAACCACCTTTTAATTTTACTTGATTCCTCTAAGAAACATGGATTTGGTTATAGATTTTGAATCTCATCCATTTATCACTTAGAATCTTCTTCGATCACCAAAAAGGGTTTAATCTTGTATTCTAGAGGCACCTAAGGTTTTAACGATGGAAAATATTACCTGAAATCACTGATTGAACATCCTTTCATCGCAAGGACTCCAAATATATATACATTTCATCGATATGTGCTTTCTTTGTTGATTTACCATGAATTTCTGCACCCAATCAAGCACATGACTCCGAACAATTATCGAACTAAAATCTAAGGGGATTCTAATGGTTATGAACATTAATAACATGGGTGAAAAGAAAAATAAGAAATGTTTAAAAGATATATTACCAAGATTTCTTGGATAATCAATGACGAATTGGAAATTCTGTTTAAAAATCAACTAATTGTGTAATTTCCGTACTTATGAACATGCAAGGGTTTTCAATAGGGGAATAGATCAAAGAAAAATGTTCGAACATCTAAAAACATTAATCAAAAGTGTATAAACTCCAATTTAAAAATATATACCTATATTTTCCTTTGATCATTGGTGAAGAACTAGTTCACAAAATGATCAGAACAGGCTGATGTATTCATCCGGATTTGATTGACCATGATTCATAGGCCTGTTGTCATTTTATCTCAATTCGCAAAAGCGGGAGGGTAGGAGAGTTTCTCTATTAGTGGGATGATTAAGAAAAAACCATAGAAAATACTCCCTTGAGACATATTTATATAATTTTATTAGGTTATTTAAATTTAATTAATAAAATAATTAATCCACATAAAACATCTACAATGAGTGAGGTATCTAATTGTCCCATGAAGACTCATTTTATGGAATTCCTTGGGTAAACAACAAGTTATAAAAATAACCATTAATCCATATTTATGATATGACCAATAATTTATGATTTATACCACTTTTCATAATTAACTATGCATGGACAATATAAAATATAATTAATATTTTTATAAAATTAATTCTTAGAACACCAGGAATCAGAATCACATTTTGTCTCAGTGCCTAGCTTTGGAAATATATATTGAAATATTTAAATGTCTTATATGACGAAAATCAGGTCTCTACATCATTCCCATAATTAAAAATTTCATCCCCAAAAAGAGAAATATGGTAAAAAAATTGGGTTACTATTCCCGCATCTAGATCTCATGATCCCAAGAACTCCGATCTTAATTTTTCTACTGCCATAGCACATGAACCAATGGGATGTACTATCCACCTGTGGTCCCCTATTTTCCAATATTGATCACGACTAAGGGATCAACATAGTTGGCTCCATCCTCATTGTCCAACTCACACCATTCAATGATGTGTGTGGAATCATGAACTTATTTCCTCAACTATGGCCCATGGAAGACATTGTTCACCCACTCCAGCTATGGGGGTAAGATGAGGAAATAGGAAACATCTCCCTTTGTATATTTGATATCAAATGGATTGATTATTCTTGTGAATATCATGCCTCTCTGACCGAACCTATACATTCCTCCTCATATGATACTCACAAGAAAACATTGTCTCCCTGCATGAACTCGAAGGGCCTTTCATGATGATCTGTGTAAGATTCCTCTCTTCTATGCTCCATCATTATCTTCACAAGGATGACAATTACTTTTTTCCATTGTTATCTACACCATCTCCGGGACGATGAGAGATGACTCCTCAATGTCTCTCAGGCATAAGGTTGATCTAAAGGGCCTCTCATATAGGGCCTCAAAAGGCTCCATGTCATTGGTAGAGTGGTAGTTGTTTTTTATTGAGAACTCTACCAAGGGAAGGTGATCCACACAACTCCATATAAAGTCCAAAATGTAGGCCATCTTCATGTCCTCTAGCACCTTGATAGTGTGCTCGGTCATCCCATCAGTATGGGGTGGAGTTGTAGTCAACCATATCAGGGTCCCAAATTCCTCATGTAGGACTATCCAAAATCATGATGTAAACAATTCATCATGATCAGAGACAATCTTCAAGGGTAACCTATGAATGTAGGTGATCTCCAACTACCCCAAAATCTCCACTAAACACTACTCCGTTATATCAATTATTTGTGATGACATTATGATTTTCTCGACTATGAAACCGATGTGGTCAAGTCCCTTCTATTTCATGTAAGACTTGTGAAATCATGTATGGATATGTAGCCCCATTTCCACTTTGCGATCCCAAGGGGATGCAAAATATCCACCTAAAATTAGTGATCATCCTTCATTTGCTGAAATGTGAGGCACCAAGAGATGAAATCAGCTATACTTCCTCTCATGAAGAACCACCAAAACTACTATCGATGATCATTGTAAATATTTCCCACATTGGGTTGTATATCTATGTGATATGTGTGGAGCTCATGAATCACCTCTTTTCGCATAGCTACTGGAACCATTGTTCACCCTAGGAACCTGATGTCATGATTCCATCATTCAGGTGCATCATATTTGGATATATGATCATGTGAAACCTCACAGTCGATGTATTCCAATTGAAAAAATCGTTAATTCCTATGTAAAAAAGGATTCATTTTTTCCGTTATAGATAAGTTTCACCCTCCGGCTCAACCTAGGTCTGATATTGGGAAGCTGACAGCTCCAAAGCTTCCAACACGAGGCGGGTTGGGGAATTTCATGTAATAGAATCTTCTACAACATTTCCATTCCTCTTAGTTTTTAATATTAGGATTTCATATACTTTTAGGAACTCCAACCAATGTCACTATCTTAGGTTCATGCCCCTTTGTGAGCAAATGTACATGGGGCTCCAGTTGTCTGAGTGAAGCATGCAGCGCTCTCCAAGAAGGTTGTGTGTCGACATCTTTAGGATAAAGACTACCACTACTAACTACAAGTCATGAGTTTCAGTTATGAGCTTGTGGTCCCAACATCCTTATCTTATATTCAATAACTTTCTAATGGTGCATCGACATGAAACTGATCCTAGCTCCGAATGAATTAAAAAAACATTGAACACCACAACTTCTTTTTATAGTCTCAACATTGTAGAACTATTTTGGCATTGTCTCAATGGCTCAAAGACCCACTATCAATGCTTATACTATGAAAAATATGTCATATCCATGTTAGGGTCGTCAAAGGGGGTACTATTATATAGATATCTGACACAAATCTCATGAAGTAAACTGCCATTCCAAGGATTCTTCATACATTGGACGCATTTTGGATTGTCTCCCAAGAAATCACTTCTTCAATCATTGATGGACCCACATATAAACCCTATTCATAAATGACATGCTACATAATGTGAACCACATATTTCATAAATTTTTAGTTTGAGTGCTTTCAGTAATGTTGGTTCTATCAATGAAAATCATGAATCATCCTCAAGTGATCTGTGTACCCCTCATCTATTGTAGAGTAGATGAGTATGTCATCGATGAAGAAAACAATAAACTGGTCCATGTATGTCTGGTAGAATAGGTTAATCAAATCCATAAACATGGAAGTGGAATTTTTATCACCAAAGGGAATCATTAAGAAATTTTAGAATACATAGAGTCATAATAATTCCATATTTGGAATATTAGCATTGAAATCCATCAACTGGGTGTAGCCTGACCTGAGATCGATCATGGAGAACCATAGTTCACATCAAAATTGATCAAAGAAGTCATGAATCCTTTGAAATGGGCACTTTTTCTTTATCAGGGACTAGGTCAGGTGATGGTAGTCAATGGAAATATATAATCCTTTATTAGAATTTTTCATGAACAACCCTTGAGCTTCCCAAGTGTACACATTGGGTCGAATGAAAACCATTATCAGGAAAATTCACGAACTGAAATCATATCTCTAAGAGCTCAGTAGGTGCCATATGATATGCCTCATAAGATATTAGTTTAGTACATGGATGTATGTAAATACAAACCTCTATTTACCTCATCATATATAATCCAAAAACGTCTTTGGGAAATATTTACATATAATCCACCACAACTAAAGGTACCTAGATTCTGGAAGTGTCAGCTACACCATTGGTTACACATTCTAAATGATGGGTGATAGGTTGTGACCTCATGTTCACAATATCCATCTATCCTACAATGAGGTGTATGATGGCAGAAAAAGAGAATCTCATCTCAACACCATGTAGGCATATGACTTGCCTGTGGTGATAGTTAATCTCATCTCGGACCCAGGGAATCCAATCCATACCTAGGATGTTAAATTAATGCTTCATCATGACAAAAAATGGCCACAAATAAAACATTCATGACCAAGAGATAACTGAAACTTCTTGAAGATGAATGTCAAATAAGAAGCATTCCCTGTTGGATGCTCAAGATGAATCTATTATTCAATCATCTCTACTTGGAGATACAAATCCAATAGAAGGTGTATTAATTAAAGAAGGACTGGAATATGTTTCTAGAAGTACAGAGTCATGTCTAGAATAAATCATATCATACCTTGAATCATCTCATGTTCATCTGGATCGTAGTATTTCAAATCATGCAGTGATTTGTGGACCCAACCACCATATCACTGATCCAAGCATGGGATTCCTAGTGGTGGTGGTGGAAGGATATCATATAACCTTTCTCCACATTCAGATCCCTCTATTCCTCTTCTTGGTCAGCCTTCTTAGGGACTACCATATCCATGCCTGGGAGATCCCTGATCATGGCGTTGTCTCTATCATTGTCGTCCATCAGCTATTTTCATAGGGTGCTAAATATGATTGGTCAGGGAATCTTGTTCCATGTTACCACTCCTATCACAGGTAAAGCAATTCCCCTCTATGTGATACTATGATTACATGAGTTGTCGTGTCCCCATACGCCCATGTGGTTGATCCTACATGTAAAAGGGTCTCATCTACTGAGATATCTAGCGCTTGCCAGCTATTGGGGATTACTCAGATCTCTTGCACCAACTTCCAGTACCAGAAAACTGGAATACCTCCAATGTAAATATCTATGTCACAAGTTCCCACTCCAGCAACATAGAATATGTGAGGATTCATTAGGGTAAAACACTAGCTTAGATCTCTTCGCAGAGTCCATACTCAAAATTCCATGATCATATGTAGTAATAATAGATCATGTTGAGAGAGTATCATGTAATCATGAGGAAGCTCACATAATACTCTTCCACAATCTTTCCACTCTTATAATTCTCCAGAAGCTCTCAGATCTGGACCGAGTGTAAGCAGGTGGGGATGTACTCCTCACAAAACAGCTGCTAGATGTCATCTCATGGGGTGTGTCAAACCATCGTGCATCTATGTAACCTAGCTCCATCAATGCCCAACTTCTCTAAGGAAAATGCTGGATCCAAATCCTCCATGTGATCCATCAGTGTCTAGATAATCGTGATGTTTTAGACCACCAACTCTATCCAATCCTCCCTTTCCTATGGATCCAGCTCACCGCAGAACCTTTGTGGCCTCTGATGCTAGAAATCGTGGGGAATTCTAATCCTACATGCATAGTTTTCCAGATCTTCTAGGATGATATCCTACTCAATAGTTGTATGTGGTTCTACTTACCCACCTAGTGGTAGAGGGTCACATGATGGACCCTAAATGAAGGCATCATGACACATAGTGTCATCATTGTAAATCGAAGTTGGTATCCTATCTAGGTGTCATCACATAGGCATCTTTAATGTTATCAAAGAAATAATTTGATTATATGGGCACACAAACACACACACACACACACACACATATATCAACAATGGAGATAAAAATCAATAAGGATATTAAAATAATTAATCTTATATGATTCATGTACCATTTATTCCTACAAAATGTGTCTTTTCATGGAGAGTTGAAATGAAGGTAGTCAGGGCCATAGTGAATGGATACATTAGCTTCCCATACCATTATTGGACTCCCTGGCCTGAGTAACACAGTCGAGACACATTAACACAGTTTCAAAAAAACCAACCAATCCAATTAAGGGGAATGGTCTGAAAATTTTCGCAAGGAATGAACATGCTCTAATACCAATCTTTAATGACCCAAACCCTGATGAAACTCAAGCAGTAACTACCCCAATTCTAACTCCATAGGCCATCATTGGTGAAATGTTTTGAAGTAATAACTCACTCGAGGAGGCCTTTTCCTAATTATATGTTCACACGAACATAAAAAACTCAACGAAAATGTGTCGAGGGAATGAAATAAAATATGCAACAGAGTACAAAATAATCCATGCATGCATGGACCTCTAAATAGTAAAAATCATAGATGTTTAAACAAAAAAGTAAAAGAGAAGAAATACACACCCAACTAGAAATGTGTAAAAACTTGATAAAAACTATCAAATCATAATAGTAGAGAAATCCTAGCTTCTGTATCCAAAGATGTGAACATTATTCATAGTCCAGGAACCCTGTATCCCTATGCTCCTCTAAAGTCATGACCGACTTATCTACATCTTCAAAATACACAACACATGTTGGAAAAAGTCAATGAAGGGGTCAGTATAAAGATATCCGGTTGAATTCCCCTAAAGGAAGATAGGGGAGCTATAACAGAATGACTAATGAATAAATTGAATAAAGAATAAGCTATAGTAATTGAATATAGACCAACCCAACAATATAATGAATTTAAAATCTTCCAAACACATAAAGGTGGACAATACATGAAATTGAAATTCATTTCAAGTACTCGCTACCTATAGTAGAAGACTGAACTCATCAAACCATTAGAAGATAGACTAAGAATGCACCTGGAATATCTCACTCATCTTCACCTCTCATAGAGGGAGAGTTTACAAATCCCAAGGGTCAATCTAGAAGAAGGGGTATATAAATATTCTCTATCAAAGAAATCCAAATGATAGATTTTAGGATCTCCATATCATAGCTAAGCCCAAGATGAAGACTATACAATTATTCCCAAATAATTTCCATCTATAATGCCCATTATCTCCCACATCTTCCCTAAACACACACATCTATGGTAGAAAATCACCACATATTGATACAATCTACTATAGGTATCATTGACTCACCCACACCATTTCTGGTCACATCACAAGAATGTTTCTTTGTGGGGAACGAATCCCTCTTTCTCATGGGTTTAAAGGAACATAAAAAAATCTTATCATTGTCCTTCATAGTAAAGGGGCCAAAAATTCTAGGAATGGATCTAATTACCTTGAATAATAAGATTTTCATACTCTGATAGTCACCAAGGAACTCCACAACTTATCCTAACTTGTTGGTTACACTCAAGAATGAAATTGGGGAACCCCACTATCTATACCTACTAGTGGGTTATGCCTAAAATGTTTTTAGGGAAAACCATTAAATAAACCTACTGTATGTTTACACCTAGAATATGTTATCATGGAACTCCAATTCTCATCCCTACAGAAGGTTAATATTGGTACTATCATTGGGGAACTCCACTAATCAATTTTTTTTTCGTGTAATCCTTGTAATATCAACAGAGAGCTCCACTTGTCATCCCTATTAGAGGGTAACACCTGAAATGTCCCATTGAAATTGTATGATATTATTCATCTCTGGGTGTCACATGTGTACATGAAAAAAATGTAAATTTTCACAATATAACTCAAATACTATATCCAAGGGAACCATAACATTCCTCATGAACAAAAAATCAGGATAGAATACTCACAGGTTAAAATCAAAGTCCAAACAAAGGAGATACTGACGCATGAAGTCTTCTCAGAAGAGATAAAGGGGTACACGACATGTGAGGGGACCCACATGGTGTGGGTCCCTCTTTATTGCCTATCCATGTCCCTAGGCTTGAATATTTCATAACCCCATGTAGTAGAATACATCGTGTCGGGGTAAAACATAGTGTCCTGACTATATGGGACTATGTTCGTATATTCTAGCCATGTATATGTGCTCGTTAAATAGTTTATGATCAATTGTGTGATCTGTCACAGAACTCACTTACATTAAAATGAGGTACATTATGATTCAATAGTAGTACATTCTACTATATGATTATGTGTTTCCAAATCCCATAGAAAAATTTCACCTATACAAACATTTTCTACAACAGTTGGCATGTTGGGCATTACAATAACTCTATACAAATGCTTTCAAGAGAACTGTAAGTATCAGTAGTCTAAAATTAATCTATGTCAACAGTTTATGTGAAATTGTTGGTATATATGTGTACAAAATATTTAAGAACCATTTGTATACATACTATACAACATATGATCTATTCGATGAAATTGTTGGAATATATGTATACCAATAGTTTTTGAATGGTTGATATACCATCCTGTATATTGAATACCAACAGTTCTTTGAACCATTGGCATACGATGTCTATCATAATAAAGACCAATGGTTCTGTGAACCATTTGCATATGTAGACTAGCATACTGAATAAAAATGATTATGTGAACCTTTTGTATATCCTTACTCCCCAAAAAACATCAATACTAGAAAACCCAAAGCAGAGGACATAAACCTATAAATCATTAAACTCTGATTGAGAAGAGGAAACAAAACGATAAACCTATAAAAATGCACCTATAAGAGTCTTCCAAAGCACACTGTATATTTGTAAACCTACAAAACTGCACCTCTACAAGTCATCAAAATCATCTATAAATGTAAACCTATAAATATTTACCTCTAACAGTCTTATAAAGTAGTTGTAAACCTGCACCATCATGCCCCTCATATGGAAAGACAATCGACTTGGGCACATCAATACAAAGGAGTTTTAAAAATTGGAATGTGGTGGCCGACCACCATTATGGCTAATGAAACTCAAATATTTCTTTATTATGAATTCCAAATTCCTCTTTCATCAGAGAATATTGAAACATGCACCCAATATATCTAACCTAAGGATTTGGATACCAATAGTTGTCTGCCTGCACAACCTGTCTTCGAGCAAAGGACAAAAATCATATGCTTTGCCAAATTGTGTTTCTATAATTAAACTATAATTGGGGTAGCATATGAATATGAATTATTGTTTATGGTGTATGAAAATGGATATGATGTCCAATATTATTGGAATTCATTGTAGCTGGAATTTGACTCTGAGTGCCTATCAAAATCAGATTCCATTGGTTAGAAACCACATTTGGCAATACATTAAGATATAAAAGATGTATTTTAAAGACCTGACGGTCTTCACTAAATTTTCATAGATCACTAAAAAACCTTCTTCCTTTGATTCAGAATAAATGCTCATTGATCTTCAGTGCTTGGTACCTCCTTCCTTTAAACCAGATGAGACCTACACCTCATGTGTGAGGATTAAGTCTTTATATTCACTTCAAATGAAAAAAAATTCTTATCTAGATGATAATTTCAAGAATAGAATTATTTATTCAATGTACACATTATTTAGCCAAAATATAACAATGGTATGCTTCTGTCATCAAATGCTACCTGGATCAATTCACTAGAAAATTATTCTCGTGTTCACCCTCTTTTTCTTTCCTTTTTTTCCTCTTTGAATCAAATATATTAATATAGCCCAATTCTATTTTCCCTTATTCTCTATTTAAGAACAAGATTTTCCAATGTTTTGTAGTTATCTCCCCTTATCATAATAGACTCATTATATATATATATACTTTCTATTTTCAAGCACAATTATGAATGGTGTGGATCACAGTAAGCTTCTGTAATATTCTCTTTCTTCTTTAAGTGTTCATGTGATGGGACATATTTTTGAATTGAAATAAATATACAAAATTATACTCTAAGATATTTGGTCACATTAACCGCATTTTTCCAACAACTTCATCATGTTATGAATCATCATCCATTGAAATGTATTAACTATCCATCGACATAGTCTATAGATATGTCCTTTAAAATACACCACTTAAAATATCTAAATATCATTCTATAATTCCTCTATTTTCATTATCAACATTGTTCATAACATTGGGAAGATTTTAATCCTCCAACCGAATATTTGTGGCGTAAAAAACTATTCCAACATTGATATTAAAATCTTGAACCTCATGACCTAGAAAATCATTTTTGAATTCTGTGTCTAAACAAAAGGCCTTTGATCTTCACAACAAGGCATTAAACAACACTAATTAATGAAATATTCCCTTAAAAAAGTCAGACACCAAGACCAGATGACCATTTTTCTCCTCTAAAAAATCCTGATACACTAAAACATCAATCCATCAAAAAATGATTTTGGTAATGACATAGGTATCTCTCCATCATCTTTCTATAATTCTTTATACACATGTCAACTATGGTGAGCAGAATGCATTTATTGAGTGTAGCCACTATAATTCATTCTCATTAGAACATGGGAGAAATGTTTCAATATGAATATTAAATGGTAGAGTAACTAAATTATATTAATTGGTAGTGGTAGGATGACGCTTATGGTGGGAATCACCATAAGCCTAACAGTGGTTAAAAATGACACCACCTTAGTTTTTAGAAATATGGTCTCCTGTAAACACCCAAAGGTGTGTCCAAGAGGCTAGGAGAACTCCCCAAACAGGTTTTCCTAGAAGATAACATGCCAATAGACATGATAGAAGAAATCCACTATATAATATGCCATAACAAGGGATCTATGGAAGGTAGTATCGATCAGAACAATGACACAATGTATTAAGGGAAATGAAATGATGGAAAAGAATCATAAAACCTACATAAAATATTTACAAATTCATTCACATTCTCTAAACTTGTAAATTTCATTTATAATATTCTAAGGGTGAAAAGAAAGTGTCATTGTCAAGGAATATACCAACTTGAGAAATGAAATTTGAGAAAAATGTTTATGATAAGAAAATGTATATTATTCAAAGAAAAAAAACTAACTAGCCATAGAATAAACAAAAACAAGGGGCATTTGTATAACTCAATCAAAATCTAAACATTATATAAATAAATATCACTACGATTCGGTTTAGAAGACTATGTAACTCTGTTGGAAGAGTTTTATTATAAAATCATGGAATTTAATTATCACACAATTAGTTTAATTATATTACTCATTTATTCTTAAAATCATTCAGTACAAATCAAATATAATAAGTTATGTAACTAGATCAACATAACCTTCACTGTGCTTTTTCGCAGATAGAACACCTCCGTTGGAGGGTTTTTTTTTTATAAAAAAAAGACATTATTTATCAAATAAAACAATTATATTAGGTAAACAATATTGAAGATATGAAATTAAATATAATGAAGAAGAATTAATAATGAAGCTAAATTCAATATAAATAATTCTGGAATTAAAGAGGCTTGGAGAGGGACCCTACCTGAAGGTGGAACCAAGATGTCCACTTCATCTCTCGGAGCATTCCGACTAAAAGATTCTACTCCCCCTCTAGGTATACGATCCTTCACAAACATGAAAGGAAACCTAGCCCCATTGAACACACCCGCATAGCCATGATCATGTTCAAGGGATCCATGCACATAGGCTTATATTCATATACCGGTCTCCAATCACCTGCATATGCATTTATATATATACATGGGAACTCCTAGCTCTTTATGTGCATAATCCTAGACATGGTTGACTATAAATGTAATCAGGGAACCCACATACATATATTAAATACCTATGAAAACATAGGAGAGTCATCCTTGACATGGTGACTTTAAACTAATGAGTAGGGAGAGACCCACAAAACCAAGGATATTAGGATCCTTAAAACACATAATGATGCAACATAACCAGTGAGAAGCCATCCAACAACATTAAATCCTTACCTCGATTGGAAGAGGAGAATCAAATCCACTAGAACAAACATGAAACAATCCAACACCCTAATGAAAACATAATATGGAGTAAAAAACACTGATATCCCCAAATATATGAGGTGAAAGAAAAGTAGCAGTCATAGAATATAACTTCAGATCAAAGCCAGTGGACTGAAACAATATGAACCCCTTCTGGTCCCCTTCGATGAATATAACTACCGATTTTCCACTGAAAGTGGTAAAAGACCTAAGTGTCCAATGCGATAAAGAAAATAAAATATAAACTAAACTAAAACATACCATCTCGTGTGGCTATACAAGTCACTCCCATCATATTAGAACCACAATTCCCCATTGGTCATATCATGTTCCAGCAAGCAAGGGGGAAATTGATCGATGTTTCAAAATGATACTATATAATAGTACAATCCTATTAATTAATAATTACTATACCTATTAATAGTATATAATCATTTTGGCGTGAGATTCATCTTAGTTTGGTTTTGATTGATATGGGGTTGATTGGGTCATTTCCGTTAGATTTATTTTTTCTTGTTTTTTTTATATTATCTTGGACAATTTCATTCATTCGGTTTCTAGTTGATCATGGAACTAATAATAACAAGTCAATCCATATTAATAATTATATCAATTGGTTTCATAGTATGAGTAAAAAGAACATAGATATGAATAAATCATATATGGAAAATCATAATAGGGTCATCTGAGACATTTCTCATCCCAGTTACTTATAGGAATTTCAATTTAAATCACACAATTCATGAAATCAATAAACTGATTTATCATGTACACAATATAGGTTTAAATAATATAATTAGTGGAAATATTTTCAAATAAAACACTATATAATGATGAACCAATATTAATTGTACATCTCACTGTTGCTGGACCAACATCAGCTATCATTAGATCATCATATACAATGTGATTAAATTTCATTCCAAATTTATGTGGATATGACTTCAAAATTCATCCTCACGATTGGGTTAAAGACATTGAGTAAGTTATTGAGAGTCTAGAATGGGTCACCCATACATTGGACATCCATGAAACATCCAATAAATAAAACTTAAAATTATAAATAACCCAAATGAGATTAACATTAATTCAAAATAAAAAAATGAATCATAAAAATAAAATTCAATGAAAGTAGAATCAAACATACACTAGGCCAAGTTGAAAAATATAATAGCACATTCCAAAACAAAATAAAAAAACATGTATACTCGTATATCCATTGTACATGATCATGTTTCTCGCAATATACTAACTCTTCCATGGATAAACAAACATGGGATGATTATACCCAAGGATTAGTATTTACCATATACACATAATATGAGAAACATTCACACGCAATTAGAAATAAATGATTTAAATTAGTCTTATCCATAAAACTCATATATAATATAGATTTTACATGGGAACATATATCACCAAAATCCCCAAATTAAATTGGGCCTAACAAAAAGGGAAGAATATACCTACCTCAAATGGTGGAAAATAGAGGTAGATGAACCAAAATGATCCAAACTGTTTTTCCTTTGGAAGCGGATGTTAAATCAAATATGAGGTGGACCCAAAGGAACCATGATATTCCCTAGAAACAAATATCAATGTCAGATTCAATGAACACAAAAACACCGAGAATTCGGCCGAATGAAACCTGGAAATGAGAGGGAGTGAAACTCTAATAAATTGATGAATTAAAGAGGATGAATTCTTACATAAATGTACTAACCAAGAACCATTAATAAATTCTAGGTAAATTACATGAGGAGGGGTAGTCGAGAGAGGGGGATGTCAGGCGAGGTGTTCATACATGGGGGTATCGCACATGACTTGAGAGGATAAGGGGTCGGGGGACATTTCCAAAGGAGATGACCCACATGTTTTATATATTAGATTACCAAGGGATTGACTATAAATATGTTTGGTGGGAATCATGGAATCTAAAGAAGGTAAATGAATGGAAATAGATTAATATAGTAGACCTATAGAGATAGTTTTCACAAGTCTCTTAGTTTTAGAGAAGATTCATTAGTGATTTTATGGAAATGAAATCACCCAGTCACTAGGTCTCAATGTGTATTAGATATCGATTGGGATATGAGTAGACTAACAAATGTATTATAATTGGGATGATATGCGTATGGATAAGATGAGGGTTTTGATTATGTAAAATATTCTGATGAAGATCATTCCTTATAGTGATATATGTGGCAATTGAACGTCTATATATTGATGAGGAAAGACTTATAAGAGTGGATTGAAATATTGGTGGGTTCTTAGATTGGGATGATCCCTCTATGTATGTAAAATGTATTATGAATGGTTTTACTCAATTTAATGATTCATGAGTTCAACTAAGGATATGAAGGATGAGATTCCAGTGTGGGTATTGGGTATTTTTCAGGGAGATTTGAAATATAATTCAAAGAGTCTTAGTGTGATTTAGATTAGGATGGAACGTGATTAGTATGTTTGGGTTGTAATACATGATTTTGATGAGGTTCTTGACCAAATTTTTGGGAATATAATTACGGAATGGTCAATATGGTGAGAGAATACTATAGTGTGTGGGATAAGGATTATGGTCAGTGTGTACAAACTAGGACGGGTCTGAGACAACCTATAGGTTTATCATGTAGATGACATAGGACTGTATATGGGTTTGAAATGATATTATTTTGTGACTAGAAAAGTCATGAGGTGTATAATCCTCCTTTTCTAGTTGTATGATGAGATGTGCATTGAGGCATGGTATAATCCTCGAGATAGGAGTCTAGACTATGTGACTGCTAGTATAGACTAGGATATGTTAGATAGGATTGGGTGAGTGGACAACCCATGCGAGGATGATACGATGCATGGAGACACTTGGAGACACTTTGGGTAATTTATTCTATCTCATGAAGACTCATTGGGTTACATTATGACTCTAACATACTTTATATGTTTTCCCACCCTATGGTATAGAAAAACAATTCCATCTCCTAGAAGACCCCAATGCAACTCCAGCTTCCAATATTTCCTCAAACTCACACCTCATGTTATTAAACTATACAAGTGATCTATATCAATTAGTTAGAATATAATCACTATCCTCCATCCATAGAAAGTATTAAAAGGTATGTGTTGCCAATGCAATAAATAAATTACACAAAAACACACCTATATCATGTGGTAATATATGTCTCATCCCAATATATAAGAACCACAAGGCCCCATGTGTAAAATCATGTTCCTGCAAGAAAAGGGAGAACAAATACATGTTTCAATGTGATACTATAAAATTTTACATTCTTATTAATTAACAATTACTCTTCTTATTAAAGGTTTATAGTTATGTTAGGTTGAGTTTCAGTTTAGATTGGGATTTTAGATATATATATTTTTGGGAATATTTCATTAGATTTAGTATGCCTTATAGTTGTTTAAATTAGAATAGAAAATTTCATTCATCTGGGTTGTAATTCATTTAGTTTGATCACCATTGGTTAATATCAGTATGTTTTAGTTTGGTTTAGTTCATGTCAGTTAGGATCATTAATCATAGAACCCAGTACTATAATTTGTGATTTGGGATAATCACAATAATTTGAGAATTTTGGAATTGGAATCCCATAGGAATTGTCTTCAAATCATTGACATATCAATCATGTTTAAATTTTGGGAGAATCACAATAATTTGAGAATTGGAACCCATAGTAATGTATGATGTGATAAAAATTTCCCCACAACATTATATACATCATAATTCCCAACATCCCACTAACTCATGAAAATCCCACTAACAAATGATAATTCTATTAATGAAACCAAAAAGACCATGGGTGGTGTCTTTATTTGTGAGGGTAACTTTAACCTAATATTTTAAATGTTTTATACATGATCTTAGAGTTTTAAAAATATAAAACCATATCTGGAGTAACATCCATTACTTAATTTCATCCTTGTAATCATTAAAATCAGTAAAAATTCATTTAAATAGATCTATCAAGACAGATGAAATATCGTTATCATTTGAGTAAATCATCCATTGAATAAAAATTGATGAAATTAAAATTTTAACACTCTTATCATAGTGAAATAGGTGAATGAATTTTGATTTCATGTATCCATCCTTGTGCAACTCAAGATAGCTGCATTCTAGGAGAATATAAGAAAATCCTATAGTTTACACTATATGTTGACCTCAACCTCCAACAAAAACATATATTCATGACCACAGTTTTGAACATAAAGTAGTATTTATTTAATTGGTTTTATATCAGTATCCAAATAGAAAATTTATACAAATCCTAGTTTTAACGGACTAAGCCTACTGACACGTGTTTTTATGAGATCTTCTAAAACGAATTTCCAATATTAATGTTGTTCAATTTCATGAAAAAAAATATTATGCCATGAACCATCACCTGGGGCCCATTCCTTGACTAACCCCAAGCCTGCCATCAATTGGATAGGAGATAGCGACTAGCACCAAAGTCGTATTCCCTAAATCTGGGAAGACATTTCCATTATAACTTGTAAACACACGCAACCAAGCACACAACAAGATATGAACTCAAGTCAAATATATAGAGAAAAGGGTGATGAATGTAAAAAGGGTCTCGAATACAAGCCCCACAGTAATAATACAAGTATAACTTAAATAAAATAAAAAAGAAGAAAAAGAAAGGTCGGTACTGGGTTGTCCTTTGGGTTCCTAACTGAAGGCTAGGTATATATTTCCTCCACAACACTCCATGTACACACATATAGTCTTTTTACTGACACGAAATATGGATCACCTCCGAGAACCATCCAGTCCTAGTACCCTCATCCTTGATTAGCATTGTCTGTCGTCTGCATCTAACATAATGAGGTGCGGGCATAGCCCGTGAAAGGGTGAGTATAACGATACTCAATTGGGACCCCAAGACCCTCAAGGTATCACAAAATCCAAAATGGATAACCCAAAAACAATGAAAACAACAGATAACTATACATAGGTATATGCCCATACATATACCTAAGTTATCAAGTAATACATCTCAATCATGAAGAAACACAGGGGTCATAACTCAACTCACGCCAGGTATAACATAAGAACAGAAGTAGAGATGATTGGATGTAACTACTGACTCATCTTACTCTGTATAGAAGCTAACCCACGCAGGATCTCTAGGAGCTAACCCACATAGGATTGCTAGGATCTTACCCACACATGATTGTTAGGAATGAAGATGACCCACACAGGATAGCTTGGAGCTGACCCACACAGGATCTCTAGGAGATGACCCACAAAGTGTCGCTAGGATCTGACACACACAAGATCGCAAGAGGCTGACCCACATAGGATCGAAAGGAATGAAGCAAACCCACACATGACTTCTTGGTGCCGACCCACACAAGATCGCAAGGAGATGACCCACACATGATTTCTTGGAATGAAGCTGACCCACACATGATCACTAAGAGATGACCCACACAGGATCAATTGGTGCTGCCCCACATAGGATCGCAAGGAGATTACCTACACAGGATCGCTATAAAAGAAGCTAACGCACACAAGATCGCTAGAAAAGAAGCTGACCCACATAGGATCACTAGGTGCTGACCAACACAGGATAACAAGGAGCTTACACACATTGGTTCTCTAGGAGAGGACCCACATAGGATCGCAATTATGTCGTCAAACACACACAGGATCCTAGTACATCGTCCATACGTCATTAGACCAACATAGGATCCTAGTATAGTATTAGTACATCGTCAGATCCACACAAGATCCTAGTACACTGTCGGTACATCGTCAGAACCATATAGGATCCCAGTATAGTATCAGACCCAAAAATGATACTAGAGTGGTCCCACATGGAATCATAGAGAGGTTCCATGTGGGAACCTCAATTACAAACCCACTAAGGATCACTTAATCAAGTCACAGTTAGCTATTGGGCTCCCGCACTACGCTCGGTTGTCTTCGGGAGGGTCTACTCCACAAGAAACTGGTCGATACTCAAACTACTATGAAGTATCATGAAGATGTATCTCAAGGTCCCACTAGATAATTGGGCTTTCAACGCAATAGACGATGCGTCAATTTGACACCCAGTCTGTGAGTTATTATCCTTTTAGTCTCGGGGGCATGGTTGGATTCGTGCTCGATCCAACCCTACCGTAACCCATCTTAAATCAATCCTCCAGTGCGGTATAGTCAATGAAATCGTCTTGCACCAAGGTTTACAGCGCAACTGACAATTTTTCAAATAGACACATTGTGCCAATGTTATGGCCAAATGAGCTTAAATGGGTCGAAGTTGGTCCGGGTCCGGTCCGACCAGGTCGGGACGACCCGGACTGACACGGCCTGGGCCGACCCTACCCGGTTAAGGATGACCTGGCCCGGCCCAAGTGCAGACCTTGGTCCGGCCCAGCCCAGGGCTGGCTGGATGGCCATCCCTCTTTAGTGGCACGGTCGTACGTCGGGCCACCACCGACGGACGGCATGCTCGACTTCCCTCCTTCGTCATCACGGCCTTGTCCTGCAGATCTTGCACACTGGTGGTGCGAATGTGTGCTATCTCCACCCCTTCACATATCCATCCATGCACCGGTCACTCCATATGCTCTACCGCGACTGACGATCCGCGACCTTCTCATCATCCGGTAGTGTGGACTCACGCCACCCTTCCTTCCACACAGCCGGTCGGGAGCCGACCGCCACCTCCTTCCCCAAGTAATTGCGGATTTGTTCCAAGCCCGAAAAATTAAACGATCGCATATTTGAGATCCTTGCATCGATGAATTCACATCCATTTATCGTGCTCAGCAAAACTCTACATTTACAGCGGCTATAAATATTTCGAGCAGCTATAAATATTTCGCCTCCTCATTTCCAGTGCAAATAAATATTTGTAGTTGGGGATCATATGAAGAATGCTTCAAAAACCACAGTGGTTAGAGAGAGGTCGGGAGGTGTTCATTCAGCCTGCACCCTCCACCTTAGAATGGTGGAAAGTGGCTTATTTTTTCTTGAATCAAGAAGAATATAATTATTCATAAAGAAATATGAACTTCAAGAATGGGGAATGGAATAATCAAACAGTAATCCCTACCTCAATTTTTCCATTGGAGGTGGCCCTATGAAGTTGATGAAGTTGTTGAAGGGAATGCCAGCGTTCGTTGCTCCTGCAAGACGCTTCCGTTCTAGGTTCTGGTTTCGGTTCCTTATTCATCTCCTCCTGTTGGTACCAGATCTATCTTCCAAGTGTTTGACGTCGCTACACTTTGTCAGCACTTCGTTTCTTGGTGATGCAATGCTGACACCTATTCTCAAACTATATATAAATAGGAGAGGGGAAGGGTGTGAAACGTTCGTGGTATTAATTGAGGCCCCTTAATTAGAAACCATCCTAATTCCCCAATAGTCTGGTTATATAGAAATGAAAGGTGAAGTCATTTATTGGACTGACATGTCGTCGATCCCACCTTACCACTCATCCGTAGGAGAAATAGAATATAAATAAAATAATTATTTTATTTTATTTATTCTATTAAAAGATCAAAAAACTAAAATTTTCTCTAGTCCTACTGTTGTCTAAGTGAAGGTATTCATAATGTAATATCGTCACTATGAGTGCAACGGTGTCCTAAAATTTCAATTTCGAGCACCGGTTCAAATGTTACAAAATGCCACTTGCGCATATACTGAATGTACCCGAAAAAAGGACCGGAAAAATTATAACAGTCACCTTTGACCTGTGCCGGTCAAGGATAAGATCTGCCTAAGTGAAACATGCCCCAACGAACTCCACGGTACTCTCATATTTTCAATCTAAGTTACCATTTATATGTTATAAAATTTACAATAAAATAATTGTTACTTAATTATTTTATTTATGGCCAAAAACTAACTTCCACAAGTGGCCTGCGCCAACCTATATTAATATCTAATTAAATAAAGCACACCCTCACGAGTTCAACAGTGGTCTACAATTTTCCATCTGAGCTACCATTTGGTTGTTATAAGCTTTTAAAAATTCCATAATTTATTTAATTATTTTAATTACCATTATACCATTTTTGGTTTTTGTCACATGAGTTCTGCTCCGACAAAACATAATTCATGCATAGGGTTAACCCGAAATTCTAAACGCAACAATGCCTTTGGATTTCTTATCCGAGTTACAATTTATGGTTTATTCCACTTTTTCTGGAAAGCATCTTATTCATGCTAATTAATGCTTAAAAAACATCAACCGATCATTCCTGGCGCTCTGAGCCTCGGAATCACACACCGTCAGAATTCCGTCTCTCGAAATAATTTAATATAATCTTGAAATATATATGTGGGATTTTTGGGACATTACATTCTGTCCCCCTTTGGGATTTACGTCCTCTAAAGCCGTATCAATGCCAAAAAACCCAATGGGGGTACTGAGCACGAATCTGAGTTTCCCGCTCTCATGTTCTCTCCTAGAGGTTCTCATGCTACCAACGTACATGCACCAAAGGTATTGATCTCCCATAAAGGACTCTATCATATAGATCCTCAATCACCACATGAACCTTAATAAATAGCCCCTATCATCGATGTACAACTTATCATGGTTGATGATGTAAGAAGGGACATGCACATATCTTCTCACTTGGGATACATGGAAGACATCGTGCACCTATTGTAACTGAGCGGGAAGTTCTAGGTAGTAATCCACCTCACCGATTCTGCTAAAGACCAGGAAGGGTCCAATGAACCTCAAAGATAATTTTCTGCCCCCATATAAATCACCATAGTCCACGTTGAGGAGAGACTCCCAAGAATACGTGGCTCCTCTTCTAGAACTCCATGAGTCTTTGTATCCTGTCGGCATAAGACTTCTACCAAAACTGTGCATTAATCACCTGCTTACAAGTGAGACATCATGATACAAACTGTTCCACTACTATCTTCTTCTCTAAACACCGGTACTGATGTCGGAGGTCTTGCTACATCTTCACCACACCAGGATGTACCGCTACAGGGGATGTATAGAACTCCCTCAACCCCTCCTCCTGATGTACCACCGGTACAATGATACATCTTCTAAAGAGGAAGAAATGCTCCCCACCTTCATAAAATCATTCAGGTGCCTGCCCTGGGGATATCTTAGCACGTCGAACCTCGCAGTCAATGCACCCAAGTTGCGCCTCCCGACATGCTAAAGGAGTGTGGGAGTGACAGTTATATACTGATGGAAAGAAAATTCATCTCTATCAATGAAGGATATCTGTACCAGAACTAGTTACTCTGACACATCACTCAACAGGTATAGACCAGACCTCTTAATGATGGCATCTGCTACCACGTTCCCCTTCCCAGGAGTATAGACCATCTCAAAGTCATTGTTCAGGAGGAACTCTAGCCACTCCAGTTGGGAACTGAAAACACAAAACATCTGCTATCACGATGGTAAGGCTGGCCGACTCACGAGTGATCATCCTCACCCTCATATGTAAGAGATTATCATGTGTTGCCTAGTTTTCACTTTTCACCAACCAAGGAAAACCCTATTCCAACGTTGTAGATAAACCATAACATTTTCCCCTAAAACAGTCAATCTATGTAAGAACTATTGATCTAATTCATACCCAAACTAGTGTTGTAAGGCCTCGACGCTGCCACCAAGAGTATCCACCCAAAACTCCTTCCTAAAAGGTCAAATCACACAGTCGTCGTAAGTGTGATTATCAAGTCTCATCCCAAGGGTATCTCTAGACGTGAGGGTCAATTCAACGGTTTAACCAGAAACTCTAGGTCATGGACATGATTCGTGGAAAGAAAGAATGATTGGTACCCATGTATATTGATATGACAACTAGTAGTAGACATAGAACATACATCAAATCATTCCTAGTGCTATTGGGCCACACTCCTTGACTGCATGCAGCTACTCTCTTCCATTGTCCACCATCTCATTGAACCTGGTGGGAACCACATTAGAGTGGTGACTGTAACAGAGTGAAATGTATACCACCTCATGATTCTCTCCTAGCTCTAATTTCATTTCTACTGCCCTGCAGATTCATCTATCCCTAACAATTCTTCTTCTCATATCATGTTTCACGGCCAAGTCTCTGAGACTGGTGCCAGTTTCCTACTTTCCCACTGTTAACATTAACTGGAAGTATCCGCTCATCCAAATAACATTCAACCACAATGGTTTTCTCTAGAACCCAACATAAGTAGGAATTCATATTAGAAAATTGATGTCTCTGATGTCCTTAAACACACCTCGCTCGGAGGTATGAGCTCTAAAGCACTGATCGTATCATATTCATCGAGTTCCAGGAATGATCGGTACTCCGTGATGAATACTCAGCTACCGACATGTCATTTTGTGGAATCTATAAAATCTCTATAGAACTATCATCCACCTACAAAATCTAGTCCTCATCCACCAATGAGTCAGGCTCGCCTTGATTTCTGAGGGGTATCTGATTCTGAATCCCTCGCAAGGCACTAAGCCTATATGTGTCCTCTACAGGTACTGTCAGAAGTAACTGTGGACCAATGGGTTGAGTTATAGAACACTACCCAAAGATATTATCTCATGTTATGATAGATGTACTGAAGCCTAATCACTATGAAGACCATCCTCATGGTCACTATTTGAAAAATACTAGTAGCTAAGATCACCATTTGCTCTTATGGTGTCTCTACTAGGTGGAAAACTCTTGCAACTACCTTCAACCAGTCCTCAGCCGTGTGGGAAACTATCTCCCCTTGAAACCTCAGAGCCATATTCAATTGGAACTCGAGAAATGCACTCAGTCAGCATGCACCGTCTGCCAGTGCTGCTAGTGATAACTATTTCACAACGGGTGGCAGTTCTGCTGGTACACCACCTAAAGGTGCCAACATATAATAGGACCCCGCACCAAAGCCTCATTGTTATGTGGGCTATCTGTGCATAATATTCTCAGAACCGTAGCTGATTGTGAACATGGAGGTATCCTGAAAAGAAACAGGTGCACCATGGTCAATAAATTATACATGGTCAGATGACTCAAGAGATCACAACGAAAACTCTTCAAAACACACACGTAATCAGTGTTTTCTGCACTGAGATAGAAATTTGGAGTTAGGGTCTAGGTGTGTGGATACATTGCCCACCGCACCAAAATTGGATTCCCTAAACGGCTAACCACACCCACTACACTTAACACTATTGGAGTTAAAAAGAAAGATCAGAATCCTATGTTTTACAGAAGAATCGACTACTCTGATACCAATTTATCATGACCCGTCCCCTGGGGTTCATACCATGACTAACACCAAACCCGCCTTCCATAGGCCCGAGGCTGGATACTAGAACCAAAGGTATATTCCCTAAAACTAAGAAGAAATTGCAATTTGGACCACAAAAAACACACAACTATGCACACAAAAAGATACGAATGCAAGTCAACTATATAGAAAAAAGTGTTAGGAATGTAAAAAGGGGTCATAATACAAGCCCAAGAGTAATAGCACAAGTACAACTGAAATAAAAATCACCTAAAGAAAAATAAAGGCATCTAATAGGTTATCCTGTAGGTTCCTATCTGAATGGTAGGTACAGATCGCCTCCATAGGACTCCATGTCCACTCGTCTCCTCTACATACCGACATGTCGTATGGTCCACCTCTGAGCACCGTCCAGTCCAGGTACTCTCAATCTAGATCAGAGTTGTCTGTCGTCTATATCCAATTCAACAAGGTGCAGGTATAGCCCGTTCAAGAGTGAATATATTGATACTTAGTAGGGACCCTGAGACCCTCATGGTCACACAAAATCCAAAAAGGATAAACCAAAAAGTATGAAAACAACAGATAACCATAATTAGCTATATTACCATACATATACCAATGTTATCAAGTAATCCATCACAATCATAAAGAAACGCATAGGTTCGGACTCATCTAACACAAGGTATAACTGAAGTTCAAAAGTAGAGATGATTAGATGTATCTATTGAATCGTCTTACTATGTAGAGAAGATGACCCACACGGGATCTCCAGGATCTAACACACACAAGATTGCAAGGAGCTGACCCACACAGGATCACTAAGAGCTGACCCATAAAATATTGCTTGGAAAGAAGCTACCCCACACAAGATCACCAGGAGATGACCCACAGAAGATCACTAGGAAATATGCTGACCCACACAGGATCACTAAGAGCCGATCCAGTCATGATCGCTAAGAGATGACCATTATAGGATCTCTAGGAGCTAAACTACACAGGATTGCAAGGATCTAACCCACACAGGATCTCTTGGAAATTCATTGACCCACACAAGACCGCTAGGTGGTAATACACACGAAATCATAAGGAGCTAACCCACTCAATATCACTAGGAAATAAGCTGAACCACACAATATCACTAAGATCTGACCAAAACCGGATCGCTAGGTGCAGACCCACATAGGATCGCAAGGAGCTGACCCACAAAGGATCGCTAGGAAAGAATCTGACCCACACTGGATATCTAGGAAACAAGCATACCCACACAGGATCGCTAGGTGCTGACCCTCATAGTATTGGAAGGAGCTGACCCACATAGGATCACTATCGGGTGACCCACACAAGATATCTAGTACATCATCAGACCCACACATGATCATAGTACATATTCAGTATGTTTTCAGACCTATACATGATTCTAGTACAATATCAATACGTCGTCAAACCCACATAGGATCCTAGTACATCGTCAGTACATCTTCAGACCCATATAGGGTCCTAGTACAACATCAGAACCACACATGATCCTAGAGTGGTCCCTTATGGGATCCAAAAATGGTTCCATATGGGACCCTCAATTACAGACCCACGTAGGATAACTTTCTCAAGTCACAGTCAGCTACTGGGTTCCCGCACTACGCTCAATTGCCTCCAGGAGGGTATTCTCTACAAGCCACTGGTCGATACTCCAACTACTACAAAGTCTCACAAAGATGTTTCTCAAAGGACAGCTACAACGTTGGGGTCTCAAAGCAAAAGATGGTGTGTCAATTAGAGGCCTATTATGTGAGTTATTAGTATTTTAGTCCCGGGGGCCCAGTTGTATTCTTGCTCGATCCAACCCAATAATACCCCATATTGACCCAAATATCTAGTGGGTTATAGTAAAAAGGTTCATCTCACTGAAATACTTCCAGCGCCGATGACGGTTCATCAAATGGATTCCTGGTGCCAATGTTATGGCCAAATAAGCATAAATGGGTCGATGTTGGTCCGGGTCCGGTCCGACCGGTCCAGCCGACCCGACCTGGTCTGGCCCAACCCGGTCTGGCCAATCCAACCAGGTCCGGCTGACCTGACCTAGTTTGGTATGACTTGGCCCGGCCTCGGTCTGGCCCTGGGTCCATCCTTTCCCACGGCTGACAGGATGGACAGCCCTCTTCGGCGGTGAGGTCGCGGGCCGCCCCACCACCGGAGGTCGGCTCTTCCGACAGACCACCATCGCCACCACGACCTAATCTCCTGGCTCCTATAAGCCGGAGGTGCCGACACATGCCATCGCCTTCCCTTCACGCAGCGGTCCATATGCTGGTCACTGCCTCTTCTCCTCCATGGCTGATGGGCTGCAACATTCTCATCATCCGGCAGCACGGACACGCACCGCCCTTCATTCCTCGTGGTCAGCCGGGAGCTGGGAGCTGCCTCCTTCCGTGAGCCATTGCGGATTCATTCCATGCCCAAAAAATTAAATGATCTCATATTTTCCATCATTTAGTTGAGGGTTTCACATATATATATATTTCTCAACAAAACTCCTCATTTACAACACCAATAAATATTTGGTCGCGTCCTTCCATGAGAGATTACGACTTCGTTCTATGCTCGATAAATTAAATGATCACATATATTCGGTCCTTCCATCGAGGGATTCACGTCCACATATCGCGCTTAGAAAAAATTTGTATTTATAGTGAAAATAAATATTTTTTGTTGGAGAATGGATAACGAACACGTCAAAAACCACAATGGTTGCTAAGAGGTCGGGCCGTGTTCATTCAGCCAACACCCTCCGCGTTAGAACGGTAGAAAGAAGCTTATTTGTACATGAAAAAAGAAGATTATAAATATTCCTAAATGTCTATGAAAATCATGATTGGGGAAAGGAATAATCAAAAAACAATATCTACCTCAATTTTTATGTTGGAGGTTGCGCGATTAAGTAGACGAAATCTTTGAAGGGAATGTCGGCGTTCGCCGCTCCCGTAAGACGCTTCCCTTCCAGGATCGGGCGTCGATTCCTTGTTCGTCACCTTCGATTGGTATCAGATCCATCTTCCAACGGTTTGACATCACTGCACGTTTTCATCACTTCGTTTCTTGGTGATTCGCTGCTGACACCTCTCCCCAAACTCTATATAAATAGAAGAGGGGAAGGGTGTGCAACATTCGTGGGATTCATGGAGGGCCATTAATTAAGAATCTTCCTAATTCGCCAACAGTGCAGTTACATAGAAATTTAAGGTCATTCCATTTATTGTCTTGACAAATTTCTGGTCCCACATTACCGCTTGTCCTTTGGAGGAATAGAATAAACATAAAATAATTATTTTATTTCATTTATTCTATTAAATGATCCAAAAACAAAAATTTTCTCCAGACCTACAGCAGTTGAAGTGAAGGTATCCTTAAGTGATTTTCAGAGCTATAAGTTCTACGATGTCCCCATATTTCAATTTGGAGCACCAGTTCAAAAGTCACTAAACATCAATTGCACATTTATTGGATATACCTGAAAAAAATTTCGGCAAATTTTTAACATTCACCGTTGACTTGCACCGGTCGAGGTTAGGCTCTGCCTAAGTTTAACACACCCCAACGAACCAATCAGTACACTAATATTTTAAATCTTAGTTACTATTTAGATGTTATGAAATTTATAATAAAACAATTGTCACTTAATTATTTTATTTATGGAAAAAAACTATCATTCACTGGTGGACCGCACCAACCAATGTTAGTATCTTCTTAAATAAAGCATTCCCTCACGAGTTCAAAGATGTTTTCAAATTTTAAATCCAAGCTACTATTTGTGAGTTATAATCAGGTGAAAAATAATATAATTTTTTATTAATATTATTTATGATTATTCCATTTTTGGGTTTTGTCACAGGAGGCGCGCGATGACAAAACATAAGTCGCGTCTAGGGTAAACCGGCCATTCTGAACACAACGGTGCCCTCATATTTCTGATCCGAGTTACCACATAAGTGTTATTCCATTTTTTCAAGAAAAATGCTTACTCGTGCTAATTAAAGCGTAGAAAAACATCAAAAAATCATTCATGGCGCTCCGAGCCTCATAATCGTGCATTGCCAGATTTCACAGTCTTGAAATAATTACATTTAATTTTAAAAAAAAATTGAATTTCCAGGACAATACATATTATTACACTAGGATGAGTTGAAAAATATAACAGAACATACCAAAACGAAATTACAAAAACCAATTATACACATATATCCATTGTACAATATCATGTTTCTCAGCATATCCCCACCCACTGATAAAAAAGGACATTGTATGATTATACCTATGGATGAATCTTGAACATATACAAATAATATGACATAAAACCACCCACATATATAAATAAATGGTGTACAATAGTCAGATTCATTCAATTCATACCTAATATAGATTTTTCATAGACAAATAACTCAATAAAAGAACCAAATTAAATTGGTCCAAACAAAAAGAAAAGAATACACCAACCGCTAATTGTGGAAGATTAACCAAGACTATCCAAATTGCTTTGACATCAGCATCAAATACCAAAAAACTCCTAAGGTGACCTCAGAGTACCATGACACCCCCAAGAAACAAGGATAATAGTTAGAATTAAATTACCTCAAAACTGCTTGGGTTCAACTGAAAGAAACCTAGAAATAGGAGAGATGAAAAATATAAGGAATTGAAGAATTAATGATGAATAATTCTTACCTGGAAGAACCAATCAATAACCCTTATGAAATTTGTGATAAATGGTAGGAGGATAGGGATCCAAGAGAGGGGGACATCATGTGGGGTGTTCGGCCATGAGGGTTCTCCCATGCGGCATGACAGTGGGACATGGTACATTGAAGGAGGAGAGGGAGCCAAGAGGGGAGGGGATGTTTCTAGGATGGGAGATAAGAGGGGAGGGTGGAACATTTCTTGAGTAGATGGATCCAAGAGCTGAGATGGGAGGGTGAATTCATCGTCAGAGAGGTAGACGAGAGGGGAGGGGGGAGCATCATTAGAGGGTAGGAATCCTAGAGGGGCTGTGGACCAGGAGGCGGAGGCAGTGGCTAGGTGGCCAAGGAGGTTGAGGTTGGGGAGGGGAGGATAAGAATGAGAGGGCATATTGAGGGAGGGTTCATGTGGGTTGAGGAAAAAAAAGGGAGAGAGCCTGATAAAATTTTGAAATTAGTAATGTATAATGATGGTTTTAGAAAAACCATAGGAATAAACCACAATTTATAATCCATCCAAATGACTATTATAAAATGTGGGCATGCATTCATTAGTATAAACCCATTTTCCACTACTAGCCATAGTACCTCTGCATAAAATGAATACACACCATGTGTTCTTCATTATATATAGCATGTTGTCACGATGTTTCCAAAAGAATTTAGATTCAATAAAATAATAAAAATATTCCCTAACCATCTTGGATTTCGCATTTATTTCTCTTGGGAAATATGGATTTGGCCATTGATTTTGTATCTCATCCACTACTCACTTAAAATCTATATTGATTACTATAGAGAGGTTCATCATGCTTTATACATGCACCCGATTCCTCAATTCATGAGGATATAGACCTAAATCTTAATATTTATCATCCTTTCATCCCAAATATTCTATTTTATAATAATTTCATATATCCATTATTTCTTCATTGATTCTACAAGAATTCAGACAGCTGGTCAATCTTAGGATTCTCTGAAATTCTTGAACTGAGAACCACAATGATTTCAAAAATGATGAATGTGAAGAACGGGAGAGAAAATAACCATAAAAAGGTTTATATGATCATTAAACAAACATTAATGTCCAATTGATCAATAATATGCAACTCAGATTAGAATAAAACTGGTAAGGTAAAATTTCAAAACATACGCTCATCAAAATGTTTACAATAAGGGTGGAGATCAAAGAACAGTGTTCGATCTACTCAATCATTTAATAAAAATTGAATAATGATCAATTGAAGCTTCCTACTTCTATTTTGTATTGTTCTTTGGTGAAGAACACTATCGTGAAATGTCAAAAGAAATGGTTGTGTTTGTCATTCTTCGATTTTCCAATATCTAGAGGATTGATGTCATTTAATCTTAATTTTCTAAAGGATGAGGGATGGATAGATTCTCCTAAGGTGGGTTAATTATGAGCCTACCCAGGAAAATTCTCCCTAGAAACATATTTATATAATTTTTTTAGTTAAAATTGATTTAATTAACTAATTAATTAATCCACTTAAATTTACCACCAATGAGAAAGGATTATGAACATCCCATGTTGACTCATTTTATGTCACGCTTAGGGTCAAAAACAAAATACAAACATAATTTTGGTCTTGGATTTCTAATCTGATCAACCATATATAATTTATCTTGTTTTCATGAATTAATCGCACATGCGCTATATAAAATATTTTTATTATTTTAATAAATTTATTTATAGGAACACTGGGCCTAATAATCGCACATCGTCTAAACACATATATCTGGAAATAAATATAAAAAATATTTTAATGTATTACAAGGAATAAACTGAGCCTTAAAAATGTTATTGGGGAGATATGAAATGATGAAGGGTGGTATGCGGTGTAATTTAGGGTCCTCTAACACTAGTTTAACTAGATGAGATGATGATGAAATAGAAAACACTAAGTAATAGAGGTCTACTATTATTAACTTTTACGTTTTATAGAATATTCTAGATCATAATACCCAATCATCGACAATGTTACAACATGAGTTCTAATTCCTTGACTAAATTCCATGCATTCTAATTCCATAGCCTCATGCATGTGCAATAGAAGTTCAAATTTATGTATTGCTTCAATAACTGAGTTTGACGCAATGAAAATTCAACATAATACCCCTTCCACATAGAGCATGATACACATTCAACATTATCCTAGAAGTGACTTTGTTTTTAGGGATCATTTGGTAACAATCTTCATCCATTTAAATTTCAAATTTAAATCATACCGTCAATGCAACAAGGTTATAGATTATTCTTTGGAAAAAATGGTTTTTTCTTAATATTGTATTGTAATGATGATGTTATGTTTTGACATAAAAAAGTTATTGAAAAATTAATTCAGTAAATTTAAATTTATTTAGTGGAGAAGAATAAATGGAGGTATATTTAGATGATGATTTTTGTGTCGGGAGTTAAAATACAATAATATTTGAAATGACCAATTTATTAAGACTCATGGGAGAAAGAATAATACTAATCTGATTTCATTGTTTTATTTTCATAAATGAAACATCTATCAAATGTGATTATGATAGAGAGATGAATCCAGATTAGTATTTTGGAATAAGGGAGTGAAATCCAACTTATTTGAACCCTTTTTATTATTTTATGTACATAAGGAATATTAATATAATTGACCACCACATCAGAAGGGATTAACTAATATAGAATTTACTAGTAGTGCTAAATTTTAAATATAGTTATTCATGAATATTCATGAAATTAATCATCACATAATGTTATTTAGATGTTATTTATCAATATTTAATGGAACATTTTCCCATCAAATTGATCCACCATCTCTAATTAATAATAATTGTAATCAACCCCTTGAGCTTTAGTTTTCATCTTCCTTTTTGACATAATGATATTCAAATTTTTTTATTTTAATAAAACATTTGATGAACATTATTTGAATAAAAAATGAATATTACATTTATGTAGTTTCTATGTGTTCCATTGGATTTACCCTTGAGACTCCTTTTGTATCTAATACATTCTTATTGTGTAGTAAGATCAAGAGCTACATGTTTTCATTTAAAAACATGAACCCATATTGTTAGAAATAGATGACTCTTAGTAACACATCTTTTTTGATGTCTTCTCTAAGTAAATTCAATAGTCAAATGATGCCAAAACCCATTATTGGTTGTTTATTAAATTATTTTGTGTATCCCTTTTCTATATTTTATTTTTATTTTTTTTCTTTTTGTAGCATTAGGTGTTGTTTTCTTCTTCTTTGTAGGTTCTCAGTGAAAGATCCACACTCTTCATTCTATGTCATAATGTTTATATTTAGAGGAACTGTTACAGTATCACTAATATATTGAAAAAAAATATTTCTTATCACCAGAGAAGAATATAAATGGAAAATTATCAAGAAGCTTATCAAGTATCCTAATAATAGTTGGAAAATGTTGTTGGGGATACAAAACCATATCATAATGAAAAAAAGATTATAGATTATGGAATTTCATCCATAAATGGAGGAGCTTCAAGTATCATTCAACTATCCATTAAATAATTCTTCATATAATAAATAATGATGGAACAATTAGTAGTCTGAAACATGGTGATACTCTTTGTCATATTTCAAGTTTACTAGATATTTTTAATAAGTTCATGAAAAATAATGTTTCTGATGATGTAATTTGGCTAAGAGAATTTCTATTATGACTAAAAAGGCTTCTTATGGACCAGTTGAAATCCCAAATCCTAGGATCCATCATGAAATGGCACACACATGGATGAAAATGAATTAAGAAATGTAGTCTTCTTGAAATTATAGCCAAATTTTTATGTGATATTAATAATTTCTCCCAAATAAATATTGAGTCAACATGAGTGGAATGATATAGGTTCATGGAGATGTTAACACACTTCCCACATCATGGGGTGACATTGTTAATTTTGCTTCATAAATTCAATATTTTGTTTACAAAATTAATCAATATAAATTTTTTTACAACACTAGGTGGTGGAATTATGTGGAAGAACACTACAAAGACACAAAAAATTCTATATTATCTAGTTGATTATATTTTACAATGGCAAGGAGATAGAGTCATTTTCTAGTGAGGAGTTTATTTTGTTGATGAATCTACCACTCGCTACTCAAATAGTAGCTGTATATAATAGAATAAGGTCTTTTTTCATTCCATAAGCTAGGACCATATTCTAAGACTTCTCAATTTTAATGAATTAAAATGTTTGTTGGTCTACATATCATAAATAATTTTCAAGATGATATGGAGGAAACTACAACCAGTAAAAATAATTTTGTTAATTATAGTCGTACACAAACAGAAAACAAAAACTACTATGCCTAGGGAATTATCTAAGCCCAATCAAAATATGGTTGGGAAATGAATTCTAGGTAAACTAATTTTCAAAATAATACTACCCACATATTTTTCCTCAACACCAAAAGTATATGAGACCTAATGAGAGGCAATTACAGAAAACCCAACCACAATTTCTGGAATAATCAACACATGATAAGAAAAAATATTTTAGGTAAATGATGATGGATTAATTTATGATAAATGAACATAAATTGATATTGTGTAGAATAATATGTATATCCATGATAATGATCTAAAAGGAAACCAATGTGAAATAAAAAATATAGAGTTTCATCTCACATCCCTTTATCAAAAATTGAATGAGTGAACTATAAGAGTGAATCCTTGGAATAATAAAGTATTGAGATAATAGGCGAAGGAAAGTTCATTAAAAAATAAATTCGAGTGTAAATAAATGAACTCAATCCATGAGAATCATTCTGTATAGTAGTAAAGAAGTGAGGGTAATGTGAAATATGTTTTTTAAATCATTGATAAGAACACATGTTATATAGAATAAGGTATTAATGAAGTTGTGAAAAAAACATGATATGAATAAAAAAATAAAAAGGATGATGTGTTTATCTACTATACACTGCTAACATTTCTAGAAAGGATTCACTAGGGGAAAATAATGGAGGAAAACCCAAAATATTATACAAATGTTCAAACCACTACAATTAATTATTCCATTTATAGAGGTAATTCAACAAATGACCATTTATGAAAAAATTATTAATGAGTTGATCTTTAATAAAAATAAATTGGGAGATTTGGTCAGGATATATTCAGGAGAAGAAGGATTCATGGTTGTGTAGAGAAAAATCCCTCCTAAATTTCATGGACCGTTTTTTTGAATACCTATCACAATCTAGTCATGAAATTTCATAAAATAAATATTCGATTTGGATGTAATAATAAACCTCATACATTGATTGATTTCATTCATATTGGTTTAATTGATTTCAATGTAAGTAGTTTTTATCTATCATTAGTTGGATAATTAGTGAAATGTCCTTGTGGTAATTTGGATGATGTTTTGGTAAAATATTTAAAATTTATTTTCCCTAAACATTTTCCTAGACATGAAATAGTGGATGAAGGATAAGAAACCATATTATTGATTATAATATTATTAGATACTATAAAAGAACCTATCAAGGTTAAATTGAGGAATTTGATCTCATTTTTTTGTGCTGAATATTTGTAGTTTTATTTAAGGAAGTAGTGAAGCTTGATGTTGAAACTAATTATTTAAATATTATCACCACTATTAAATAGATACAAATTCTATAATTTTCAAGTCGAATGGGATGTAGATTTTGAGGATATAAAGGAATATGTTAAGCCTCATGATAATGGAATCCTTAATGTTCATTACATTTTCTTGTTTCTAGAGAATTGTAAATGGAATCTGTTCAAGAACTCATCCCCTAAAATTTCAATGCACTATATTTAGGGTCAATAAAACATCCAATAATCTTATGATATATTTTCATTGGAGATAAAAAGACATTCCTGTTTAGTATAAATTTTTCTTTTACCATTTTGTAGGAATATAAGCTACTTGAATTATTGTAATAGTGATTAAAATCCATTTCTTGGATTATTGTAGAAATAAAAGAGATATGTTGTAATGTTTTCACTCATAAGGACATGAATGAAGATGGATGATTCTAATAAGAAAGAACCAATGTAGAATGAATCCTTCATTAAAGGAAGTATTGATGAATAATGATGACACAGTCCATTTAAATATATTATTACATTTTTATTAAATATAAATATCAAATAATTACAATATAAGGATGATACCTGCCATGTTTATTTGTAAGAATAATTTCATAATACATTGTAAGAAACTAAAACATGAAATCCTTAATTTATTCTATATAGTGAGATGCTAAAATATATTTTACCTCCTAAATATACATGGGATAAGATGTGTAAAAAATGAATTAAACTGGTTTTCTACAATTCAAATAAGTGAATAAAAATCATAAACAATAATAACATATTAGCCAAATGTATAATATGATATCCTAAATGAGAAGATACATGAATAATCAGGTGGAATAATAACATAAAGAGAATGGTATTGTAATATCTTGGAAACATGGAAATGTTTTAACTACTTAAACATGAAATAAACACAACTAAAGGTAAATTCTATGACTATATTACATGGTGTATCGAGTCCCTTAATGTACTAGGTTCACTCTCTAACCCCATACAAGAATTCTCATTTTGCTAAAACATTAGATAATGCAATGGATGGATATATAATTCTAGGTCAACCTGTCAGATTCATTTCATGTGAATTCATATATTTTACACATAAGAAAATAAATCATTAGTTGTTGACAAATTAATTTTACATGGAAGGAAATGGGATTTATAATCATATCTCAAAACGCAATCCAAAGAGATTCTGAAAACAAGGGACTTGAAAGACGGTTATGAGGAATGTATTACCCCATCAATGGAAGGGTTAATAAGCTAGATATACATGTAAGAGACATATAAGAGAAATATATAATAATTATATTACTTTGAGTGATTTAATGTGAGATAGATATATAATGGTCATAACCCAATGAATAGGGCATGTTAGAAAGATACCTTCACACTATCCCTATCTTTCATTTGTCTTTATCATCTTCTAAAATAATAAACATTATTTTTATATTTTATTTCATAATAACATTTTTGAAATCTAATATTCTCATTATTTCAATATTTACCATGATATATTCAATTACTTATCCAATTAATTTCAAATCAGATGTTTTAACGATAATTGTGTCATATGTTCAAAATCACATTGGTTAGTTGAATAGGATCTGAGAGTTTACAAATTCATCAAAAATAAAATTGAAAATGGAAAAAAGTATAAGTTTTATACATTAATTTTACCTTTGAAACCAACTATAAAAATTGTTAATGAAAAATAAACTACACTACAATCATATAGATGTTAGGTCATTCACCCACATGAGTAAATTTTTTATTTTTAATTGATCGTGATCGAGAGAAGGTAAGTGTTATTTTATCATTGTTGTATGATAATAATATCATAAAAATAATATTATATCTTTAAACACACTTAGAAAAATGATTCATGAGATGAAATAAAAAAATGAATCGCATCGCTTCATGATGCGGTAGTCCTCCATACACATGAACAATGTTAACATAAATTCGAGGGAGATAAGGTAATAAATTATATGATATATTTAATTTATTGATATATTAATATGTATTTATTATAATATAATAAAATTAAATTAATCTTTATAAACTTTACGGTAAAATGTTTGTTAAAATAGAATCGTGTTGTTCACGATGCTGTAGTCTACAATACACACCAGGGACTTTATCGTATTCCCAATGAAATGAATATAAATAAGTTGTTTGAGAAAATATAATTCAATTTATATAATTATATCAAAAAATATAAAGTCTATATATTATATTAATAATTATATATAGTAGTGATAAGCTTGTAGAGAAAATGAATTACATTTGTTCAGGATGAGATAGTTCGTTGTCCCCATGATCATCAGTTTTGTTTTGAATTTAAGGGAGGAGGAGATGGTTCTATGTAATGTCCATAAAATAAAAATATCTCATTATATTGAAGAATTTTATTTTATTATATATTCTTAGTTTAATACTTCTTGAATCATTTATAAAAATAAGTAAAATAAAATTCTCGGTTAAGAATGTTATCTCTTGTTTGGACCACATTGTTTGTTTTTCACAAAAACCCTTGCTTAGATGGAATTTTTAGATAAAAATGAATTCATGATGATATAATGGAATTTATTTTTTTTTTATGTTATTAAATTTAGAATCCAAAGTTTTTTTAAAAATGGGAGGGAGAGGGTAATGCTTTGCCTTCTATATGTGAGGGAGATGACACACATGGATTTTTTCAAAAGAAAGAATTTCACAATCATTTTCTTTAATAAAATGGATAACTATGAACCATTTTAAAACCATATAATATATAATATCTAAAAATTACATGATAATATAAATTAAAAAACATTTTTTCTCACTTTTTACCCTAATTTTTTTTAATTTAGCCCCCAGGAAAACCATTTTTACCTAAACCGGGATAAGTAATTGTAATTATATTGACAATTTATTATTATAAAAAACTAAGTTAAAATAATTAGAAAATATGGATTATGATGATTACCATTATGGAAAAATAGTTTGCAAACTCAACTCATAGAATCCGTAGAATGCAATTTGAAATTAAACCCTCGGACTTGTTGAAAAAAAATCATTCCTTAAGAAATTCATTTTTAGGGGAAATATTATATCGTATCAACTATATGTGAAATAATAATAATTTGATGAATATGAAAACTAATTTATATATATAATCTATAAATAACATAAAATTCATTATAAAATGGTTTTTATTTTAATTACTTAAAATGGATAAATAGTATAAAATTTTAAACAGTTTTTAGAAAAATAGTGTTTTAAAGCATAAAAATAAATTTTTAATAAAATGTATTATAAATATTATTTAATTGTAGTAAATTTTATTTTATAAAATTATGTAATATTTATTCTTGTTTTTTCTTTAAAAAATTAAACAAAAATATCAATTAATTTATTAAAAATAAATGATACTTATCAAATCATTATTTATTTTATTCACTAAAAATAATCTTTTATAGAAAAATATAAAATTGTCAACTCATGTTATTAATGATATAGCGATTTCAATAATTCAGTTAGTTTTTAAGATATTATTTTTAAAATTGGTCAAAATTAATATTAATTTATTTTTTCAAAGCACAACTAAACAACCTTTATGAAAATATTAAATTTCCCCTAAAAATATTTCTTTTTTTTGATCAAATGAAACTTTTTTTTGCCTAATTAGTTTATAAAATTGGACTTCCTTTATACATGTATAAAATTTTAAATAATCATAATATATGTACTCATATTTTTAACCACCAACTAAATTCCTTTGTTTTAATGGTCACATTTAAATAATAATATTTTTATAATGTATTGGGTTTCTATTAATCATTGTCTTGTATATAAGGTAAACTACCTATGATATTGAATTTATTTTAAAAAAATATCATAAAGTCATATACTGTTATATTCTAAACTAATATTGGCGTTTTGTGTCATATATTCTATCATACATTATGTTCCACTATTAAAATATCCAGGTGTAACATTATACCCCATTAAATAAAATTTCTCCTCATAATTTAATCTTGACTTAGAAAATTATGGGATTGACATTTCAAAATGACTTTATTGGAATACCACACCATAAAAAATGGTTACTAAAAATTCATATTTATAATTGATAAGGGGATTTATAATATTAATCCAAAATAACACATTATTAGGATTCCATATTGGATAAAACTAGTGGGAAATGAAAAAAGGACATATTAGATAATACTAATTCCCAAGAATTAATGGAGAGTGATAGAGATTATTGGTCACAAGGAACATTGTGATCATGTTAATGTAAGCATAAAAAACCATTATTATTTGGTCAATTAAAGGACCATTCATTCATCTAATATGAAGGTAATTGGGTAAAATTCTAGTTTTAAGATCCAATTCATAGAGTTGATGGATTATTTTTCTATCATGATAGTGAAAACAAAAACAATATTCTTACATGAAGCATTCTTATTTCAAAAACACAATTTCATCCATTTGTATTTCTTTTAAAAACAGAAAAATTAAATCGTACTCTAAAGAAATGAGTATCCAATATGAATTTGTTTATTTCCAAAGCATTAAAATAAATATTTATCAAACCATAATATCCATAAAATAGTAATAATTAATTCTTCATTTATTTTTTAAAATCAAATTTGATATAACAATTTAAGATTATAACAAAAATAAATATGAATATATCAATGAAAAAATTTAATAGATTATCCAATGGTTTAACATAGAAAATTCCATTAATAAATACCACTATATCCCAAATATAACGACCCATAATTTACATAAATTGTTATTACTTCAGAATTTATGCACACTTATTACAACATATAACAAAACCAGGAAAGGACCGTATAGGTATAGAGTCTTTAGAAACTGGGTAACATAAACAACTGGTTCATAAATCATCTACATTGCCTCCCATTTATTTCATCATATCTAGATACCCTTTTTGTCTTATCCTACCTAATAACCTTCTTCCTGACATGGGGAAATAAAATATAAAAAAGGGTGAGCTCAAATTCTCAGTAAATGTAACCAAAAGAAATATCAATCACATCATATGCATAAGAACATAACTTCTAGAAATCTTAACCTGCAAAAGGGATAATAATTTCATAACATGGGATAAATTATAGTAGTGAAATGTAATCCCAATAAAATAACACAAAGCATGAATCTTTGTGGCATACACACATAATCATAGAGAATCATTTCTTATTAATCATGACTTATTTCCAAGTCTATCTTAGTGGACAAAGTCCATTTCTGAACCGAGTTCACTCCTCGTTTCAGTCCTGTTTCACTGAACCAGTTTAACCTACCGTTCCATCCATGTCTATCTCATTAGATATAAAATCTTTACCCAATACATTGGAGAGATATATAGGTCCCACCCATCTTATAATGATACCATTCTTATGTGTGCCACAAAATCATAAACCATACATCACAGCATAACCCATGTAATAAAAATGGGAATCTTAAACATCATGACATCATAAAACAATTCATATAAGATAAAGGAATTCATAAAAATAATTCCATCACAACATAATCAAATCAATGTAATAATAGGGATATAAAGAGAACCCTTTATTATCTTAGATGGAAACTAATTTTGATAAAACAATTGAACTCCATTCTTGAGGAAAATATCCTTTCTACTTCAAAAACACTTTTCCTTTCTTAACATGTCATACAATTCTAAACTAAAATAAGTTGATTAGAAATAATATTGAAAATTTGTAAAGAAATATTCTGGAATTTTTTTTTTTAAAATCCATTCATGCCGTATAAGTTAAGAAAAACAGTCTTCTCATAATTTTGTTGGAAAAGTCAAAAAGTACCTCGTACAAAAAATGACAAAACATTCCTTTCATATATTTTACAAAAAATAAACGAAACGGTAAAAATGGAATTAAAATTTTTTAGGTGGATGGAAATAATATTACATATTGAGGAAAAATGGATGTGGATGATAAAATACACCCTAGTAAATACCAAAGTATAAACAATCTCAGATAAAAATGAGATTGTGATATTTCCCTTACCTTAGGTCCGATTTTCTTCGTAAGTGTCCGAACCTCTTGTATAAGGATTTAAATAATGTTATTTACTTATTCCAGAATCATACGTATTTTTATGATATCATATATGGTCATATTCTTACTTCTTATTAGTAATATTTCATTACTACTTGTTATTAGGGTGTTTATTACTTTTTTTCCTTATGCGTGTTTTGTCGAATTAATTCTTAATTTTCTTTTTAGGTTATAAATACCTCATTTCCAGAATTTTATTAGTGTAATATATATCATATTAATTCATTCAATTCATTTATATAATCATTATGCAATGAAGATCATTTAGAATGAGTCGCATCACATTGTGGAGACGGTATTCCGTACGTACGCACGAGCGATGATATCGTTCCCATGATCGTGGAATTGTATTGGAGTGTATGTATACTATTTCAGAATAAATATCACTTTACAATAATCATATATAGTCATTATTTACACCATTATACCCATACAAGTAAGGTGGTGGTGGAAAATAGTTTACACCACGTCGTGTAGACGGTATTTCGTACGTACGCACCCACGGTGATTTCATTTTCCATAGGATGGATAGATGGTGAAATAGGGTTGTCTCATACATATAATAACATATCATTATATGAGTGATAATGATGTTATTACATTATAATGAATAAACTAAAGAAGAAGAAGTGAAAGAAGAAATAAAGTTGAATGAATCGGTAACATACATTACCTCTTCTTTGAAGCACTTCTTTGAGACCTCCTTTTAGGCCACTAAAATTGGTCTTTGAAGAAGACCAGGACCTATTGGATGTCTCTAGGGACGTGGAGAGGAGAAAGCGGCAGGGGTTAGCCGAGATTTAAGGCTCAAAGTGGTGTGAGGAAGAGGGGAAGGAGATTCCCTTTTATAAGGGAGGAGAGGGTCTACTTTGGAAAAGTTTAGGTTCCTATTTTAACCTTATCATTTATATTTAACTTTAAGTTAGATAATTTTACTTTTACCGTGTCTTTTTTCGTTCTTACACTATAAGGTTAATAAAATTACTATAACAAGACAAACGAACCCCAAGTTGTTTATTATTAATATATACAACCTTATATAATCCATTTGGCTGAACCTTAAATTTTTAGGAATAAAATAAAAATTAATAATATAATAATTTTTTTAAAAACTACTTAATGTCAATTTTGACACTATTTAGTAATTGATTTTGGTGAAACTTATAACAGAATGATTAGTTCGAAAAACGTTAATTAAATAAACACTAACATGTCATATGAACCTATAAAATTAGATTAATTAATAAAAAGTCTCAAATTACATTTATTTGAGTATTTATATCATCAATTTTTTCAATATATCATTAATAAGATAATTACTGAATCATCATTGTGTCATAAATAAATTAAATTATTTAGTTTCTAAAAATTACTAATAAAATACCATTATGTAGGAAATATTTTTATCTTTCTATGGAATATTTATAGTCGAATTTATCTTATGTATAAACTTATATTAACAATTATTTAGTTATTAAACTATGATTTTAACTATTTTAACCATTCTTTAAATAAATTAATAATAAATGTCCTAATCTAATCCAAGTGGGCCTCAATGGATATATTTTATTCCTAATGTTGTTTTTGGTTGAATTGCACTTATCCAATATAATTAGGACATGTGTTAGGGTAATAATAATATCATTTTTACCCTTAATTACCCTATTTACTTTTAACCGTGGTAAATAAAACTAAAAAGGTACTAGTCACCAAAAATTATTTTCATCTCATTGAACCTCATTTTACTTAATGAAATCAACTGTGTCTCTTGTATTTTTTAAATTCCACTCACAGAAGCGGTAAAAATAAGTTTTATGTAAATTTTCAAATTCTCCTAGGAGGTTGGTAAAAGATGGTGAAAAGTTCAATAAAATTCTTATATATCTAAAATTATTATAAAATTACTCTAATGAATTTTATTGAACTTATATAGGTATTATGTATCAACTTTTACCTAAAAAAATTTATTTAAAATAAATAAATATTTAAATAAAAAGTCGGTTTTTATATATTAACCGAGTGTTTTCACTATTAATCAAAAATTGAAAGTTTTCAGAAAAATCCCAAAATTTCATGCTAGACTAATTTTGATATTACGAATCCAAAAATGAAGTCAATTTTGAAAAATAAAATTCATAAAATTTCAAAAAGTTGTTATTACTATTCATAACAGCTAGTATTAATAATATTTTAATAGCATTTTGTTGTTTTGTGAAACTCTGTATTGCATACGATGCAAGCTATCAAGGAAGGTCGTTATTGCATGTAAAGCAAGCCAAGCAAGTTTTGTGTGTAGTGAAATATTCCTTTGATGATTTATATAACATAAAAACAAAATATTTCTCATAAAAGTCTCGGGTGTTACATTCTACCCCCCTTAAAATGAATTTTGCCATCGAAATTTGTCACTTTGTAACAAACAGATGAGGATACCTCTCCCTCACCATATCCTCAAGCTCCCATGTAACTTCTTCTAATTGGTGGTTCCTCGATAAAACTTTCACCAAGCGAGTGGTCTTGTTTCGTAGGACTTTTTCGCTACGATCCAGAATCTCTATCGGCTGTTCTTCATAAGAAAGATCTTGCTCTAGCGGTACAACTCCTGAGCTGAGTACATGTGAAGGATCAGTTATGTACTTTCTCAGGAGAGATACATGGAACACATCGTGAAATTTAGAGAGATTTGGTGGAAGCGCCAATCGGTAAGCTACCTTCCCAACACGATCCAGTATTTTGAAAGGACCAATATATCTAGGGCTCAACTTCCCCTTCTTTCCAAATCTCATGACCCTCTTCCAGGGAGATATTCGTAAGAACACTTTATCACCCACTTCAAACTCTAGTTCTTTTGTTCGGTTTTCAGCCTAACTTTTCTGTCGACTCTGAGATGCTCTTATGTGTTGTTGAATAGATCGGACATTTTCTACCATCTCATCAACAAGATCAGGTCCTAACAGCTTTCATTCCCCAACTTCATCCCAGCAAGTTGGAGTCCTACATTTCTTTCCATAGAGAGATTCATAAGGATCCATCTGAATACTGTAGTGAAAGCTATTATTATAAGAAAATTACACCAATGGTAGGTGTTGATCCCAACCACCTTTGAAATCCATAGAGAAAGCTCTCAACATATCTTCTAGAGTTTGAATTGTTCTCTCAGACTGACCGTCTGTCTGAGGATGATAGGCAGTGCTGAAACTCAACTCTACATCCAGAGTATGCTAAAGACTTCGCCAGAACTTTGAGGTAAACCTCGTATCCTGATCATATATAATATAAAGTGGTACTCCGTGTAATCTTACCACTTCCTTTACATATATACTGGAAAGCTGATCCATAGAGAAATCCTATCAAATAGTAACGAAGTGTGCAGACTTTGTAAGATGATCAACTACGACCCAGATAGCATTATTGCCTTTGGATGTTTTAGGAAGTCCTGTGACAAAGTCCATAGTGATGTTTTCCCATTTACAGTTTGGTATGGGTAATGGTTGTAACATACCCTTAGACTTCTGTCTCTTAGATTTAACTTTCTGACAAACCAATCATCGAGAGACATATTTAGCAACATCTCTTTTCATTCCATCCCACAAGAAGAACTCTTTCAGGTCACAATACATCTTCATGCTTCTAGGATGTATAAGGATTGAATAACTATGAGCCTCATCCAGCAGCTCCTTATTTAATTCAGGGATGGGAGGAACAAAAACCCAATTCCTGAACTTTATTATCCCATCACAATCAGGGTTGAATTCATGATCATTTCTCACCTTCTTTTGTAACTCGACATCTTATTTCTGTGCCTCATTAATCTTCACATGTATAGATGGTTGAACATTTATTTGAGAAAGATAAGATTTTTCTCCTTCCTTTATAATTCCAAGATCCATCCTTGGTAAATATATATATATTGGATCTTTTGTGATCCTCATCATGGATAAACTGGTATGGTCTTGTCGACTTAATAAATTTGCCACCTTGTTTCCTTTCCCACGGTGGTAATGGATTGAGAAGTCGTAATCCTTAATCAGCTCCAACCATCTTCTTTGGCGCATATTCAGATCCTTTTTTGTGAAAATATACTTTAAACTTTTATGACCAGTATAAATGTCACACCATTCTCCATAAAGATAATGCCTCTAAATCTTTAATGAAAATATTACTACAGCTAACTCCAAATCATGAGTTGGGTAATTTTACTCATGGATTTTAAACTGTCATGAGGCATAAGCTATCACCATATCATTTTTCATGAGAACACATCCCAGTACCTTCTTGGATGCATCACTATAGATCACAAACTTTTCTCCACTACAATGCAGTGTGAGCATATGTGCACTGGATAACCTTCTTTTCAACTCCCTGAAATTCTCTTCACATTCCTCCGTCCAGACAAACTTAACTTTTTTCTGAGTCAACTTGGTCAGTGGATTGGATAATCGTGAAACATATTTCACAAAATGTTGATAATATCCATCCAAACCAAGAAAACATTGGATCTCAGTTACTGTTGTTGGTCTCGACCATCTTTCAATAACATCTCTTTTTTCTAGATCCACATATATCCCCTCTTTTGAGATTATGAGACCCAAAAATGAAACTCTTTGAAGCCAAAATTCACACTTGGTAAATTTGGCATTAAGCATATCCTTTCTCAGGGTCTTCAATATAATTCTCAAGAGATCTTCATGTTCTTCCTTTCTCTTTGAATATACAAGAATGTCATCTATAAAGACTACCAAAAACTGATCAAGATAGTCTGTAAAGACTCTATTCATCAGATCCATGAAGATAGCAGGAGAATTAGTAAGACCAAATGGCATCACTATAAATTCATAGTTTCCATATCTTGTACGGAACGTAGACTTTGGTATATCCTCCCTTTTTACACTTAATTGGTGATACCCTGAACGAAGATCAATCTTGGAAAAGTATTGACCTTCATTTAGTTGGTCAAATAATTCATCAATGCGCGAGAGGGGATATTTTTTCTTCATAGTAATCTTCTTAAGTTCTCAATAATCATTGCAGAGTCTCATTGATCCATCTTTCTTCTTAACAAACAGAACAGGTTTTCCCCAAGGTGATGTACTAGGGTGTATGAATCCCTTATCAAGATTCTCTTGGAGTTGCTTCTTCAATTCCTAAAACTCAATTGGGGCCATTCTATAAGGTGTCTGTGAAAGAGGCAAAGCACCCGGTAAGAGTTCTATTGAAAACTCAACTTCATGATTTGATGGAAGACCCAGAAATTCCTCCGGAAAGACATCATCAAAGTCCCGTACAATGGGAATATTCTTAATGGTGAGTTTCTCACCAACCATTTGAGATAAATATCCTTCATTTAGTGGAATCAAGACCCATAAGATGGAAGAAATTTTCACTGGAAGGTTATGTTCATCCTTGCATCGATAGACGATCATAGATTGATCTAGAATATGAAATGTGACTTCCCTTATTTGGAAATTAATATGATATCCATATAAAGAAAGCCAATCCATGACAAGAATCACATCCAATTCCACTATAGGAAGGATCACAAGATTTTCAAGAAGCACTTTCCCACAAACTTCAATCGGAGAAGAATTATAATCTTTTGATGTGACTGTTATGCAATTAGGGGTTGTCACAACTAACTCAACATCTAATTGTTGAGGTAATACAGTGATACCCTTAGAAAATTTTTCAGAAATAAAAGATTGGGTGGATCCAGAATCAAATAAAACATTTGATACTTTAGAGTGGATGATAATTGTACCTTTCACCACATAGTTATCGTACTCCACATCACTGATAGAAATTTCTTGTGACTTTCAATTCTCTTTAGCCTTAAATGTTTATTGACGTCGACCATCATCATCAACCCTTGGATTTGGGCATTGATTGGCATAATGCCCCATCTCCTTAAATTTGTAACATTGAAGTGTAGGAGGTTCACTCTATGTAGCCTTTTAATTGTTCGCATCACTAGACATCTTCCTTCCATCATTGTGGAATTCAAATTCCCAATGACCTTCTTTTCCACATTTGAAACATTTACATGTCTTTTTAAGACAACTCCCTCTATGTTTCTTTCCACACTTTGAGCATAGGGGAAAACGTATCCTCTTTTCAGTGTGCTCTATAGATTTTCCTTTGAATTCCATTTTCCTCTTCATATCAAACCCATATGACTGATGGGTTACTCCAATCTCCATCTCAACTTTGAGAGAAAATCAAACGATTTCCTCGTAGCTATTTAAGTACCTTATGGGTAACGCCCTTCGAAGACTTGGTTTTATGCCACTAAAGAATCGATCGATCTTACTCTCAGGTTGGATAAAAATACCAGAAGTGTACCTTGCAAGTCTTGTATAATTTTCTTCATAGGTACCAATAGATTCATCATCCTTTTTCTTTAGTTCAATAAACTCATTCTCCATCTTTTTTCGGAGAAAACGAGGGAAATACTTGTTGAAAAATAAGTTCTTGAAATCGTCCCATTCCATTGACTCAATTTCATCTCTTGGACTCGTATTCTTGATAAGATTCCACCATTGATCAGCATCACCTTCCAAATGATACACTGCTAAGATGACTTTATCATGTTCAGAACATTGAAGAACTGAAAATATCTTTTCAGTAGTACTAATCCATTGTTCAACAACTAATGGATCAGTAGACCCACTGAATGAGGGTGGACACTGCCTCATGAACGATTCAACAGAATGTTGCTCCTTCCTTTACTCGTTTGTAAGTCCTGCATGATTCATAGCTTGAGAAATTTGTGTGAGCATGGATACAAGATTTTTCATTCCATATCCCATAACGTTTGGTTTCTTAGGGGGACAATCATTGCATTTCTTGTCGCATTCCGCATTAAAATGGTTCCTTTAGGTTCCGTCCATTGACTAAAACCAAGAAGAATAGTGTGAGCAACACTAATTATATTAGGAAAACAACATAATTAAGAATAAAATTTCACACTTAAGGTCTTTTCATTGGTTGTTCATGGCCATTTTTAAAAAACTAAGACCGTGTTCTATCCTTAGACGTATCCTTAGGTTTCTTACTAAGGCTTTCACATCCTAGTTTCCAAAGGTTGACTATACCTTTCCTCTAATACCAACTATAAATACCCATACCTTACATACATTGTTATTACTTCAGAATTGAATCAAACTTATTATAACATATAACAAAACTAGGAAAGGACCGTATACGTATAGAGTCTTTAGAAACTGAAAAACATAAACAACTGGTTTATAAAGCATCTACTTTCCCTCCCATTTATTTCATCATATCTAGAGTCCCTTTTTGGAATATCCTACATAATAACCTTCTTCCTGGCCAGGGGAAATAAAATATACAAAAGGGTGAGATCAAATCCTCAGTAAGGGAAAACAAAAGAAATATCAATCACATCAAATACGTAAGAACCCAACTTTTGGAAATCTTAACCTGCAAAAGGGATCATAATTTCATAACATGAGATACATCATAGTAGTGAAATGTAATCCCAATAATAATAACATAAAACATGAAACTTTTTGTAATACACACATAATCATAGAGAATCATTTCATATTAGCCATGACTTATTTCCAAGACTATCCTAGTGGACAAAGTCCATTTCTGAACCGAGTTCACTCCTCATTTTAGTCATGTTTCACTGAACTGGTTTAAGCTGCCGTTCCAGCCATGTCTATCTCATGAGATAAAAAATCTTTACCCATGCATTGGAGGGAGATATAGGTCTCACCCATCTCATAATGAAACCCTTCTTATGTGTTCCACAAAATCATAAACCATACATCATAGCATAACCCATGTAATAAAAATGGAAATCTTAAACATCATGACATCAAAAAACAATTCATATAAGATAATGGAATTCATAAAAATAATTCCATCACAACATAAAAAAATCAATGTAATAATTGGGATTGAAATAGAACCTTTTATTATCATAGATGGAAAATAATTTTGATAAAACAATTGAACTCCATTCTTGAGGAAATTATCCATTCTACTTCAAAAACAGTTTTCCTTTCTTAACATGTCATGAAATTCTAAACTAAATGATGTTGATTAAAAATAAACATGAAAAATTGTAAAGGAAGCTTCTGAAAAAAAAAATTTAGAAAATCCATTCAGGCCGTATAAGTTAAAAAAAACATTCGTCTCGTAATTTTGTCGGAAAAGTCAAAAAGTACCTCGTACGAAAAACGACAAAAGATTCCATTCATATATTTTACTAAAAACTCACCAAAGGGTAAAAATGGATTTAAAAAATTGTATGTGGATGGAATTAATATTACATATTGTGGAAACATGGATGTGGATGATAAAATACACCCCAGTAAATACCAAAGTATAAAAAATCTCGGATAAAAATGAGATTGTGATATTTCCCTTACCTTAGGTCTGATTTCCTTCGTAAGTGTCTGAACCTCCTGTATAATGATTTAAATAATTTTATTTAATTCTTCCAAAAATCATACATATTTTTATTATGTCATATATGGTCATATTCTTAGCTTCTTATTAGTAATATTTCATTACTACTTGTTATTCGGGTGTTTATTACTTTTTGTTCTTATGCGTGTTTTGTCGAATAAATTCTTATTTTTAATTTTAGGTTATAGATACCTCATTTCCAGAATTTTATTAGTGTAATATATATCATATTAATTCATTCAATTCATTTATATAATCATTATTCAATGGATATCATGTAGAACGAGTCGTTGTGGAGACGATATTCCGTACGTACGCACGAGCGATGATATCGTTCCCATGATCATGGAATTATATTGGAGTGTATGTATAGTATTTAAGATTCAATATCACTTTAAAATAATCATATATAGTCATTATTTACACCATTATACCCATACAAGTAAGGTGGTGGTGGAAAATAGTTTACACCACGGCGTGAAGACGGTATTCCGTACGTACGCATGCGCGGTGATTTCATTTTCCGTAGGATGGATAGATGGTGAAATAGGGTTTTTTTCATACATATAATAACATATCAGTATATTAGTGATACTGATGTTATTACTTCATAATGAAACAACTAAAGAAGAATATGTGGAAGAAGAAATAAAGTTGAAAGAATCGGTAACAGACATTACCTCTTCTTTGAAGGGCTTCTTTGAGACCTCCTTTTAAGGCACTAGAATTGGTCTTTGAAGAATAGAAGGACCTCTAGGATGTCTATAGGGAAGTGGAGAGGAGAAAGTGGCATGGTTTGGCCGAGCCTGAAGGCTTAAAGTGGTGTGAGGAAGAGGGTAAAGAGATGCCCTTTTATAATGGAGGAGAGGGGATCCTTTGGAAAAACTAAAAATATTATTTTATTATAAAGACAACTTTGGTTTTAAATAGCTCCAAATTGATTTATTTAGAATCTAAAGTGGGGATGGGTCAATATCCTCTCATCCAATAGAATTTAGACATGTTTAAGTTCCTATTTTAACCTTATCATTTATATTTAACTATAAGTTAGATAATTTTACTTTTACCGTGTCTTTTTGTGTTCTTACACTATATGGTTAATAAACTGACTATAACAAGACAAACGAACCCCAAGATGTTTATTATTAATATATATAACCTTATCTGAGTCATTTGGCCGAAACATTGACTTTTAGGAATGAAATAACAATTAATAATATAATATTTGTTTTAAAAACTATTTTATGTCAATTTTGACACTATTTAGTAATTAATATTTGTGAAATTAATAACAGAATGATTAGCTCGAAAAAAGTTTATTAAATCAACAATAACATGTCATATTAACCAATAAAATTATTGGAATTCATAAAAAGTCTAAAATTACATTTATTTGGGTATTTATAACATCAATTATGTCAATATTTCATTAATAAGATAATTACTGCATCATATTTGTGTCATTAATAAATTAAATTATTTAATGTCTAAAAATTAAAAATAAACTAAAATTATGTAGTAAATTGTTTTATCTTTCTAATTAATATTTATAGTCGAATTTATCTTATTTATAAACCTATATTAAAAATTATTTATTTATTAAACATTGATTTTAACTATTTTAACCCTTCTTTAAATAAATTAATAATAAATGTCCTAATCTAATCAAACTGGGCCTAAATGGTCATAATTTATTCCTACGGTTGTTTTTAGTCTAATTAAAACTATCCAATTGAATTAGGACATGTGTTAGGGTAATAATAATATCATTTTTACCCTTAATTACCCTATTTACTTTTAACCGTGGTAAATTAAAGTAAAAAGTTACTATTCAACCAAAATTATTTCCATCTTATTGAACCACATTTTAATTACTGAAATCAACTGTTCCTCTCATATTTTTGAAATTATACTCACAGAAGCGGTAAAATTAACTTTTATGTAAATTTGCATATTCTCCTAAGAGGTGGGTAAAAGACGGTGAAAAGTTCAATAAATTTTTTATATTTCTAAATTTTTTATAAAATGACTCCAATGAATTCTATTGAACTTATACAGGTATTATGTATCAATTTTTCCCTAAAATAAATTTTATTAAAATAAATAATTATTTAAATAAAAAGTCGGGTTTTAAATAGTAACCAAGTGTTTTCACTATTCATCAAAAATTGAAAGTTTTCAGAAAAATACCAAAATTTCACTCTAGGCTAATTTCTATATTCCAAATCCAAAATTGAAGTACATTTTGAAATATAAAATTCATAAAATTTCAAAAAGTTTTTATTACTATTCATAACGGCTAATTTTAATAATATTTTAATAGCATATTGTTGTTTAGTGAAACTTGGTATTGCATACGATGCAAGCTATCAAGGAAGGTCGTGATTGCGTGTAAAGCAAGCCAAGAAAGTGTTGTGTGTAGTGAAATATTCCTTTGATGATTTATATAACATGAAAACAAAATATTTCTCATAAAAGTCTCGGGTGTTACACCAAATATCTTCAATAACCTCAACAAAAAATAATATTTTAACATCAACGGATTTCCCATAACCATTCAAATTATATCTCCAAAAACATAATATTATTATACCAAATTAATCATTTATGTTAATCCAAAATGTTATATATTCTTCATCAAAATAAAATGTCTCCTGAAATATCATTAGTCGCCTAAGAATACAATTACATAAAACATAAAAATGTTTTTTGATGACATTGAACTTATGATTAACCTTAAACTCGTCAACCCATGATGGTACCTATATATATTATGTTTATTAAACATTAAGACATATATTCATCCAAATTTAACACAATCCTTAGATGTTCTAGGATTCTTATAACCAAAATTACATTTGTAACATTTTTTCAATAGTATATTTCATGAATCCTATACAAAAATACTTAGTCCCTTTAAAATTGATGATTTGTTATTACATAGTTCCTTCTATGGTCTTGGGTGTAACCCTTGTTTTAGGAAATTGAATCAGATATTGTCCATATTACCAAAATATAAGAAATCCAATTCTTTGGAAACTCATTACTCAATGAACTACATTTCACATAAAAAACATATTCCCCTTAATTTTTTATATTGTTCTATGTTATTGTTCTAAACTTGTAGACTTATATAAAGATTAATATTCATTCCACTATGTTCATTAGTACATGAAATATCGTAAAACACCATCCTACCATTATTTTACTAGTTAGGAATCCCACCAAAGTTCACACAATCAATCATATGTCATGATATATGATTACGAATAAAAATGATATCTCCAACTCTACTCATCACCCCAATTAGTTTCTCATAAACACATTGTCTTGCATATTCAATATTAACCATGTTCCTTCATGTTACTTCATTGACCAAAATCATAAATAGTAGTCTGAGTAACAATATTCATATTGGGAAACAATATATTCATGAATGTTATTTATAATATGTAGAAATCATGAAACCATCATTTCAATCAAATTAATAATGGATTATCCTTTGTAAGAAAATATGAAAATCTAATAAAATACATCTTGATTTTTCAAAATGATTTTATGAATTTCTAAATAATATACCCTTGGAGTGTAAACCCAGATGCATAGAAAGGCACATTATTGTGTACTAGGTAATTATAAAGTAAATCGTAACATTAATTTTTTGATGTTATTATGTCTAAGTAAATCTCTTCTAGAACCACATCAAATTTTAGTATCAATATAGTGATGTAGTTTCTTTGAAATCACTCAAAAAACACTAAAACAATATTACATGAAATTTTTATACACATCATCTTATTCTTAAAAGTATCCCTAGAGTACTTTATAAATGTTTCTTATCATAATTTCAAAAGATAACTAAAATTTAATTCTTATTCTAACAATGATGATCCAATCATTTTATAAATATTATTATATTCTCCTTAAACATAAAATTAAATTAATAACCCCACAAGGATCATAAATACGTATTGTATTTGGATGACTAGGTTCGTTATACATCTAATAATATGAAAACATGGAATCATTAAATTAATATCTACATTAAGATTATAAAATCAACCTTTTCCTAAAAATATGCATGGAGTAACCTTGGGAATACATGAAATAATGTGGTGAGAAAAAAATTCAAGTAAGAGAATAAGCATGATAAGGAAGCATAGTGTGTGATTCAAAGGTATAACATGATATAATAAAAGAGAAGGTACATGAGAAATCATGTGGAACTATAACATATATATAATGTAATTATATGTTTATTGAAACATGGGAAAGAGTAAATGACATAAAACGTGACATAAAATTAATACATGTATAAATTATAATACAACATTAGATTGTAGATAGAGTATTTTAATGGATTAGGTTCACACTATAATCCCAGAAATGACATCTAATGAGACTAAAGAATTACCAAATGCATAGGGGGTTATATAATTCCTGACACACCCTAATAAAATTCTTCACATTTACATGAATAAGTTTTCCAAATAAGATTATCAATACTAAGGAATTAACAACATAATTCCCATGGAATGAAATGAGTTTCAAAATCATGTCTCACAAAATAATAAAAAGATTTTCCTTTAAGAATGAGTTTTAGAGACTGACATAAGGAATGTATTACCATGTAAAAGAAATATTAAATAATATAGGCTTACACATGAGAGACATATATAATAATTTATAATAATTTCCTTACATTAAATAGATATAAATTGAGTTAGGAAGAGAATAACCATAGCTTAATGAAAAGGTGGGTTATAAATATCCCTTACTTTGAGACCAAATTATCAGATGCATTTTTTATCTCTATAAATTGTAAAATTAAGATAATTAATTACTTCTCTAAGAATAATTTTCATGTTTATTATTCCTTTTATTAAAATTTTTATCATTTAATATCCAAAATCATTTTGGAATGTTTACTAAGGATACTTATGTTTTCAATTAACCATATACAAAATGTTAAAAAAGAAATATTTATAATTTTTATACAAAAATTATTCATTAAAAACCATTAAATATGGTAATGATAAATGTATAAGGTTAAATTCATGGAGATGGTAGGTCATAAGTATGCATGAGTAACATTTCAATTTTTCAAATATCATAATAGAAAGATATAACTGTTTATTTTATCTTTAAAAGAAGATAATTATATTATAAATAAAATATTATTTCCTTAAATTCCTTACTCGTACCATCTTTGTGATGCAGTAATAAAAATGAATTACATCACTTTATGAGGCGGTAATCTGTCGTACACACAGATGATGTTACCATTTATTAATTATTTGATAAGGTAATAATGTATATGATGTATTTCTATTGATGAATTATTTATATTTCATTATTTATATATATAAAAACCTAATATATACTTATCACTTTCCATGTTAAATGTATTTAAAAAAAGAATCATATCACTTCATGATGCTCTAGTTCGGCGTACATATAGATGACGTTATCGTATTCTCTATAAAATGCAGAGTAACGAGGTGTATTTGTGGTTATATTTATATAGGTATTACTATAACATAATTAAAATATATGAAAATTATATACTTCATTTTATCGATCCTTAATAAGTTGTGATGAAAAATTAATTACTGTCGGTTGGCGAGGAAGTAGTACTATGTACAAAAGATCAATGATTTTTATTCCTATTTGAAGTGGTATGAGGTGTTGTTAAGTATTTATATTAATAGTAAGACGCCACTTTATATGGAAGATACAGGCGTTATTATATCCCCGTTGTTTATTAATATTTTAACTATGTGTAATAAGAAATAAAAAAATATTCTTTGTTAAGGATGTTACCTCTTCTTCAGAAAACTTATTTTGGTTTACACCAAAATCATTCCAGGGATATATTTGTGAATTAAACATGAGTCTAGGAATAGTGAACGGAATTAAAGAAGTTATTTTGGTAAATATTTTCTGAAACAATGATTTTTGTATGTGTGTGAATAAGAGGGGAGGGTGGCCTTTTATAAGTGTGAGAGAGGATATAATTTTAATATTTGAAAAGAATGAATTCAACCCATGTTTATCTCATTTCAAAATGATAATAAAAGTTAAAATTATCAAATTTAAAAATAGATATGTTGTAAATATTACAATAAAAGTTTAATAATATTATATTTTGGGAAATTTTTAGGGGTTATTTTTCAATTTAACCCCCTCATAAACTCATTTTCACCTTAATCGCGGTAAATAATTTTTAATCATTTCACTATTATCTAGAGAATAAAATCATGTTGAAATTAAAAAAATAATTATGATGATTTAATATATAGTTTAATGATTTCTAAATTCAACACATGGAAGGGGCTGAATTAATTTTAAAATTAATCCTGTATATGCATCCAAATAATGATTTTTCATGAAATGCATTTTTAAAGAATATATGATCTCATATTAACTATATGAGAATTAATCATAATTATATTAATATATATTCATAATAGAAAATATTTATTTCATATATTTCATTTATATCATTCTTATTTAGGGATTTTTTTAACTATTTGTAATGATAAAAATTATTCACTTCAATGCATTTTTTTTGAAAAACATTATTTATGGCCTAAAAATAATAGTTATAATAAATTATAGTATAAATATTATTTAAGTGATACTAATTGAATTTTATATAAAAAAGTAATTTTCATTTTAATTTTACATTATGTTACCAAAATAATTGGGCATAAATTATTAAAAATAAATGTCAACTTTATAAAAAGTATTCTTTTCACTATTTGCTGAAAATGTAATATTTTCCAAAAAATACCAATATATCACCATCCATTAATAATGATATTGTAATTTACATTAAAATTATAATTATTTAAAATAACCTTTCTAAAATGGGGAAATATTAATTTTAAATTTTTTGTGCAAAGAACGACCAACCAACTTGTTGAAAAATTACATTTTGTCAATAAACATTTCATTTTTGTTAAAATGCTTCTCATTTTATTTATAATCAATAATTAGACATTTAATTTATATTATAATTGTATACAAAATATAATTTTCTAAATTTAGTTACTCATATTCATACCCTCAATCATTATGGCAAGGTTGTGATGGTTATGATTAAATATTAATATTCTAAAAGGGTATCTTGTTTCCACTAAACCAGATGTTTTGTTCATCAAAAGCTAGTAATGATATTGAATTTGTTTAAAATTAAATATACTGTAATGTATTAGGGTGTTAAATTATCTTCTAAGAATTTTGTTTCATGTCATATATGCTATCCAACATTATTTTACTAATTTAAAATCATAGGGTATTTGAAGAAGGTTGTAATGATTGTTTTAGAAGTCATAAATATTTTTTCTATTTTTAATATTGAATGGTTGAATCCATTAAACATTTTACTAATGAAATGGGGAATAATGGCCTCCATGATTAATGGTGAACTAATTTCTACTCAATAAGTAATGGGATGGAGTGTTATTGGTGACTATAGAAAATAAAATGTGGAAACATGGAAGGATCATTATATCCTTACCATTATTGAATAAATGCTAGATATACTTACAAGAAATAACAACTATTGGTTTTTGGATGGTGACTATGGCTATAACCAGATTCCTATGGTGGTTGATGATTAATCAAATACCACGTTCATATGTACATATATAACTTTTTAATTGGAATATGTCTTTTGTTATGTGAATGTAACTCACTGCATTTCAACAGTATAATGAACATCTTTTTCATGGTATGGTGGAAGAATTATTATAAATTTTTATGGATAATTTCCCAATTAATAGAAGGGAATTTGATATATTTCCTATATAAATTGATATATTCATTGAATGATTTTAAGAGGCATGCATTTTTGTGATATTGGAGAAATATCACATTATAGTGACTGAGGGAATTGTGTTCGACCATTGAATCTCTAAGGAAGGAATTGATATTGACCTCACTAAATTGACAATGATTAAATAATTATAAATCCTAATATCCTAATGAGATATTTTTAGGTCATGTTGGTTTTTAGAAATATTCTATATAATATTTCTCACATTTTTCCAGACCTCTAACTCATTATTTGAAAATGATCATGAAATATATCTTGGTGACATGTGCTAGGAGGATTTGAAAGAGCTGAAGAATAACATGATCACTTAACCAATCCTGAATCCCCCAAATTAGGAGCAAATACATGAATTTATGTGTTGTCATTGATTATGAAGTATGATATTCTCTTATCTAGATGAAAGACAAAATCATTGGACAAGTTTATTATTGTAGTAGAACCTTAATATATATAATAGGGAATTACACTACCATCGAAAAGTAACTAATCATTTTACTCTTTTCATTTAAATATTTTATACATTATATTTTTCATTAAAATGAGATTTTGAATATTTAACATGTTTTGATATAGTATTTTATTAAAAAGAATCATGGAAACCCCATTTGAATCATTTGATTAAACTACATAAAGAATGATTTATTATGATACAGAAAAATAAAGGATTTTGTAATATAATTGTTGATTATATTTCATGGATGACTGTCCCTAATTTTTATAGAGACAAAGAGGTTTTGATTCTTAATGAATTTCAAAATATAATATCTCATTAAATTTTATATCCTAATAAATCCACATTATAGATATATTACTAATTACATAATCGATGGAGTCTATTATTCACATTTGTCAAAATAGAAGAATGATTAGTTTTTTTAAAAAAATTCGACATTATTTTTGTGTTGATCCATTACTATTCAAAAATTAGGGAGTTTGGATTATATGAATATGGGTACATTAGAGATATTTTGGAAACCAATTGGAAATGGTAAACTATTCACCAATAATTGGACATCAGGGTTCGGATCAAACTACATAAAAAGTGTTGAAAATGGCTATTTTATAGCCCACATTACAAAACGAAGAAATAAATTTTGTAGCCACATTTTATAAATTCCATATAATAAGTAACATTTTGAAATTTGATGAAATTATTAAGAATTTAATTACAGATGTTGAATTATTTTATATATAGGGAATTTATTTTATGGGGCCATTCCCTAGATCAAGAAGAAATACATAATTTGTTTGTATAGATTATCATTATATGTGGTTTGAGGTTTAAGGAACTTATATAAATTAATGAAAGTAAGTTATAATGTTTCTCGAAAAGAACAAATTTTATCAATTCAGTGTGATCAAATTTTGATTAATGATATATGAACCCATTTGAAAAATTAATTACTACGTAAAATAGATAATAACAATTGGGATTTTTATAATACATATAGTATTTATCACTTACAAATGATTGAGAATGTGGTACTGTCGAATCGATAGTTGAGAAATTTTTTTGTGAGACTATCAGTGAAAATCAGAAAGATTGGTCAATGAAACATAAAGATGCCTTTTAGTCCAATCAAAAAACATACAAGACAACATTGAGGATTCCCATATTATATTGTGTGTATGGGAAATTTTATCATAATCTAGTGAAACATTCCTATCATTCTTTTTGGGAAATCACAACTATTTACTAGAATGAAAATACCACTAGAAGAAAGTGGATGTTATAGGTAGATGAACATGGTGAGATTCGGAGAGAATATTATTACATTGTAGAAATTTAAAATGAGAAGAAAAAATGATGCAATGGTAAGATTTTTAGAAATAATAATCTTCAATCAGGTAACTATTTCATTTTTTTAAACTCATGATTATGTGTATTTCAATAAAAGATTTGGTCTATGTGGTCTGGCCCATTCATAGACATTCCTGATTTTCCACATGGAGTAGTGGTAATTTAAAGGGATAATGAGTCATATTTCAATTACAATTATCATCATTTCAATGTTTATCATGATCATTCTCATGTGGGAAATATCATTTCATTGGAATTTGAATAACAATAAATTAGGTAAATCGAGCTTTTGACACTAAATAAAGTACTTATTAGGAGAAAACCATTAATATTTTCTCATTTGATTTCATTATTTATTGTGTGTTTGTTTTTTTGTTCTATTTGGTTTTTATTGACTTTTAGGAACCATAAGACTCTAAGATGAAAGTCCTCATAACTCCCCCAGACTATATAATATAACTATCAGGTAGAGTGTTCTCAATAAAAATACCATGGCATGGAAAATATATTCATGTAGTAGTGTTCTTTTAATTTATTTTTCCCAGAAAATCAATATAGGGATTGACAAAACATCTAGTAACAACTATAATTATTAAATTTCAGTATTTGGAAAAAAGCAGAACTGCCACATCATAGTATAAAAAAATACCAAACCACTTTTTTAGATTAGTGTTGTACTTTCTTCCCATGTCTTCACACTATAGAGGGTTATCTATGTAGTAGCATCATGGGGTTGGGAATTTTGCCTCACTAGAAATTCTCACACTTCATTTCTATAGAAAAACATTTTTTTCTATGGTGAAATGGAGTTCCATTTTTTTAATGATTTTGGGATCATATGGAATTTTTGATCTTCTACATCATAATGGCTAGTCTTTATAGTAGGTATATTCTTAGAAAATAATTTCGAAATTTTGGGCCACTAGAATTTTGAAACCCATTATGCCACATGGAGTATTTCTATAAATCAATTTTTTCTACCATTATTATGGTTATTCAATCAATATATTTTTCTAAATCATCATTCTATTTACAGCAATAATCCTCTTTCACTGTGAAAAAGTGGTACCTATTCTTCTCCCATGATCTAATCATCTTTCTATCAGTTCAAACAAGGTAATCTTTCCATAAACCACATTTTAACTTTATTAACATCCTTCCCCTACACCTCCATTATACCAAACATCAACTTTCTCCGCATTACATCAAATTGTAACTCCTGATGTAATACATGGTTGTTTTTGTTGATACCATTTTCATTCATCCATTTTTATTTCCTTTTGTTTCACAGATTTTCATTCTATTTATTCTAACCATCATGTTTCAAAGGAACATTTCCCCTCACCTTCTACATTTGCTAAGGACAAATCCACTTCTAAGATTAAATCCTATTCGAACAACTCCACAATTCCTTCATCTTCAAAGCAAACTTCCACCTCTTCCTCTCCCTCAATAAAACCTCTTCCCCAACTTATTGATCAAAACTATTTCAGAGACCCACAAAAACTCATTGAAACACTTCCTCCTCTCACCCCATCACCATCTTCAATGAATATAAAATCCCCAAACTAAACCCACCTCATCCTCAAAACGTATATCACTATCTATTCCACCTATTTTTTGAACAACATAGGACTATATTAATTCCCCTCAAAATCCAAATCCACAACTAAAAATCAACAAACTCCATTTTCCCATTATAAACATCCCCATTGACACCCTAGTCTTTATTTTGAGGAAAATACTTATATGATGTATCTTGATTCATTTTATAAAAATCCAATTTGAAAAAATTAAACCTTATATTTAGTTATTTTTTAATTAATTAGTATGAAGCCTAATGATTTTTTAGCCTTGGAAGAAATTCCATTTTAGATCATACATCATGTTTATGAGAAATGTTATTCATAGAATTTTTATAATAGTTATATTTCCAAGATTTCGAGTTCAAGAATGTCATATTCAGATTGGGTTTAGAGAATCATAATCTCACCGTATCTAAATTTTTTGTTTGGCATGGTATCCATATAACAATTGTTTTTCTTCCATAACTTATGAGACATTAATTGTGGAGAGAAACTAGGATATTGTGAAATGCTTGTCGTGATATTTGGAATTCAGAACCAATGTCGAACAATATTCATTCCACAATAAAATCACCCATCTAAAATTTCTTTTACTTTAGATTATCCAAAGGCCATTTAATATAGGTGAATTTTTGTAGAGGATTCATGGGGTTCGGTGACAAAATTGGATGTCATGATTCTATACTCCATCTATTTCAATGAAAAAACAAATATGACCAAGATATTTTACCTTAACATTGAGGGTTTGATAATGAAGAATAATGGCTCCCATATGAAAATATATTTCATCACATATCCACCAAAAATCATAACATTTTTATTGGTGTGACCCATATGGATTCCCTAGTTTTATTGATGTTTATTTATATTATCACTTTTATGAAGTTGGGATCCTATATAATAATAATAAAAACATTTGTGAGGAGTATTCACCGATAGATTTGAAATCATTTGTGGCCAATAACTCACAAAACTCCTTTAGACAACAGGTACTTCCAATTTTGATCCATATCACCCTAATTTATCTCAAGTTTTCTTTCCATGGGATTGGGATCATTTGTATTTCAAGGTTTTTATTTAACCTTCTATAATTTGGGATAGTTCTATTTAAACAAGAGATTCAATTTTCAACACCTCCCTCTCTTCCACAACGATTTTCAACAACCACTCCACCACCTAACATACCACCATTTAATTTTCTATTCCAAGTATGGATACATTTCTTGGTCATATTGATATGATTTCCTAACAGGGTATCTCATTTCTCATGTGGATAAAACATGTCATTAGGTTCCTCGATGGGCTATTACTCCTTTAAACTCTGAGTCCCCCATGAAACAAAATGATTCCAATTCATAGAGAAAGGGAAAAGGATAAAAATCATTAAGAACCCTATGAGGATTATTTCATTGGTCAATGCACCTCACACTCTACTTTGTTAGAAATCCAAGAACCTCATAAACCTTTATATGATGTGTATATACAAACCCCACATTCTTATATTTTATCCCCACCCTTACATATGATAGAAACCATGGATAAAAAATAGGGGGATTTACATTAGTAATTAGTGGATTTGTCGGATCCCTAGATTTTTGTGCCTTTTTTCCACAATTATTTTCTAATATATAATAATATTACAATTAATATGTGTTCCCTATTTCCTTAAATATTCATAATATTTTGTGGATATTAAAATATAATTTTTGTTTCATTTTCGATTTTTCATTTTTCTATTTTTCTTCCAGTTTACAGATGTTCTATTATATTCCAACAATTTTCCTCTGGGATCCATATTAAAATGTTTTCCTTTATCTCTCATGTTTTTCTTCTATTTTCTTTAGCAATATACTACTATCATTGGGGGAAAATGTGTGGTTCAGTTGTGGGGGATCCCATTCTATTCTAATTTTCAATTTTATAAGTTAATATGACTACTGAGACATCATCACTCAAGAAATAATATTTGGTATGTAGAAACATATTAATTAATTATTTTCCTAACAATTTAAAAGTTAGATTATAATTTTGAATAATTATGTTCTATTCCAATTTTGGGATACTATTATATGATTACTGATAGAGTTTTTTAATATGGATCATTATTCATATTAACATGTATTTATTAAAACAATTATTTATTCTAATTTCTTACAGTAACAGTCCAATAAATAATTTCTGTGTCTTAAAAGGATTATATGATTTTTTTTTACAATTTCTTTCTCATATTCTCATATCTTTAGAGAACTCATGATGTGGACAATTACTCAAATTTACTTTTCTTTCCAACTGAACAATGATGATTCTAGAATAATCTAGAATGATTGAGGCAATGAATTTATTTTTTTATCCCATTTTAACTTGAGGAATACATTACATAAATAAGTTTTGCAACCAAAACAATCCATGAAATTACATTCTGCGAATCTATATAACAATCCATTTTAACATTACTAAATTTATTATTTATTTTTTAATGCATGATCACTTATTTTTATTTTAAAAGTTAATTGGGTATTTTCATTACAACTCTTCCACTTAAATTGGAAATGAAGCTTAGTCCTATTTTTTTGGGATAAGTATTCTTTCACTTGTCATTGTTCTCTATTAAATATTAATGTTACTCTTTAAAAATGTTATTATTTATATAGTGTAAAAAAATAACTATTTATTAATATATTAGCTTGATCATTTTGGGTTAGTCGGTGCATATGAGAGTTTTTTTCAAATACATCATTCAAAAAAAATAAGGATTGTGATATGATGATTCATTGATTTAATTGTTTTTTGATGTATACATTATGGTCGAATTTTCATAATTTATTCCTAAAATGAGTTAGAGGTGGTTCATTTTGTACTAAGTTTCACATGAGATTAATGCATTTTTCTTAATTATTTCACCCACTTTCCAAACGTAGAACCATAATTACAACTCATAACCCTCCAAACTAAAACATTAGATTATATTTCAACCATAATGATAAATACCTCATGGTTGTTTAGCCCCATTTACAAATGGATATTTAGAATACTTAAAATCATATAGATAAAGTGTAAATAGAATTAGATGAGATTTACTCTTGATCAATAAAAATTGTGCAAAGAGTTGAATCTTGTTTTATTGTAAGATAAAACATATAATTTACCATTTAATTAATAATAAGATGAAAAATGTGATTCAAAAGAAGTCATTTTTTGGATTTGGGATATTATAAATGTGGAACAACTTGACATTATAATCATGGACTATTTTGGTTTCATTGACATTTTCCAATCTCAATTGGAATTCATAGTTTTTTTGCATCATGGGTTGATATTTTTTCTCTATATATTAATGATCAACTATAATTAAATGTTAGGTATTTTTTTTGATGAAGAAAAAGCATTAAACTATGAGGGATTTATTAAAATAGGTCCACTATTTTAGTTTCTCCAAATTTTATAAATGTTTTGAACATAATATTTACATTTTTGTGACTAAATGATTTAAATTTTTATCAGGTTTGAGATTCTTATGAAGTGTGATAATTTGAAAAAAAATCATGATCTATGTGGTAGCCACATCCCTTTTGAATGGTCTAGTACTACCATCGTGGTCCTGAACTACAAAAGTAATGACTACACCACAACCTAAATCACCTTGTGAAAAATTATTGGAGAATATCACATTGGAATGATTTATAAAAATTAATACCATAATACATCATTTTTAACATATATAAAATTATAATAAAATGCATAAAATTCCTAGGGATAACCCTCAGCTAGGCTGCAAGACACATAGCTATACTATAGGGGTGGTGGGATAAGCATCCAAGAGAGATTGTCTATCGTCATAGTGAATTTGAAGGATGAGCCGACACACCAGCACATGGGAGGAAAGTACATGTGTTCGCTGGAGGATAGTTTCTTTAGTGTGGGGTGAAATGTTCTATCATTAGGGGTCCCCTGACCCCAATCTGACAAGATGGGTAGTTGATGAAATATAATTCATTAAATAGTACAGGAAAACAATACGAAATGATAAATGTGGTATAAAATTATCAATATTTCATATCATAATCATGCTCTATGATAGAAGGTGAGTTAGCACTTACTGAATTAAATAAACGATTTCCTATATCATTTCCTCTTGTCTGTATCCAGGGGGGTCCAGATTCAAGAATGTTTCAATCATTGAGTGTGAATCTCCCACACCATATAAAAACACTCACACTACTAATAACTCAAGAATCATTAAATTTTAGCACAAACATGTCGATGTTTTCAGTGATTTACATGCTTTAATAATCAACCATTTTAGATTCATATTTCAACCATACTCAAAACATTATAGGAGAATGGATTTTTCAATGGCTAAAATGGGGATTTCATCAACATGAATCATAATGATAATGTAGTGATGTGATATTCCAATAGTATTTTCATAATGATTAAAATAGCATTTAATATATCTAATAAATAGGAATACAAGGACGAATCGTGGGACATCTTTTAGGGAAGTGGAATATAAATTGAGGGTAGAATTATAATTATTTTTAAAATAATCAGATAATGAATTTATTATAGTGAAAAAAATTTCCTTTGATGTTAAAATCTACTTTTTCATGTTTCATATTTTATCATCTTCTTCATTATGAAACATATATACATAAAATACTCTACTGAAAGCATAAAATAAAATAAATATATCATGAGTGTGTGTCATATTTGGGATGGTGGATCATGTTCAATGGGTGTATAAAATTTAATGAAAGAGTAAAAAAATTCTTGCCCGTCTAGATTATTAGATCAATACTTAGAAAAGATGAATGTTTAATTTTCATTAATAAATCAATTAACAAGAGTGACTATGACCACGATATGAATCCCTTCTTTGTAGAGGGGAATATGACAGTTAATGATGAAATATTTCAACAATTTTACATAGTGGATATACCTAATGTGTCTAAATATCACTAGTAACCTTAGAAAATAGATCAACTATTCCAGATAGTACAACACTGACTAAAAATAAAAACTAGTTCTTTATTAATATCCATGAAATTAATCATCACTACTGATTGTAGCAAAGTTATTTTTCATTATATCATAGAATATTATCTCATAAAACTGATCCTTCATCTCTATTTAATCATAATTTTCTCCAACCCCTTATGCTGCAATATGTATCGTTTATATAAATATAATACATTGTATGATCTAATTTTATCTAATATCTCTTATTAACTATATTCCAATAACATTTAAGAATAGTAAGATTGTTTTTTGTTCACTAGGTTTCTTCAGGTTCGACCTCATGACCCAATTCATCTTTATGACATTATTATAGTGTAGTGATATCATGAGATTTATGTTTTTATTTATAAACCATAAACCATGTTCCAAAAAATTTATAAAAAATTACAATGTATCAATAGGCTTATAGGTCAAACCCGAATCACATAATTATATTACAAATTATTTCTAAAAATTAATTCATTATGGGATACAATCAATATCACCAATTGGTTTTACTATGTAACCCATGTAAGGATTATGTGTTGTTCCCAGTAATGTACTGGATAAAATAAGGATAACGAGATATGGTGTTTTACCTCTTTCCATTTATTATTTTTCCATGATTTATATAAACAGTTTTATAGGATGAATGGTTTATCCCAGGTTTGATGTGGATAAAATATCACAAGATAAAATTTTTAATGATAATGGAGGCCTAGTTGGAGCACACTGATAAATGGTTGTGTCCTGTATCAAATGTATTCTTAATAGAAGTAGATAAATGATTATTATTTGTGATGAAAATAATGATGTAATGCATTTTAATTGGGTAATTTTCATTTAAGAAGATGACCATATATGTAATCTTTGGTTTATGTTGGGGATTTATTTTTTTGGAAAAATGAATATCACATCATTTTAAAAGAATATTATTGAAAAAGTTAAAATCATGACAGACTACTCCTCCTATCAGAAAATTATTTTACAATAGAACCCCAGTTGGATTTTATGTTAGGCCTCAAAGGTCTAGTCTATAAGGAATGATCCTAACAATAATATTTCTGGAACAAAATTTTTTTAATGGTATAAAACATATAAATAAATCCATAAATGTATGTATAAATATTAAGAATGTATGATATAATATGGTGATATTATTAAAGAACCATTTTCAATCACTAAGTGTTAGATTCCTTTCAAAACAAAAACTGGTCAATAAATTGATAATTCTATATGTGTAACCTAATGGTGGGGGACCATGAATTATATTGTTTAAGGAGAGATTAGAATGGGTGACCTCGGTGGTTAAACACATATTCCTAGCATGATATTTTGGTCATAACTAGATAGGTAACCCTAGAGATTAGGTAAAAAAATGAATGAAGTTAGGATAATATATATAATGTATTTTGGAAATGATTTTTCCACTAAACTATATGAGATTCATCTTGTATTTGAATTAAATATTTATTTACCTAAATTGATATGATATAAGAGAAATGCTAACATTGACATAAAATTGAAACATGGATCTTGTTGTACTAATCGATAAGATTATTATTAACATGGATCATCATCATAATTATATGATATTTAATTAAGTAATTATTAATTACAAATAGACCGTGATACCCATGTAAAAGAATATTTTGAAATTGGTGAAATTTCATAATCATAGAAATTATTTTTGAGATCTATCTTAGAATGGAAGAATCCAAATGGATGTGACTTACCAAACTATACTTGAGAACTATTCTCAATAATGAATAAAAAATTAATATAATGGGGAACCATCTTTTAGTCTTTCAAAGTTAGACCATAGTAGTAATTTTAATGTTTTAACATTGGTTTCAACCACCCGTAAATCATTTCCCTCTTATTTTTACAACATTCATAGATATATGTGATTTCATTTTTTTTGATTGTTATTAAAATAATTTCATGTAATTTTAATTAATATTTTAAAAAAATATGGTGATTTTTTATTTTATTTTAGCAATAATTATAAATTTTAAAATAATTTGTATTTGAGGAAAACTATTTTGAATAGTTATATTTAAAAGAACCTAAATGTAATATTATATTATTTAATTTGTACTATAATTCATTATATATTTTTACATATGTTGGTGGTTTAAAAATATAAAATATATTTTAATATATTATAAAAAACTACTAATAAATGTAAATATATACAATTTTTGTGCAATTGGTGGGGTTATGAATAGTGGTTTTATCTATTTTCAAATAATTTGAGACTATTAAAATAACTTCGAATTTATCTTATGTAATAACGACAATCGACTCTAGGGAAACTACATTAGGTAAACAAAATACAGAATATTTAAAATTATAATGAAAATAAAAAAACAAAAATATAATAGTAATATTTTCAAATGACTTCTTATAAGTCATAAATGTATACAAGAACATAAATTATTTTACAATTTTTAAAATGTTAAAATATCATGATTTTCATTACTAATATTGTCAACTGAGCACTATGCTATTAAGTAAACATCACTCTCTACCTATTTTTCTTACATATATTAACCTCCCTACCAACTAGCCACCTATGATGCATATATTTATATTAATTATGCAGTCATAAATTTTAAACCACAATCACAAAAAAAATGAACCATTATCAAAAAAAAATAATGTGATTTAAGAAATATGATCATTGTGACATAAATATAACGTGTAAATATAACACATTCTCAAAATAATAAGTGGTAACACAAAATATAAATATTTAAACATTTAAAACCAAAAAATGTAAATAAAAATTTGTCCAAAAACATAGAACACGAATTTTACTACTGATATTTATAAACATAAAATTAGAGCATCAATTCATTTGAAATATATTTTATCTATCAAAGTAGAATAACTAAATACTTTCATATTAATTTTTATAATATATAACTTTACTAAAAATATAACATTTGGATATAAATCGTTACTATTTTTCAATTATATAACTTAATAGAATTTCATTATTATATAATAAAAATATAACACTTGGACATAAAAAATAGACAGCATTTACATTACTTATTATAACATGAAAAATTAAATAAATATAAAATCTAAGTATAATACATAAATAGAACAAAAAATAATAACATTAATTATTGAAACATAAAATTATAAATATAATAATACATTAAAGTAATTAACATTAGTAAAATAAAAAACATTTACAATATTAATTGTAATAAAATAGTTTAACCTTAATAGGACATCTAGAAATGATACAATTCCAATAAAAAATTTAAAATAATTTCAAAATTTATTTTCAATGAAATTAAAAGGATAACATAAGATTTAAAATTGTATGCACTAAAAAGATTTCACAATGCCAATATATAAAAATCCAGTTCATGTGTTAGAAATTATAAGTAAAAGACAAAAATTATTGTTGATTTATAAATGTTATTGAACCAAAATACCATAAAACCTTTATATTTCGTCTAAAATACTTAATAATTCTATAAAACACTTAAAAATGACTTATTTAAACATGAGACCCTATCGTTATATCTTTTAAAAAGTGAATCTTGACCTGTAACTATATTCTTCAGTGTATGAATTTACTTCCCAGATATAGGATCACCCAATGTAATAAACCTCATTACACATGAAATCACTGATAATGATATATGTACCCTTAAAAAGTCATGGGATAGGTAGGGTCCAAAAACCTATTTTATAATTTAACAATTTCTATCCTTCCAAAAAATATTAGTAACTACATCACCCTTAGATATTAAAATTCAATGTTAATTATTATGAACCACATATGTTTTGGGGATTAGTTTTTTATATATGTGTAATATATCCATTATGTATAAAAATAGTTCCATTGAATATTATAGATAATTTTTAGTAAAGTATTTCTAAATTATATGAATTTGTTTTCTACACCATTTGATCTAAGTTAGAACTTTTACTTAAGGGTCCAGGTTTAGTGTGAATCAAATTTTTAAAGAGTTGTTGTAATAAGTATTTCATGTCGATATGGTCACTTAAACAATCCAAACATAGCAATAGAGATTATGAAACATTGATAGATATACTTTCAGGATCATAGAATGATTTTGTAGACCATGACCACTATTTATGTTGCATAGAGTCAAGTACGGTCACTGTATAATTGTGTAGACTGTGCATAGTTACTATGAAATCAAGTTTAAGTATTATAGATCATCCATGTAATAAATAAAACTCTTTAAATTAATTTATTCATCCCCTTGGGTGAATTCTATGAACATTTTGGATAATTTTGATGATATCACATTATCTAATCAAGGGATCTAATGTGTGATTATTAGATTTGATGAGATGTCAATGGTAAATCCTAGAACTAACATCTCTAAAATTTCCACTTATTATAACTTTATTGTTCCTACATAGGGACGTCATATTACGGGATCTATTGTCATTTATCATGGAATAAATGTTTTTATAAGAATTTATGATGTTATTTATTTGGAATATGATTTAGATCATTGAATTGATGAATTTCCAATAATGACTTGACTTGTTTTGTTTCATAGATCACTTTTTTTAATTTACTAATTTTTATTGAATTTTATATTGAAAATGATAATTAGGAATCTAATTTGGTTGATTTATTATGAAATTATATATTTTTGAAAATTTGATGATTTTAAAATGAATTATTTTGTGGCAAATATTAATTTTTTTTAACTATATAATTTTGAATGATGTTTTGAATTAAAGAAAAAATATTTTCAAAGACGAAAAAATGTTGTGACTATTAAAACTATAATATAGATTTTTAATGAGTAATAATTATATTTATTTCACCACTAAATGAATGATATCAATTGTAAATTTGGATAATATGTAGTAAATTTTTATTATGAAAACTACAAACTTTTTGTTAAAATTATTTTTATAAATCGATTAAAATATTAATTATTTTCAAGATAAATCTAACTTGATGATTGAGTGTATATTAAAATTATTTTTGTTAGAAAATATGTTGAAGCCTCCAAGCATTATCTATAGGGATGAGTGGAATAAGGATCATGCATTAAGCTGAAGAATAGTTGGGATATCTAGGGAAGAACGATGAAAATCACTATGGGGTGAGTTTTTATGTATGAATAAAGATCCATACATATGTAAATATTGTTAGTAGTAATTTTTGTACATCAGGGAATTTCCAATACGTGAGGACTTAAATTCATGAAATTGTGTTTTCATTATGAAAATTGGTATTTTACATCATATTTAGTAATACATGGATTTTCAAACAGATATATGTAGAAATGGGTATTATACATTAGAAATTTTAATATTAGGGTTTTCCAAAAATGGGTTAAATGATAATTTAATATGATATTCCTTTGTGGAAGGATAAATTGGTTTTCATAAATTAAATAATTATATTATATAAACATGTTTTAGTGAAATATTAAACTCATTGTAAATAACAGTATTGGTTTTTATAGTATAATAAAATTGATTAAATTTTAATTTCATTGATTTATCATAATTTGTTTGCATTATATTTGTTTTTACTTTTTATTGATGTGTATTGGAGTCTTGGATAAAATAAATTCATTTTAGAATCACCCCATAAACATTCACCCCATTTCATGTGTAAACATGACTGGTTATAATATATTTAAAAGGAAAATCTAATTAGTCATCAATTGTATGTTGTAGTTCCACATTGGGCATATGTCCGGGGAGTTAGTAGCTTAATACATGATCTTTTTCAATTTTGTGAGCATGTGTCAGCATATTTAATTTCAAACATTTTATTTTTTTTACTTTTCTAAAAAAATAAACTAATATATTTTCAATAAAATGTTTTATTTAATGTGATTTTATATGACCATTCATAGTTAATTGTTTCGTAGTTGTGAAAAAATAGTTACCATGATTGGGGGGCTTGGTGAAATGAGTAATCCCAGCTCGTGTGTCATGATTTGGGATCCCAAGATGGGTTTTTTCAAAATGGTATCGAAAAATGGTTTTTATGTCTTGTCATAGAATTTATAATAAGCATGGATAATATTTTTCATATGATGAAAATTTTATCATTAAAAACACATTACCAACCATCGAAGGAAAATATATAATATATCAGTATGTTTGTAAAATGAGAGGTTGATGATGATCTTGTATGATCTTATTTATTTCATTTTAACACATGATAGTTAATAATTAGATAGAGTTTTGGAATCATGATAGAAATATTATATACCACATCATATGGAATGGATTTAATGAAACTGAATTTTTTATTTGAAAATGGATTTCAAAATACTAATTATGATTGGTGTTTCAAAAAATTTAAATGATTTCACGATATTGATTAGATTTTATTATTATAAAATATGATAAAACAATTACTTTTAATGATTGAGGATGAAATTTTCTAAATAAATATTATTCCACCAAGTCATAGTGTGACGTGTTCATCGTGGTGATGATGAAAAAATAAGGGTTGTCATGGGTCCTAAATGGAATCCTTTATCAGAAACAAAATAATAAACCCATGAGACCTATAGTTGATTGTTGATGAGGGAAGGTAAAAACAGGATACAATCCAATATATTCTTATATATTTTTACTATTTTTAGGTTATCCAAATAAATTATTGGGAAATTGATCATGATAAACCAAAGAAGGTTATCATTGGTTAAGTATATGGATAAAAATAATAAAATAAATTCTATTAGTTAGGCAGATGTATGGATATTCCATTACAAGGAATATATGTTTTAATGTCTTGGTAAGAGTAGATCATAGATATATATTTGATGTGTTATTACATTTATTAATAGAATATTATCATGTGATAAGATCAAAATATGAATTCCCTTGGTATATTTACAATTGAAGTATATTTAAGGATTCATGGTAGTTTTATTATAGGTTTGAGAAATGATTGGTCTCCCTATTATGCATTAAATTCTTAGATGGAATAGATATCACTATTGTAAGTATTAGTGAAAGTATTTGAAGAGGTAATTAAAAAAAGAATATATCTCTTTGAAAGAGTATAAATTATAATTCAAATGATTGAGGGAAATTATAAGGAATTCTTTCTAGGATTTCATATCTACATAGGGGAACGTAGTGGATTTCCATGAGATATATATATAAATTCCTGAAATTGGTATAATTTTACGATGGATTCATTCAATGTATCATTTGTAAATGGGGTTTCATGAAAATAGGGGTAGATATTGGCTAAAAATCAAGTTAATAAATCATTAGGTGTTTGTTACTCTATATTTATGTCATGGAATTTTAGTATATCTTAGTGGGTGATAAATTTTGTGAATATGGAATTTATAAGAGAAATTTTTTTATGTCAAGACAGATAAATGATAATGGAATGTGGATGAAGTTGAAGATGATATAGTGCAATTTTTTAGAAGAATTAGGTAAATTAAATTAAGGATTTATTAATTGATTGAGATATTAGATAATTCTAGTTGGAGAAAATTACTCAGATTATATGTATTCTCATGGTATGAGGTATTTTATGTTGTAGGAGGGTACATGTGAAATTTTCAATGGTAATTAAAATAACTTATTTAATATTTTTTCCATAATGACTCATGGGTTTGTATTTTGATTCATTGATAATGTTGGGTCATGATATTTTCAAAAACTATAACTTCCTCAAATACCCATAGAAGATATGGGATGGATTCTTTTAGTGGAATAAGTTTGGATAGTGAATAGTGGTTCTCAAGAGTAGTTTCAAAGGAGGGTATATAGTTTGTAGAAAGTCATAAATTGATCATTGATTACCCACATAGTAGGGGAATGTTTAATAATTGAGGGAGTCTTATTGGGTTGTTCTAAATCAGTGGTACATAATTTTATGTTTCAATGCATCAGCTGTAGTGGGAATGTTATGAATTTGTAATATTTGTTTTATATTCTAAACACTAATATGACAAAATATGCTGGGTTATAGTTGACTGACTTAAAATGACTTTAACTTAGAGTTACTAGAACGTAATATTAAAATAGTAAACCCTTTTATGTTTGTGATGGTGGATTGTCATTGTTTAATGGGATTTTTTTTCATAGAGCACCTTATTGTTTTTGATCAAACGATTAGGACACAGGATATAGTTATATTAGAAATTTTGATCTAGGATTATTAGTAAAGAACTTCAGGGGATATAAAATAATAGAACAAATATTTCAATGGAACAATGATGTTGATAATCATAATACAGAAGTATCCCATCAGTCACATGGTTGTGTGTCCCTTGATTATAAGAGATATTGTACGAGGTATAATCTATGGATAGATTATTGATGCATCATATGGAATTATCAAGGACTAAGAGTATTGATTATAATTTTCTCCTTTATATATACCAGATTATAAATTAGTATATGGTGTCAAATTTGAGTCAGTGTCTCAAATAAATAACTCATGGTAAAATTTGATCCATGATTTGAGTATGAATTATATTTTTAGTATATTTTTACTCATGATAAGTAAGTTTTTATGAGATTGAGTACTTGTAGAGTTATTAAATTTATTTTACCATGATATAATGTTAAAATATGTTGTGGATACTCTAGTGGTCCCATTATGTTTTTTTGAATATGAAATCATTCTTATGTTGTTAAATATTTCTATACTTATAGGAAAGCCTATGAAAATCTATAAAATTCAGTGCACTGTATAAGAAACCATGATTTTGTCATCTTATAAAGTATGGTGAGGTAGAATTAGTGTTAGATAAAATATTTAGAAAAATATTTTATGTTATATGTATCACAAGATAGAAGAATTATATTTTTTGAGAAGGAAAATGTAGTAGTATATTCCATAATTGAGAAAAACTAAAAATCAAAAAGATATTATTGTTATTTTTGGGTGTTTATATTGAGGTATTATAAATGACAGAAAATGTGGATTTCTATATCCTAGATTAAATATCAATTTTTTTAGATTTGGTGAATTATGGTAATTTATCAATTATGAATTTCTAGAAGATAAAAAATACCAACATTCTGGGGAGACCACAAAGGGATGGTAATCTATGGCTGATTTGGTCCACTATATTTTAGGCAAGGAAATGGTTTTTTTGGAGTATAAAAGTAATGTTTTGGATGATTTATAAGAATTTAGTTGGGAATTATCTCCTTTATTAAAAATTTGAATAATAAAAATAATAATTCACTTTTTTCATGTTGAATTAATAAGAATGTTTCCATTAATGTTTATATTTTTTTGTTAATGGATGAATTTGTTACACTAATTGCCATTAGGGTTTTTCCATCATTCATTAGTTCTAATATGGAATGGAATGATATCATTATAGAATTTTGGATTTTTTTATTATGGTCTCCATGTACAAATGATAGTTGGTATATTATTTTGGGTCACCTCAGGAAGTTAATACATGTCTTTAATTTATGAGAAACAACTTCAGTTGATGAGAATATAATGATTTATATAAAATAGATAGAAATGCTTCATGGAGTTTTATGGATTTTTATCTCAAGAATGGATCCTTAGATTTTAGTAATATTTTAGGTTGTACTCAAGGATTCAATTGAGATATACCTGAATATAAATATATCTTAGTAGTCATAAGGTTAAAGAGAAGGCACTCAAAGGTCCAAATGTGGTGGAAGACACAAATTAGTGGGTTATGATTATCTAGTATAAAATTAAATTTTCTCAAATTATATATATATAATAATTTTATTATTAAAAAGAAATTTTTAGTTTTTATTTATTATCGTATGTTTATGAAATTTTCTCCACGATTAAGAGAAAAATGATTGGAAAATAAGGAAATATGATGCCTCGACATTTGGGCCCAACTAAAATAATTGAAAAAACTTCTAGAGTGTGATATGTATTGGAATTTAAATAATGTTATATAGAACTTTATTTCATTTACAAGTATATAAATTGATTTTTTTAATCTAAATCCGTCTCATGAACCATAATAATATATTGTATAACAACAATATAATGAATCTTATATAGACAAACCAATTCATACTCTCAACCATGTGGTGAAAACTCTTAGGGAAAGATAATTACATTTTTTTGAGTATTTGACTAAAATTATAAAATTATTAAAGTGACTTGGTATAGAGGAGTAAATTTAAAATGCATGGTTGAAAAAATTCATTGAATAGATAGTCTAGTTACATTTTTTGGATGAAAAGTCCTATGGTGGAAAGAATACTAATTCCAAGTATTTAGGGATTCATTTTTCATAATCAATTAAGGTGACCTTAATTTTTAAACGGGATATAATGTTTTTCATGTAATATTTTTCTATAATTATTAATAAATTAGAAAAAAAATTAGTTTTGAAAGAACTATTAAATCCAAAATGGGGTGATTACAAAAGGGATCAAGTGACTTGTGAATCCAAATTTTAACTAGAAGTTGGGAGAAGTCTTTCTAGAATAAATAGTTCTAATAATAGTTTATTATTTTCTTAGATATCATGAATACATGATACATAGACTTGTATGTTCTCCACATTATACTTGAGGTTCTTCACAACATCTTCATGGTAAAGTGTCTAGAATGGAACCTGCACATTCCCATATATCATTCTTGGTGACCAGGAAGTCAATTTTAAGTGTTTCAAATCCACTATATCTAAATAGATACTCCTGTAAAATGGTCAATTATTCTTCCCAAACATCCATGAAAAATTTATATATAAATTTAGTGTGATTTAGCGATCTTCCATTATTGGATTAATATATTAAAGTCATAGTTCATGAATTTTAAGAACAATCATATGAAAACCCTAGATCTTCCTTCTATATTTGATTTAATCTCATTCAGTGTCTCAAATATAAACATGGGGATATTAGATCCTTGACTATATTTATATGGGTTATGTTTATCATTCCTCTTGTAGTAGATTTGTGTTGTAATTCTTCTGATGTGTGATTTGGTATTTGGAATTGAGGAATTCCATTAATGATATAAATAAGATTCTAGATCTGATATCATTATTTAATTATCTAACATAAAATATATATTTTTTGATTTTGGTGAATTCTAGAATTTATTAAATGATTTCAGATGAAGTTATATATTTTTATTAAAATGTATATTTCTCAAATGATATATTTTAATTAAATACTTGGGATTCATAAAAACTAATTATTTTGTAATGAAATTCTATATTTTTGAACAAAAAAATAAATAACTAATGATTGGGGTTACTAATAGAAATTGGAATAGTCTATCCAATGAGAAATAGAAGGATAATTTATTTGGAATTGTGCTATCTATTATTAATTTTTTTCCTGTGGTGTAAATTTATTTTTAGAAATTTGATATTTTTTTGTCAAATATATTTTAATAAATTCATTAGAATGGATAAAAAGTTAGTTTATGGATTTTGATTTTTTTTTGATAAATGAAACAAGAATGTGTATATATCCAAATTTATAATTTTATATCATATTTTGAATAGTTTTATACATGGTTATTGGTGTCATATATGGAATGGATAAAATAAATCAATAGTTGTGATAACCAATGTTGGAGGATGACCTTCACTAGGGAGAGATTTTGGATATATTAATTTGCATTCATACCCATGTAAAACATGAAAGTTTGTTTTAATGGATGAGATGATTTTTTATTATGATGTCTCAGAAATACTACACATAGATGATGTATTTTGGAAAAAGAGATTTTCCTTAGAATATTATTAAATGTGTATTATCAAAAAAATTATAAAAATGTAATTTTTGAGGAAATTTTCTTTCTACAAGAGATTTGGTTTTTAATAAATTAATAATTAAGATTCATGAAATTACTTTTAGTGAAATATGAAATTATTTATAATTAATGTTCTTATTTGTAAATTTTTATAAATCAAATATTTTTTATATAAAATTATTATATTAATCATGTTTTATTGGCACATTATTTCTAATTTCTATTTTATGGACATGAATATGAGACATAGAAAAATCCCAGTAGATTTAAACTGACATCATACAATTTCACCTCGATGGATATATATAAATGATTCATTTTTATACATATAATGGAAAGATATCATTCTTTATTTTTGTTGATCTACAGTTCTATTTTGTTAATTTATTAATGGTGTGGTTTCTTATTGTGCAGGAATTTTCCTTGGTGTTGGTAAGTGTCACCCTATTTTATTCAATAAACAATATTTTTTTATTGTATAAATTTTTTTTATGTTGATATAATTTATTTTTAATAGTTTATTTATATTCATTTTACATTATCACAAATGGTTTTTGGTTTTTTATTATAGGTTAAATTATTTCATAGTTTTTCTATTATATAAATAATTAGTTTTTGGATGCCTCTAATAATAAGATGAACTTTACGTCATCTAGCACCCTGACTCAGATCTTAGGATTCAGCCTCTGATGTTATGGTGTTATAAAATGGTATTAGAGTAGTGTTTTGAGACAATTCCTGGGATGTTTAATAGGAATGGATAACCCAATGTACAGAACCCAAATTAATTCTATAAAAAGGCTCATGTAGAGTTTTTATAGTAATATATGAGTTACTTGAATGTCTACGTATATGACAGGTTTATGATGACACCATCTGTATACATAAGCATCATGTTAACCCACATTTCATTAGAAAAGGAAACAGTTCATTCTTTATGATAAGATTAGTACATTTCACATCACATGGAATGGTTTTGTAGGAAAATAATTCCATTTCTTGAGAATTGATTTAAAATTTCTTCATAGGATTCATATTTTAAAATGTGTTTTAAAATGATAGTTTGATATTGATTGATTGAGTTATAATTACTTATTATTAAATAATTTGGTTTAATTGTATATAATAAAGTTAGATAAAGAAATTGGATTCCACCTAGCTATAGAATGAAGAGTGGATTTATATAATGATTAACAATAGAGGGATTTTGGGGGGTGATAAATGAAATAATTTACAAGATTGAAAATATATCTCATTTGAGAGTTATTTTTTGTCATGGATGATGACAACGAGTGGTGCAATACACTAACATGGATCCTCAATATATTGGTTTAAATTTTCTGGATATCTAGGTAATTGGTCGTGGAGCTGATCAAGATAAATAAAATAAGGTGAATATTGGTAGATATATAATTTTTGAGTGAGGTGGGAATGTAATATGGTGTGGTTAATGTTCTGGGTTTTTTGTATATGTGAAAATTCATCCTTATTGGTCATTATGGTAGGTGAGTGAGTATTTTATAGTGTGTGAGGAATTAATGATTGTATAGATTGGGATAAATATGGAATGTGTAGTTTCATAGGGGGTGTTAATAAATTCATGTGAGGAATTTTTTAATGCCTTAGGTATGTTTATAACTAAAGCATGGTTAAAAATTAAAGGGATTAGTGGTAGGTATATAATATATGTGTGGTATCCATATTAGGCATACTAACCTAGGTCACAAATGATATATCTCATAAAATTATTATCCAAATTATTTGAATTGGTAATACATAGTGTATATCATATTCAGAAATTAGATGAGTTATGAATTAATAAAGGTTGTGGACCATTAGGATAATAGATATATTATTTTTCTCATGACCCAGGAGGAATATAGTGTATTTACATGTGACATATATGGAATGTCATGAGATTAGTGGAAGTGTGTTATGGTTTAATGTAACTTCACTTTTTTTTGGTTAATGAAACTATGGGGTATTTGTTAGATTAGAATTGTGTAAATTACACCAGATAATTTTCAGAGTAGAGAGATATATCATAAGAATATTTTGTATTATAGTAGATGAACACATTTGGTAATATTAATGGTTTCAGAGGAAAATACTATGTGGTATTACTAAGAAATCACTTTAAAATCATTAGGATAATGTTTGAGGTGAGACACTCTTCTTATTCGAAAGATTTATTGGAAAAATTTTATTGAATATTTAATGAAGTATGAAAAAAAATGTTGGATATAAAATAATTATTATATTCTAGGGATTCTTGAGGTATGGGGTAGATTCTATAGTGTAATGGATCCTGACATTCACAAAATGATTGTAATAATTTTTGATTTCTTGGTTTCCTCATAAAAATGGGGTTGGATGGACGGTCATCGATGTTGTTAGCTTTTGATATCTCAAAAGACAAGAATTTCCGTAGACCCCCATATGATTCACGAGATTAATTTTTAGGATAGAGTAAGTATGGTTAGTGAATATTGGTTCTTAGGGAGAAGCGATACGGGCATTATCTAGTGGGGGAATATTGATTATTCTGGGGAGAAATTATTATAGTAGAAAAAGATATATAATTGATGGTGATTTTTTTTCAAAATATATGGGATTTAACGTTACGTGATAATAGTTGGGTGTTTGTGGAAATTCAATGCATGGGATGAATTTTTGGTAACAAATTAACATGTATATTGTAAATCCATCTAGGGTCTAGCTAAATAATTTCGAGTGTTACTATGTTTATGATGATAGGTAGAAAAATGTTATGTGTGGATTTTGTGTAGCGCTTGGGATGGTGCATGATCTGGCTTTTTTGGGAAGTGGTTGTATGGAGAACCAACTTTAATAATCTTTTGATTGGGACACACGAGAATGGTCTGTTGTGGTGTTCATGATAATATTTTGAGTATGTATGTTCATTATATATTATATATCATGAGTTTTTTTAATGGTTGGGGCCAAAGACTCATTTTATTATTGAAAGCAAAGACCACATTAGACTGGGTAGAGGGAGACCCATTACATAGCCCAAAGGCCCAAGGCCAAGTGGCCTAAATACAAGGCTTGAAATCCCATTTTTTGGCCAAACGAGCCCCTTGTGAATAGGACTGCTACAATACCCATCTGTTTCAGTATCTATTGAAGTACCACCATCACTATAGTGTCACTGCCACTACAGTTCCACCGCTGCTGTATTACCACTACTGTTATAGTCCCACTGCTGCTACAGAACCTGAAATTTAGTCCCTGCCCGAATTTGATCCTGGGTCTTTTGGATGCCAAGTAGGAGCCTGTACCACTGGGGTAAAGGATCGTTGACTATATATCATGTATTAATTTTTAAAAGAACAACAATTTGAATGGTTCTATGATGGGAGTATCCTATTAATCAATTTTGGGTGAGGACCTAAAAATTTAGTGATAATGTTTAAAGTAAAATTATTATATAAATGATTTAGTCGTCATTCGAAATTATCTATGTGTATGAATATTGAATCTACTTGATTCAACAATGTATACTGTTTTTTGAAAAACTATATTATATTTTAATTTAGTGAGTTACCTCTATAACTTAATAGAGGTATAATTTGATGCATAATCTCATCATTTCTATGATTTTTGAATGTTGTTAAACATGGGAAGTGTATGAGGATATGCTTATGTTTTTGTGAGATGTTTGGTTAATGAAACATATAAATGAGTTTTAAATGAGGTATGGATTATTTAGCACATATATTATGTCTTCAAGATTAACACATCATTATTGGAAATCATAATATGATGTTCTTATATGTGGTTCAAGGTGAATCCTTAATATTTAATTGTGTTTAGAGAATGTTCCTCATTTTTTTCCTATAATCAAGAATGGTAGGGTGGAATTGGTGTCAGATATATCATTTGGAAAATTACTATTGTGTTTTATATATTTTGAGTTAGTGTATTTTTATTTTCTTGAAAATGAATATGTAATAGTAAATTCTCTTACTAAGAAAAACACTGACACATGAAGCTAGTTGTGTTGTTAATCGACCTTCACATAGAGGTGTCATATATAATGTAATGTGTTATTCAATTTATCCGTAAGGATAGATTAATGATTTTATAGTATTTGAAGGAAGGGTATTTATTTAGTGAGTATTTCAGTAGTATTTTGAATATCCCAAATAGTGGGGAGGCCCTAAATGGATGGTCATTTACTGATGATCCGGAACATTATTTCTAAGGATAGATGGTGATTATTATGTATCAACATAGTTTTTTTATTTAATAATTCTACAAATTTAGTATGGTAGATTATTATTGATTGAACATGGTGTATCATAAAATCATAAATTAGTTATATTTATAAATAAATAAGGAAATTGATAGTTATATTTCCCATTGTATAGTAATGATTGATGTTGGGGTACAACTAATTGATGGATCATTACAGCCTCTACCAATTCTGAAATATAAATGGAGGTACATGACTTTGGATTTTTTTTATTTTAGTTTCTAAGGTCAGCGTGTTTTTATGATGGTGATTGATAGATAGTGTATCGTTATAGAAAGTTAGTAAAAAAATTTCTAATATGAAAATCATCTTGATTTGATGATCCTTGTTATATTTATATAAAATAGATTTATAGTCTTCATGCACTTTCTATGTCTGTTATGTCATATATAGATCCAATTTTTAAATCATGATTCTATTTAGGAACCCAAAAATATTATGAGGATACAAGTGATGATATGTGGGACATGTATTCATTAGATAAATGAGTTGGCAAAATGCATCATCTAGGATTTAGAAGACATTATTCAAGTTTTGGTGCTTAATTTTATAAGGAATAGTTACGATCATTTTCCATTAGTGTGTATATAATATTATTTATCATTCATTAATAAATATCACTCTATTGGAGTGGATCACTGCCAAAAAATTTATATCATTTTCAATGGGTTATATTTTAGAGGATCGCATTAAAAATATCTTTTTGTGGTGGAATTTCATTATGAATTACCCATCATCAAAAACATAAACACAAAGAGTTGTATTTTTTATGAATCATTAATAATATATTGAGTCCTAATGTTTCTATGAATGAAATAAAGATCCATTCCAAATAATAGTTACAAGGATTCCTTATTTCACAAAAATTCAATTTAGAATAAATTTTCGATGGAAATAACAATTAGTTGAATATTTTATTTTTAATCAATAAATATACATTACAATAAATATTCACTAATGTTTTGGGGAAAATAACATTATATGGAAAATTAAAAAAAAATTAAAAAATATTATTATAAATAAGTATATAAATTTTCATTTACAAAATATAAAAAAACCATTCAAAATTAAAATTAAAATTTGACACAGAATATGATTATCTAAAATACCATTATAATGTTAATGAGTATGAGGGGGTTATCTAAAATATCATTTAGATGTAAATTCTTTACTAAATCATGTGAGAGTCATTTCATGTACTCTATAATCACTTCATGATGTACTTCTTAATGCTGTAGTTTTTCACTCAACTACTAAAACTAATTTTACTACCCTCTACACAATTTATATATAATATTCTTCTAATAACATAAAAACACCTTATAATATGTAGTTTATGGTGGTTTTTCATGATCCCTTTTTAATGAGTCCAATTATATAACAAAAGTAACATAATAATTGTCCAGAATCATTCGTTAATCTATACTGATCAAAAGCCCTTTCTTGATATTATAACTGGACACCTGTATCCATGATACCTCAGTGAAACCTAATTCTAGTTATCCATGGTCCTTATTATCTTCTAGAAACTCATTCATGAGATGAGTAACATCCTGAAACATATCCTTTTGTTTAATTAGAAATTAAAATGATAAAAATTTAATTTTAACTTATTTTAAAACCCAAAATGTATTAACATTAATATTATGTTGTCTCTCAACGTATATGTCTCTCATAGTAAAAATATTATACATCATCTTAAATAAATCAAATACTATAACAATAGAATAAATAAAATAAAAAATAAATATTTATAAGACATGTTTTATTAAAAGTTTATATACATTAATAATAAATATTACGTACCATATTTATTTATATGTAATAAATATAGGACTCTATAATTTGTGAGTGTCCTCCCGCCTCCCCTTGATTCTTTTGACCAGATAATGACCACCTTTAGATATTATATCCTAAATAGTATGAGCATAATCTATCCCAATCCTACAAAGCGATGTTGTGAGGTCTATGACACATTAATGAATCATAAAAATGTAGTATAATCAATCCCCGTGGATACATTCTTAGTATTGGGAAAAGTTTATTTAAACACTCACACGTTCAAATCTATCATGCTCCCAAGATAGAGGACCCGACGCAATAAAAAACCCAAGAACATAAACCCTGAAAATAATTAGTAATAAAAGATTATTGATTAAAATATGTTCAAAAAAATTAACATTTATTTATTTTTTATCTATTGATCAAGCATACGATATTGAAACTCAGTGGGAACCTGATCCTACAAGACCAGGGGCCTTAAAAAATCTTTATAAAATCTCACCTGCCTTCCTAATAGCTATATGTGAAGAAATATGAAATTATGAAGATTTAATAAATTAATTATTATGTAGAAAATACCCAAATTATAAAAATAAACAATTGAAAATACCTCCTCATGCATGGATCAAAATCCAGCGATGGATGTATCTTGGGAGTTCGGTATGCAATCATCAATCTGGCTATTCTAAAACTACATGTAATCAATGTTATAGGGGTAGAATCCAATGTTTAAGATTTAGTTCATCGGGATTATAACTATGTAGCACCAAATTGGCGAGGGTATAATAAAACTCTTCAAAATTGTCTTTAGAAATCTAATTAAAATAACGTTTCCTGTATAGATTTATTACTTCGAATATTATATAAGAGAACGGAATAAATATTTTATCAAATAAAATAATTTATATTTTTTATGACAACAACTAGAATGTAATGAATTATTCTATCTCTTCATTATTATATCCATCGTTGTCAATGCCTTCATCTACCTCTACATCAACATCAATTTTTATATGGGATTAAATTTCTTCATACCGCATTATCTATATTTCATTGGATATATCATCCATACTAAAAACATGATTGGACCATAAGTACAAGTTATCTTCATTGATAATCGTATATCTTCATTTATGAGATTTAATTATAGTTGCTTCATAAAAAAAGTTTATATTGTTCACTTCCACACATTTAAATTAATTTTTCATAAGCTTATTATCATGATATTTCATTATTATTACACTCCACCGGTTATTTAAATATAAGGGAGAATGATAATTTATTTCATAGTAAACATTATGTGATTAATGTGATAAAATAATTTTCTACTGGATGAATTTTATATTTTAAGTCAGAAAATTCGTGTCATGGATAAACATAAAACCCTCAATCATCATCAAACTAATTACCCTAAAATAATTTCTAAATTTATATGTTGGATAAGATAAGACAATTATTTCTCCATTACACCACAAAATTGAACTTGAAGTTTTTATGATGAGTTAATTTTTAAAAAACACCATTATTTATTGATTTTTATGTATTCATCAAAGGTGTGTGTATTAAATCAAAATCAATTAAACAGATGCACATTATAATATTTTACAAATTTTGATGGTGGGTTACTCGGTGAAGATAATTAACTATAATTTTATTTTCCATGATATAGTAGATGAATAAATATTTAATAATTAATAATTGATAGAATAAAAAAATTTATAGATATATGTTACTATAAATAATATAACATACTTGTATTTAAAACAAGTAAGAAAACATACCCTATTGAAATATTTCAAAATAATATGGAAAATTTTTTGTGAGTTTTTTTATTCTTGATATGATAATAATATAATCATAAAAAATTAGTTGAAATTTACATATTAATAATATTTTAATTTTATTGGTAAAAGTATAACATTCTATATAAATCGTGTCATTTAATCATAATTGAGAAAAAAATGTCTGATCATTCTGTTACTCAACATCTAAAATCCATCAATTATAATCCCTCCTCAAACCCATCATAAGCCAATTAAATATAGACAATTTATATTTCATGAATAAATAATATTTATCTCATTGTAGACCATTTCATTAGGTTTTAAGAATATTTGTATTGAAAATAATAATAGAATAAAGATGATATTTCCTCTTGCAAGTATGCTAATCCAATTAACCATTCAACTATGGATTTATTAAATAGTTGGTTCATTAAATACATTTATAATACTACAATTGCAATATTAAATGATACATTAAATCAAATAGGTTGTCAGAAATATTTTCTTCAATTTAAATAATATTATTTCATTATAATTAAAATGTGAATTCATTGTGTCGTACTCTGTTGCTTCAAATAAATGTGTCAAAAATATTATAATTCATGAAATACATACAAAATTAAGGAATTAAACTACTCTCTTTGTCTAATAGACATTAATATTTCAGTTATGACATCGTAATGATGACTTTTTAACTTTGTACTATGACCATTTTTTGTATAATCATAAAAATAAGAATCAAATTCATTAAGTAACCTCAAATATTGAGTACACTAAAAAAATAAAATAAATATTTATAAATTGAATAATCTACTTTTCGAATCATTAAATTTTCTTATCTATAATTGTCATATAACTTTTATTTATAATACTATAAATTTGATAAATATCTAATCATTTTTTATGGTATCATGATTCATTACATGTATGTATATTATGGTATAAAATATGATACCAAAATAGTTCTTATAAATATGCATTACATATTGAATATAATATTCTGAAATATTAGGATAATATGGAAGACCATAACATATAATTCACTTTATCTAATTTTCATCTCTCCCAATAAAATCAACTTCTTCTTGTTTTATATGTTGTTCAAAAATAATAATAGGTAAGGAAGAGATTATAGACTTTTCTTGAATACCAGATTCCACTTCTATAAATCAATTTATTTCAATTTTACTTCTTGAATCATTTCTAGCATTCCATCATAAATTATTATCTATAGGAAGAAAACATCATTGATGGAAAAACAATTCTTCCATTATAAAACATAAATTGAGGAGAATTGGTCATAATATACATAGATATTGTACAATGTTAGATGATAACTAAATATATCACATAATAAAAAATGTTTGATTCCCATAATGGTTTAGTGTATTTTTAGATGAGATACATAATAAATTTATTTTTGACCCCTCTAAAACCTATCCCACAAACTTTTCCACCCATGGAACCCTTTTAAAATTAACATATATAATACATGTATTCATAACTAGAGGAAATATAAAAATAAGAAAGGGAGAGATCCTATGTTTTGTATTGGTAAATATAGGATATAGTAACAAATTATCATAAGTGATAATAATATAGTTATTTGGGTGTGATAAAATGATCATAACATACCCATAAATATCTAAAAATACATAGACTATAAATCAGGAGTCATGGAACATTGATTTTTCATAAAAAATACATGATTCATTATAGTGTGATATATTCAAAAAAATACATGATCTATGTGTTCATATAACAATATGAGATATGTTTTTCATATAACTAATAAACAAAATTAATTTCCTTATTTAATTTTAACTTTTATGGCCATCATAATGTAGTTGATAGAGTTTTATAGTGTATTTGGTTCACTCAACATTCCCGTAAACATTATACATATACCTCCAATGTATGTTAGGCTTTCTCCTCATATTATATCATGAGATAACAATGATTACCTAGTGCACAAAGGGTCTATATAGTTCTATAAATACCAATCAAATATTGAAAATCAAGCATATGGGTTCCATAAGATTATAAAAACATTCATAATTTCATCATACTTTAATTATCCCATGTAAAAGAAACACATGTCATGAAATCACCCTTTAATATCATAATAATAGGTAATCTATAAAAATAAAAGGGATGGTTCCAAATTATAATATCCCTAGTGAATAATAATAATTCTTAAACGATGTTGACATAGATGAAAACACTTTAATTAAATCATTAGAAATATGATTTAAAAAATAAGAGAACATTTCCTGTTAATTTAGTAAATTCAAAAAGATAAAAATTCATAGAAAATTTTGAATTATATTTCCATTGAAAAATAAAATGGAAATTTTTAATTTTTGTTTGATAATGAATAATATTCATGACTAAATGAAAAGGTGGACATGTGGTAAATGTAAGAATTTTTATTATTTTTACACCCTTATAAAATAAAATAAAAACTAACACATATGAATAATGTTAAAAATATTCTTCTATAAAACGATTTAAAAAACCCAAATATATTTTTAAAACAACATAAATGACAATTAGGGATTATATTAGAAATGTTTTGGAATAATTTAAAGAACCTGGATATAGAAGAAAAATGATTCATGTCCAAAAAGACGATATTAGGTCGATTTTTAATATAATTAATATTTTCAATTTATTTTTGAAAAAAATGGGAATGAACATATATGAACACATGATGCCACAATAATGTATAGATTAAAAAATAAATGGATGGGGGTTATTATAAAACTATCATACAATTTTTATAATGTAAATTTAATTATAAATAAATCCTGATTAAATGTTAGATTGGAACATTAACACTTACATCTTTGGTATCCTTTGAATCAAAACTAATTGAAATAAATAATATGAAATGTGATGTAAAATAGAAATTTTCACAGTTAAATGTGAAATGTGAATTGTGATATGTTATTATTTGATATTGAAATTTAACTGGGATATAATAATTAATTATCATAAGTGAGAATAATATATTTATATGGGTTTGATAAAATGACCATAACATACACCTAAATATCCAAATATTCATAGACTATAAATCGAGAGTCATGGAACATTATTTTTTCATAAAAATTACAGGATTCATTAGAGTGTGATATATTCAATAAAAATTTCTGATCTATGTTTTCATATAATTATATGAAATATGTTTTTCATAGAACTAATAATATATAATCATTTCCTTATTTAATTTTAACTTTTAGGGCCATCATAACATAGTTGATAGAGTACATAGTGGATTTGGTTCACTCACCATTCCTGTAAACATAGTAAATATACCTCCAATGTATGTTAGGCTTACTCCCCATATTATATCATGAGATACCAATCCTTACATAGTGAACAAGGGTTCTATATAATTCTATGAATAGAAATCATATAATGAAAATCAAATATATGGGTTTCATAAGATCATAAAAACATTCATAATTTCAACATATTTTAATTGACCCATGTAAAAGAAACCCATGTCTTGAAATCATCCTTTAAATATCATAATAATAAGTAATCCATAAAAATAAAAGGGATGGTTCCAAATTATAATATCCATAGTGAATAATAAAAATCCTTAAAGGATGTTTACATAGATGAAAACACTTTAATTAAATAATTATAAATATGTTTTAAAAAATAAGAGAACATTGCCTTTTCATTTAGTAAATTCGAAAAGCTAAAAATCCACATAAAATTTTGAATTGTATTTTCATTCAAAAATAACATATAAATTTATAATTTATATTTGATAATGAATAATATTCATGACTACATGAAAAGTTGGACATGTTTTAAATGTAATAAAAAATATTATTTTTACACCCTTATTATGAAAATCAAAATTAATACATATGTATAATGTTAAACAAATTCATCAATAAAACGATCTAAAAACCCCAAATATATTTTTAAAACACCATAAATGACAATTAGGGAATAAATAAGAAACATTTTGGAATACTTTAAAGAACAAGTATATAGAAAAAAAATGATTAATGTCTAAAAAGATGATATAAGGTCGATTTTTATTATAAGAAATATTGTCAATTAATTTTTGACAAAAATGGGAATGAACTGATATGAACACATGAAACCACAATAAGGTATAGATTAAAAAATAAATTGATGGGGGTTAGTATAAAAATATCATAAAATTTTTATAATGTAAATTTAAATATAAATAAATCATTATTAAAAGTTAGATTGGACCATTAACACTTACAACGTTAGTAACGTTTGAATCAAAACCAATTTAAATAAATAATATGAAATGTGAATATCATTACAATTAAAATGGATGGTTCCAAATTATAATATCCCTTGTGAAATGTGAATATCAAATATAAACATTTCACATTTCTCATTTCACATTATTTCTTTCACGTGTGAAATGTGAATATCAAATAGTAATGTGAAATCTGAATATCAAATAATAACTTTTCCCATTATAATATCCATAATGAAATGTTAAATGTGAATATCAAATAATAAAATTTAAGTATATTTTTGATACTTATTTCATCATATTCGGATGGATATATTATAGTAATATGTTTTTTATAAATAATTAAACATAAAATAACTGTGTTAATTCAATTCCACCTTCATTCGATATCAAACTTTTTCATACACCATAACTATTCATAAGATGGTCTTCTGGTGAGACCAAAACCTATATTAAATATATATGAGAGTCAAGAATTAACATTTTTAGTTTTTTGTGGTGTTATGTTAGACAATTTGGGTGTATTGGTGAGGATAGTATCTTCCCTCTTATAAGTGACAGGATTAAAACCCTTGTATATACCCTTAACATTAAAGTAATATAATCTCATTTTCATAGGAAAGTGGAAGTACACATTAAAAAATTAAAAGATAATTATAATTCATTTTCAAATCCCCTAAAATAATATATAGATGTTGTTTTATTGATACATTAATCCTTATCTTTTAGTTTAACCCCCTTTAATCCAATTTTAACATTTTCTAGGAATACATAACTTTTACTATGGTAGCATATTTTATTATAGACCATGAATTTTACATTCTATAAATATTTAAATTTATAGAATAAAAATATGAAAACCATTATATCTAATCTGATTTCAAGAGTAAGTAAAAAATTATTTTTTATATAATAATAAAAAATTCAATGAAGAACATTTTTTAGGAAAATGAAAATTTTAACAAAAAAATTAATTTACCCTAAAATCTTATAACTATTTTTTCCCAATTAATTGATAGATTTATGGATATAGAAATAATATTTTATTACATAAAAGTCATGTGAATCCCAAATGGATTATTTTGAATAATAAACTAAATGAAAATGACCCAACAAATTAATTGGTTTAAAATCTAGTTTAGGTTCAAAAAAGTCAAGCATGGGTTTCAGAATTCATCATAGTAGTTTTAAGTGATTTTTTTACTCATTACATATGTCATTTTTTGATACAAATGCCCCATATTTTTCTATTTCATGATTATTTCGTAATGATGTCATTAAAGGTATAATATCTTTAAAAAATGTATTTTTTATTAATCACGAAAAAATAAAAATTTTGAAGAAAATCCCAAATTAACCTTAAGATATTATTTATATAATGAATTTAAATTGGAAGATAATTTTTTAAAATTAAAATTACAAAATTAGAGGAATTTGTATTTAAAATAAAACATATAATGAAAAATAAAAACATTGGTTCTTGAAAAATATTATTAGCAATGAATAATTAATGTAGTATATAATTTTTATTACTATTCACAATTCATTTCATTATCTTGAAATATATTTAAATTTTTATTAAAATAAGTCATCATTCACTTTATTTTTGTGATTTATTCATCAAAATTTATCTTACACAATAATTTATTCTAAAATCATTGGGATTTTCATTACACCGCCATTATATGTATTATCCCAAAAACATATATTAATATTATAAAAAATTTGATTTTTTCTTATGCATCATTAAATACATAGATTCATACATAGCTTTCTGAAACATATGGATTCTCCAAATTAAAATTGGCCATGTATATTTCCATGTTCTGTAATGCTTTATCTCTTTGATCCATTATCTCCATCGGTTTTTCTTTATAAAAAAATATCATGATCTAGTTGCATAACCTCATAATTTAGATCATGTGAAGGATCAAATATGTACTTTATAAAATTTCATATATGGAACCAATCATGTATTTTGGATAGGATCATTTGAATCACTATGTGATATGCTACAATTCTAATATGATCAAGAATTTCATTAGGACTGATATATCTAGGTCTCAGATTCTCCTACTTCAAAAATATCATATCTTTATTCCAAGGTTATATTCATAAGAATAAATCATCTCCAATTTATAACATTTTATCTAACAAATAATTATTAGAATAATTTTTTTTGTTAACTATGAGTTACTCTAACGTGGTACTAAGGGGTTCTAAATGTTTATCACATTTCCTCAAAATGATTTTGACCCAATAACTTCAGTTTTGAAAACTTATCCTATCATATTGGAGTTCTACACTTGTTTCCATAAATGTATTCATCATAATCAATCTAAATTATCATGTGAGACTAATATTTTTTTTGAAAATTAAACTATATAAATGCGTTATTCCCAACCAAATTTGAAATTTATTGAGTAATATCTCAGTATATATTCTTATGTATTAATGGTCCTCTTAGAATGATCATTATTATGAGGATAATACATAGTGCTGAATATTACACTATAGTCAATTATAGCAACAAAATTCAACAAAACAAATAGGTTACACATGGATCCGTATAGATATTTAGGATAATCATACATATATATTACATAATTTTATATGAATATTCAATAAATTACAAAAACAAAATCCTGAATACTGTAATTGTTTAGTGTCTTTGTATACATGGAATATAATATTCTAATTTGGGGAAACGAATCCAATTTATTCGATAATAAACATCCCCTTTAAAACAATTCACAAACATAACATACATAAAATAGTCATTATTACCTGGGTAAAATAAACATAATAAAGGGGGAGGTATGATTCTCAGTATGGTTACATAAAGGAGATATGTTAGCATAACTTGATCCTAAGAGAGTGAGAACATTAGAATAAAAATTTAAAATCATACCCTTCATATAAAATATCATAATATTGAATCATGGAATAAGGATTGGATCATCATAATACATGAATCATAATGAAATCAATAAACATGTGTCATCCACAAAATGTATTGTCATAATACATATAATTTTGTCACATAGATAAGAAAAGAAAATCATTTCCTTAGTAGTAAAGGATCATTTATGAATCTTATCTAGAAACTCCTTAGGTAGCTAAACCTCTAGGGTGGGACACACCACAATCCCCTGTGGTAGCCCTTTCCTCATGGAGGAATGCGATTAATCACAAAACTATTATATAAGAAATGGTTCACATCCAAAACCATCATAATGCAAAAATTTTATTAGTGAACCAGTTTAACAACTCTTCCTAGTCTTATATATCTTATGATATATAAATCACCTCCCAATGAAAAGGATTGACATACAGGTCCACCTATATTTATTTATAATGTATCCGCTACCTTGGACATATCCTAACCACAAACATTGTAATAACATAAAAAATTTCACATAATCAAAATCATACATATTTGTTCCACAAGATGATAAAACGTTCATTATATTATAACCCATGAAATGAAATTGGTTTCCTAAATGCATCACCAAGTCATAACCAATAAGAAGTGCTACGTGTAACAATCATTTCATCATTTCATCATAGAATAAAAAATGAAAAGAAGAGGGTTTCATAAGAGTTATATAATTGTATAATACATGGAAGAAAAATGGGATTAAATAACACATTTATATCATAAACATAACCCATTTATATAAATAATTTGAATTGTTTCCTTAGTTGATAACACCAACAAAGCATAAATTATAAAAGATGTCTTCGTAGAGGGGTAAAAAAATTTAAATATCAATTGTAAAATTGCTAAAGAAAAATATAATTTCATTCAAAATAACTTTGAAAACATATATCATTTTTAGAACCAATTTCGATTTAATATATCATTGAAAACATGTAAAATAATCAGTATAAATCATTGAAAATATTTCATTAAAAATTTCTTTTTTTTAAAAAATAAAATTTTTAAAATATATTTATTTTAAAATATACATGAAAAAATATTAATATATCTTCAATTATATTAATGGTCCTCAAGGTGGAATTTTTTTCATGTCATACAGGTTAAAATAAAAATTCCTTTCAAATTTTTTCTAAAATCCAAATTGGAATTGTTTGCAAAAGGACATAAAGTTCCCTTTAAAATATATTATTTTAAATTGAATTACATTGGAACAATTTACACTTAGAAATAATAGTATAATAATAAAATATTTTTTAATATTTTTTAAGAAAACATAGTTTTTGATAAAATTGGTTTTCATACTAAAGAGCGAAATACAGATGGATTTTGTAAAAAACTATTTTCACAACTATTTTAAGTACCAAGTGTCTAAAAATTGAAATATTACTTGAATATATCAAGAATAAAATGTGGAAAATAAAAATCAAGTATTTATTTATAGATGGATCATAATTTATTATCTTCATAAATATAAGCATAAACAATCCCAATAAATGACGAGATTATAACATAAAATCATTGTAACTTTGTGAACATTGAATCATAAACCCTATGAAATAATAATATAATATTTACCCGAAAATTTCCTTAGGGTAAATAAATTCATGATATTACATTGATAAGGGATTGTATAAAATCACTATGAGAGAATATAGGTGCATAACAAAACATACATCATAATGAATCAAAATTAAGATGAAAATCCCTCGAAGCAATGAAAACATTTGAATGAAAAACACTATGAAAGAGAGATCCATAAATGGATATATAAATTACCATAATTTTATTAATTAGATCCATCACTTGCATTTAGAGAAATTATTTACACCACATTGAGGAAAGATGTGGTTAATATTTAATGTTTCTAACAAAAGTAAATATTGAGACATAAATCCATTATCGTAAGTAACTACATCAATCACACTCGTTTAAATATACTGTATAATAAATATAATTTTGTAATAAATTTATTAACGTATGCACCTGGGTTTTGAACCTGTAATACATTGATGTTTTCATGATGTTATTCAAGAGTAGGGTGTTCAGATGACGTTTGATTCTGATCCCCAATGCGGCCGGAATTAAATTTTAAGTGCATTCACACTAGAAACACCACATAAAAAGAATAACTCAAAAAAAGATTTTTGGATTGGAAAACCAAGGGCACCGTTGAGTCCAGAGTGTTTCGTTTACACTAAGAGGGGTGTAACTTTCACGGGTGAGGCCATTAGCGGCCCGAGTGTGAGCATTATAACTTCTAAAAGGAGGATCAGATTAATATTTCATGACCACCATTATGCTCCGAATGTGGTCTTTACCGTAGGGGTTTCTTAACCCCGACCACGTTGAGAGTTTAGGTACATGCCTACTGGTGGGGGGTTAAAAAAATTAATTAATTTAATTCTTTATACTTAAAATAATACACTCACAAACTTCTCCTCTCCATTCATTTTATCCCTAGAGGAATGCCTCTAAACATTGTTCAATATTTCCCTCCTCTTCGACAAGGCAGTGGCATATCTGGCGGAACTTTCGTAAAGCTAGGGGCTACTCCCAGCAAGGAAAGAGTTTGTGTTTTCGTTTCTGAATTTCAAAATCTTCTTTTAATTAAATTAATTGCATCCTAATTCATTCCAATAACCGAGAAAATACCATAGTTGTGTAGAATTATATCAGAGCATTCTAACGCTCCTTACTGATCGAAAATCTGAGCCCCAGGGAGCTCAGGGTGGCCCGGGGAATTTTTCTGGCCAAACATGGTTTTCAGGTGACCTCCCAGACCGCGTAGTTGCGGTCCCAGGTGGCCGCGCGGTCCTAAGCTTTGGCGGTAGTCCTAGGTGGCTATGGTGCAGTCCCTAGAGGCAGTGGTGGCTGTGGTCCCAAGCAGCGGCAGCATGGCCCCAGGCGGTGGCGACGGGCTCCTAGGTCGTCGGTGCGGGGCACGACAAGGGCCGCAGGACGCAACCCCGCATGGGTGACAGAGACCAGCCAAAGGTGTGTCTCTGCTTGGGATAGCAACAGGCCACGAGGTCCAGTCGACTGGGTGCACCTTGGGTCAGTGGATGGTTAACGTGGAAGGGTCGCGGGCCGGGCCGGCCGGCGTGGGCTGGGCCAATCCGGGTGGACCGGCTAGATCGGGCCAATCAAACCCAAAGGGGTTAGCCCACTTGTCTTCAGACACCCTTAACTTCTACAACGGGTGTCTGTTTTTCTTTCTGTCTGCGGAAATGCCATCCTCGGTATAACACAAGAATTTTGAGATGGTCTCTGGGATTTTTAATTCCCACGACAAGGGCTCGGGAGACGACATGCTCGTTATGTTCCTCATCAGGATTCTCCATTCGGATGGCACAAACGCATCATGTGTTTCTTTTGGCACCGTCAGCGACGTTGTGACCCTGGCATTGAGAAGAATTTGTCTAGGGTGGTTTCAGGCGTTGATGTCGGAGATGAGACGTGGGCTCCACATGCCATCTTTTAAGCTGTGAGCACCGTTTTGTGACATTTTCATCAAACGTCCGTTCGGGGCGAATGAGTAGTCGTTTTGGCGTGTTTTTTCAAGAGCATCGCGATGACATAGTTCGCCCGATATCTTTTGTGACCGATCTGTGGGCCCCACGAGACGTTGTATGGGCATAAAGTTGTGTTCAATATCCTTTTCGTCAGGAGTCCATCTCCGGTGAGTAAGTAGCATATCTTACGTGTTTTTCTGTTAGGATTTCAACGGTGTAATCTGTTTGGGTATGCGAATCTTATTTCTAGATCTCATTAAATGTGAAAACATGAAAGGGAGTATTTCGGAGGTTCCTTTTACGCACTCCAAACCAATGCATGGTAGAAATTTTAGTGACACTCATTGATGCCTCATGGCGATGCAATGTTATCGGACAAGTTCCGGGTTTACCCTCCAGCCGGGCTGGGTAGTGGGTTACCCACCTACATATTGGGGTTTTCCCTCTTGTGAGGCTGGGCAGTGGGCTACCTGTTGAACTTAGGGTTTACCCTCCAGTGTGTTTGGGTAGTGGGGTTCCCACTGAGTTTAGAGTTTACCCTCCAGCCGTGGTGGGCAGTGGGTTACCCGAAAACCATTTAGGGTTTACCCTCTAGCAGGGCTCGGCAGTGGGTCACCGAATGACCTTTTATTGTTTATCCTCAATCAGGGCCGTGTAGTGGGTCACCTGATGACCTTTCAGGGTTCTCCCTCTAGTTGGGCAGGGTAGTGGGTTACCTGATGACTTCATTCAGAGTCATCCCTTTCTATGAGGCTAGTCATGGAATTTTCTCCGTGATTACTGGAGCGAGACTCTTGGTTTTGCGGTATAGTGATGAGACAATTTTTGCATGGGGGACTTTTGGGAATCATTGATAGATATCCTTAGAACTGTTGGAGACTTTTCCTGGGCTGATCTTGGAGATGGATATCACCTTACACACTCATTCGTGATTATTTTTGAGCATATATATATAAACCATACTTTTTTTTCAAACTCCAGGGGTTCAGTTACTCTCCTTCTACGAGGGTTAATGACACACGGGGTATACCACATGATTTCCGTGTCTATCTCCTCTTGGTTTGGACGAGTCTACTTCATTTCTTTTGTTGGGTTAAGCTTCACTCTCTCTATTGTACTCTTAGACATTTCATTGTTCGGTCTATTGACCACCGTTTTAATACCTCTTTGTTGCTCCCTCAAGAATTCGGGGAATCCTATTGAGTATATATATACTCACACCTACTTGGGCTTTTATCACACTTGGTGTGCCCTTGCAGATGACAGACAGGTCGATCTTGACTACGGAGGAGTGTAGGGGACACAGGATCTTGGGTTGCGTTCATTGGCCGTATAGGACATTCAGGTGTGAGACTCGTGATTTGTTTACTTTTGTTTACCTGTTGCTGGGTTGTGGCACCTTTCGGGATTGGAGCGTGTTTTTCCCTTTTTCTGTTCAGTATATTTTTAGTACTTTTCAGCACTGTACTTTTTTTTTTCTATTTAGAGGTTGATGCATGACTTGGTTGGGTTATATTTGTTTGCCCTTTGGTTATCATTTTACATGGGACTTCTGCATTGAGTGGGTTGTGTGTGTACATGTATGTAGGAAAATACCTCCCTGATATTGTTATTCCTTCAGCACTTGTCGCTAGCCCTTAGCCAATGGAGGCGATCTTGGGGTAGTTGCAGCTTGAGACAAGTAGGGTCGAGTCATGAAAAAGTGGTATCAAAGGTGGTTCGTTAATGGGAGTGTGGATTGTATGTCCCTAAAAATGAATTGGTTGGGATTTTGGGAAATAGTTTTGACGTGTCCCGAGGGAGGCTCTAAGGCCAAGGAGTCTAGTGATGGCACATGCGGCCAACGTATCTAGTCACCAGGACCCCGATAACCCACATCTCGACTCAGAACGCTGAGACATTTGTTGCAGGGAACATAGAATATGAATCTGGTAGGATTGAGCCTTTGAATATCCTTGTTGTGTAAGCTCCCCTTTGTTATTAGTGATATATATATGCTCATCTGATCATGGTATTCCTTGATAATTTTTAGGATACCCCCATGATAGCAGCCAGCCAGGTTACCCTCTCCAGTTCGTGATGATGACATGATGAAGCATCATTTTAGATACCCTCACATTATCCACTTCTTCCCAGTGATTCAGAAGTATCCCCTCCACCTGGAGATCATTGGTTAGTATCAGCAACACGTGCCGAGGTTGAGCGCAGGCTGAGTGTGCTTCGAGACATCCAGCATCAGCGGCCGCAGGAGTTCAACGGGGACCCAAATCCCCTGGAAACGGAAGGGTGGATAGATTTTGTGGACTTACTTTTCAGGCAGGTATGGAAAAAAGAATACTAGATGGTAGCACTAGCTTCCAGCCTTTACTTTGGGACAGACGGTCGTTGGATACACAGACCCACGACCAGTTGTCTCTCACGTGGGATAACTTCCAGATGCTCTTCCGGGAGGAGTACTACCCCTCTTGTGTATGCTCCGTTCGGATTGAGGATCATCTAGAGATGATGTAGTGGGGATGTCCATGTCACAGTACTCGGCCCGGTTTACCGATATGTCATGATACTCGCACGATATGGTCCGTGATACTTATTTCTGGGCGCGGAAGTTTGAGCAGGGTCTTCGCAGGGAGTTTTGTGCTGGTGTAGTACCCATGTGAATCCCTACTTATGTTAGGGTTCTAGATAAGGAAATCATGATAGAGATATTCTTGGATGAGTGAAGCCAACTGGTTGTGCCTAGCAGTGGCCGCTTCAGTGTAGAGTCTTTGGTAGTAGGTTTGCGGCAGAGAGATGAGCCTCAGTCGAGGAGAACCTTCGATGTCCAGAGTCAAGGGCAGGTTCGTACACAGAAGTGGTGCCGTAGAGCACCATGGAAGTCCAGAGAGAGCTGGTTCTATGTTTTTGATGGATAGGGTATCCTAGAACGGGACTGCCCTACTAGACATACCGTGCAGTCGTGGCAGGCAGTGGGCGCACCGCAGCGGTAGAGGCAACACCGTGATCAGGGATTCCCCAGGCGAGGATAGGGTTTCCCTCAAGAAGGTGGTACAGGTAGAGCGGCATGACCTAGAGGTGGGGTACGATGTTTCGAGGTCCTTCTATCTCCACATTGGGCTACCCTCGCCAGGCTTAGGGAGCTGGCGGTAGGGGCTGTGAGAAGCTTCAGGTAATGTGTGTTTGTGACCCCCTATCACATGAGATTGTCTGAGGTATGCTTGGTGTTTACTCTATGCTTGCATCAGTAATAGTAGAATCATCCACCAGACACTCCTTTATATCGCTGCTTTTGGTATGGGAGTAGGAGATTCCATTAGAGGCGATGACACCTACACTTAGCCGCGTGGTTTTTATAGGAAGTTCCTTGTTGGTGACCTTTATTTGCAGATAGTGTGAATTGTCATTCAGAGGAGGGGGTTTCACGTGGGACCTACACTTCATCATGATGGAACCATAAAACGTTATCATGGGAATGGATTTTATTTCTATGCATCACGCCCAGATCAAATATCATCATAGACGAGTCAGATGCGTGTTTTCTAATGGGACGAGGTTCACCATCCTTGGTGAATGAGGCCTCGTGGAAGAGCATACGGGTACTATGAGTAGGAGACCATGAAATTTTTCTCACCAGAAAGAGAGAATGGGTCTCAGATTAGTATACGCTACAGGCACCTAAATCCCTACCATTGTAGAGGACTACATGGACATATTTCAGGAGGATGTCCCGAGACTACATCCGAAGAATGGGATGAAGTTATTCATTGACTTGCATCCATGACTGCCTTGATTTCATGTGCGGAAAATTGTATGGAACCCACAGAGCTTCGAGAGCAATGAATTCAAGTGGATGAACTTTAGGAGAAGCGATTCATCAGGCCCAGTGTTTCCTCATGGGCGACTTCGGATTTGTTTGTGAAAAAGGCAGATGGGAGTCTACGGCATTGTGTGGATTATCATTGCCTGAATCAGGCCATGATAAAGAACATGTAACCTTTACTGTGGATTTACAACCTCTTCGACCAGTTGAGTGGTGTAAAGTGGTTCTCCAATATTGATCATTGATCCGGCTACCACCAATTGCAGGTTCGTGAGGCTGACATCCTAAAGTTGTATTTCCATTGTCGATATGGGCATTACGGGTTTCTGGTGATGCCCATTGTTGTGATGAATGCCCCCGCCATTTTCATGGAATTGATGACCCAGATCTACAAGCCATACGTTGACCGGTTTGTGGTTTTCAATATTGATGACACACATATCTAATATACAATGAAAGAGGAGCACACATAGCCTTTGAGGATGGTCCAAGAATTACTTCGAGATCACCAGCTATTTGGAAAGATCTCGAAGGGTCAGTTCTGGATCCATGTGGTTCACAATCTGGGGAATGTCATTACGGAGAAGGTATTGGCCGTAGATCCTGAAAAGATAGAGGTATTGATTTCTTGGGAGCCACCCAAAAATGTGTTCGAGGTGCATAGCTTCTTTGGTTTGGAAGGGTACTATAAGAGTTTTGTGGAATATATTTCCAGGATTGTTGCCGATTTGACCACATTAACGTGAAAGGGACAACCATTAACCTAGAATGATCAGTGCCAAAAGTCCTTAATGGAGTTGAGACAGATACTGAAAAGTTCTCTAGTGCTGAGGCTGCCAGAGGAGGGTGTTGAGTTCATGGTGTACTATCACTCTTGAGCAGCTGAGCTCGGGTGCATGCTTATGAAGCAGCGGGCAGTGATTACATATGGGTCGAGCCAGTTGAGGCCCCATGAGCAAAATTATGCGACTCAAGATTTAGAGATGGTAGTGGTGGTCTTCTCCATGAGGTTATGAAGACACTACCTTCTGGGTGAGCATTTTGTGGTCTACTCAGACCACCAGAGCCTCAAGTACATATTCACTCAGAGGGATTTGAATCTGAGGTAGATGTGATGGATAGAGTTTCTAAAGGACAATCATTTTGAGTTAGTCTACACTACATAGAAAGGAAATGTAGTAGCACATTACCTTAGCAGGAAGTCCCAGGCACGATTAGTGCGGGAAGATTTAGTGTAGTTGGCTTCCCTACAGCTGACCTTGGTGGAGCATAACTGTACGGCTTTTCTGCAGTTGATGGCGTTGAATCATTCGCTCCTTGAGCATGTGAGAGAGTCACATTTGGGTTATGTCAATAGATAGGTACTGCATGATCTGATATCCATGGGTGATGCACCTAATGGGTATTCTGAAGTAGGGAATCAAGAGATCTAGTTCCAGGGGCGAGATGTAGTACCAGTGGAGATACTGGAGGAGGTGATGTGGGAGTTCCACACTTATCACTTAGCTATACATCCCGGTGTGGGGAAAATGTACAGAGACCTTCAGCGGTAGTTTTATTGGTATGGCATGAAACGGAGCATAGATGAGTTCATTTCTTTGTATCTTACCTGTCAGCAGGTGAAGGCAGAGCATCAGGTTTAGGCAGGGTTTTTTCAGCCCCTTGATATCCCAGAGTAGAATTGGGATGTCAAATAAATGGACTACGTCACAGGGCTTCTGTGCATAGTGAAGGGACATGATTCCATTTGGGTGACAATGGACAGACTCATGAAGCCGTCACACTTCCTTGCAATCAGGGAGCAGAGCTCGGTGTAGAGTTTAGAGAAGTTATATATCCAAGAGATCCTTCGCCTTCCTGGAGTACCCTCAAATATCATCTCAAACCACAACGCATGGTTTACGTCGCGTTTGTGGAAAGGCCTTTAGGAGGCATTTGTGACATGGCTGCGGATGAGTACAACATTTCACCCCCAGACGGATGGGCAGACGGAGCACACTATCCATGAGTTGGAGGATATGCTTAGGGCGTGCGTGTTAGACATTGGACTGAATAGGGAGGATCACCTTCCCTTGGTGGAGTTCACGTACAACAACATTTAGAACTCTACTATCGACATGGAACCTTTTTAGGTCCTCTACAAGAGACCATGTAGGTCTCCATTTTGATGGACAGAGATTGTGGAGACCTCCCTTGTGGGCTCATAGTTTGTATAGGCGACGATGGAGAAGGTGTATGTCATTATTGAGTGGATGAGGACGACTCAGAGGAGACAGAAGTCCTAGGCAGACCGTCATCGCAGGCATTTGGAGATGGAGTCGGGGGGACCATGTCTTTTCGATATTCTCTCCACAGCATGTTACACGGAGGTTCGGATGGGGGGGGGGGGATTATATCCCTGAGGTTCATTGTGCCCTTTGAGATTTTGCACAGTGTTGGTGAGGTTCCCTAACATCTTGCTCTAACCCCACAGCTAGAGAGGGTGCATGACGTCTTCCACATGTCGCTAATGAAGAAATATATGGAAGAACTCACACACGTTATCAACTTGGGATATATGGACATCATGGATGGATACACCTTTTCGGAGAACCCAATGGCGATTGAGGACCTGCAGGAGCGGACACTGCATGGATGGACAATTCCTTTGGCTTGTGTGCTGTGGCAGCATTTGACAGAGCATGAGAGCAGCTGGGAAGGTGAGAGGCGGAGGCTAGCTAAGTTTCCCGAGATGTTTTTTTGTTATTTTTTCAGGGATGAAAGACATGAATGAGGGAATGATGTAAGAACCTGGATTTTGAGCCTATAAATCATTGAAATTTTCGTGATGTTATTTCATAGCAGGGTTTCCAAACGGGGTGTGATTCCGAGCACCAGTGCGGCAAAATTAAATTTCATGTGCGTTCACACTAGACACGCCAAATAAAATTAATAATTCCTAAAAAGATGCAAGGATGGGAAAACCAAGGGCACCATTGAGTCTGGAGCATGCTGTTTACCCTAGGAGGGGTGTAACCTTCCAGGCGCAACCCTTTTGTGGATAACGCCAACCGTGGCATTTTCATAATTTAGCAGCCACATGCATGAAGTTTATAACATTAGAATAGAGGCTCAGATTAAAATTTTGAGACCAATTTTGTGCTCATAATGTGGTTTTTAGCCTAGGGGCGGCTTATCCTCGACCCCGTCGAGATTTTGGGTATTGTCCTACTGGGGGGGGGGTTAAAAAATTAATTTATTTAATAATTTCTTGTTAAAAACATCCACCCACACCATTCACTTACCCATTAATTTTCTCCCTAGAGGAATCCCTCTTTACAAACATCAAGATTCCTCTCCTCTCTCGCAAGGCGGTGGTGTTTCCGGTGGACCGTTCGTGAAGCTACGGGCTACGCCTAACTGGGTAAGAGTTTGTGTTTTCATTTTTAAATGTCTGCATCTTCCCTGAATTAAATTTGTTTCACTTAATGTTGTCCAAACGTCGAGAGAGAACCCTAGTTTCATTGTATTCTATCCTAGATTTCTAAATCTCCTCTCGGATCGAAAATTTGAGTCTCGGGGTGCCAGAGGTGGCCCCCGGATGTTTTCTGGCCAAACTCGGTTTTTCGGCTGGGTCCTAGGCGGCAGTGTCACGGTCCCAGGTGGAGGCGCGATCCTAGAGAGGGGCAGCAGTCTTAGGTGGCGGCATTGGCCTCCCAGGCGGTGGCGGGGGGATCCCAGGTTGCTAGTGCGGAGAGCAATAAGGGTCGTGGCGCGTGACCCCATACGGGAGATCGAGAACCGCCAAAGGCGGGTCTCCGTCCAGGACAGCGACCTGCCACGAGGGTCGGTTGGCCGGGTGGACCATGGGTCAGCGGTCGGGCCGCATGGAAGGGCCGTAGGCTGGAGCTACAATCTGGGCCAGCCGGCGCAGGCCGGGCCAGGCCTGGTGGACAGGCTGGACCAGGCCGGTCCAACCAAAAGGGTTTAGCCACTTGTATTCGGACACCCATAACCTCCACTATGGGTGTCTGTTTGAGGTACCATAACTGGAAGTGAAATCCTCTTCTCCAGATGAAGTCATTGATATGGTCTCGGGGATTTTTGATGCCCGAGATGGGGGCTTGGTGGCATGAAACGCTTGTTAATTACCTTGCTGGGATTCTTCTTTTGGATGGCGCGAACACATCCAGAGTGTGTTTAAGGCATCATCAGCAGTATTGTGACCCTAGAGCTTAGACAAATTTGTCCAGAGTGGTTTCAGGTGTTTAATCTGAAGTTGAGATGTGTGCCCCACAAGATGTCTTTTAATCTCTAAACAGTGTTTTGCAACATTATTCATCAGATGTCTTTTCAGGGCGAATGAGTAGTCGTTTTGGAGAGTTTTTCCGAGAGCATCACGATGGCGCAGTTCTCCCAACCTCTTTTGATACTGAGGTGTGGGCCTCTTGAGATGCCTAATTGGCATAAAGTTGTGTTTAATAACTTTTTCGTTGGGAGTCTGTTTCCAGTGAGTAAGTAGTCTTTCTAGGTTGTTCTTCTGTGAGGATTAAAACGGTGTAATCTATTTGTGTGTGCAAAGATTATTTTGAGATATAATTAAATGTGGAAACATGAAATGGCATTTATCAGAGGTTCATTTGACACATTGTGAACCAACGCATGATAGCGATGTTAGTGATACCTAGTGATGGCACATGCAACGTAGAGTTATTGGACTAGTTCCAGGTTTACCCTCCTGTGGGGCAAAGTAGTGGGTTACCCACCATGGTATTAGGGTTTACCCTCCAGAGAGGTTCGAAAGTGGGTTACACATTGACCTTAGGGTTTACCATCCGGTAGGGCTAGGAAGTTGGTTACCCAGGGACTTTAGGGTTTACCCTCCAACAGGGATGGGCAGTGGGTTACCCGACGACCTGTTAGGGTTTATCCTCCAGGAGGGCTAGGTTGTGGGTCACCCAAAGAGCTTTTAGGGTTTACCCTCCTGTAGGGTCGGGTAGTGGGTCACTCAACGACCATTTAGAGTTTACTCTCCAGTTGGGCTGGGTAGTGGGTTACTCAATGACTTCCTTTAGACTCAGCCCTTTATATGATGCTATTCAGGGAATTTTCTCCATGATTACCAGAGAGAGACTATTGGTTGTATGATTCAGTGATGAGATACCTTTGGTATGAAGGTATTTTGGGCATTAGTGATGGATATCCTTAGAATTGTTGGTGAATTTTCTGGGTCGGAGCTTGGAGATCGAGATCACCTTACACACTCGTTCGGGTTTCTTGTAAAGTATATATATATATATATATACATATACATATATATATATACCCAACTTTAGTTCCCACTCCTTGGGTTCAGTTACTCTACTTCTAGGAGGGTCGAAGACACGGAGGGTATTTCATGTGCTTTCCGATTCTATCTCTTCTTGGTTGGGAAGAGTGTACTTCCTTTCTTTTGTTGGTTTGAGCTGTACTTTCTCTATTGTACTCTTAGACGGTTTTTTATTCTGTCTACTGATCACCGTTTTTGTACCTTCTTTTTTTCTCCCTTGAGCTATCGGGGCATCCTACTTATTATATTTTTACTCAACCCTGCATGGGATTTCCCCCCACATGGTGTGCCTTTGTAGACGACAGACATGTGAATTGAGACTACGGAGGAGCATAGAGGGCACAAGAGATTGGGCTGCATTCAGTGGTCATAGTATGACTTTCATGTGTGAGACTCACCAGTTGTTTACATTTTATGAACTATTGTCGTGTTGTGGCATCTTTCGGGTTAGGCGTGTGTTTTTTTATTTTTCTGTTTAGTATCTTGTTAGTACTTTTTAGTACTTTACTTTTTTTCCCTATTTAGAGGTTTATGCATGAATGTGGTGGGTTTATAGTTGTTTGTCCTTTGTTGTTTTACTCTTCACTTTTTCATTGATTGGACTGTGTGTGTGTGTGTACAGGTACTTAGGCAATGGCCTCCCTGAGATTGTTATGCCTTCGACACTTGTCCCTAGCCCATGGCCTATAAAAGCAGGCTTGGGGAACTTGCGGATTGAGATCGATAGGGTCAGGTCGTGATAATTAAATAACTATTCTTATATATACCATATCATATATTATCTAATTATGTCATTTTATACAAATTTTATTACAATTTCTTTATAATTTCACATTTTAGGTAATAACCCAATAGTTTTTTATATGATTTAATATTATAATTCTATTATTACTCATCAAATGATCATGGTTGAATAATATATATAATTGTAACCATATTATAAATATTATATATATTAATTATAAATTTCTTTACATTAATACATAAAATTTTGTGATAGAAAATGAAATACACTATTCATGGAGAGGTTATGTCATAGATACACATGAATGTTATTTGCATTTTTTTTGTTGAAATGAAAGAAATAAAGTAAAATGTTGAATTAAAAATAAAATTGTAATTTCTTATATATTATATTTTCTCATTAAAATTATCCTTAATTCCTTCCATGTAATGTGTGAACGAATTATATCACTTCACAAGGCAGTATTCATTCGTACACATGATTGACACAATCATAATCCAAAAAATTGGAAATAATGAAGTTATATATGATATAATAGTTAAAAAATAATCATAATACCATAAATTTAATATATAAACAATAAAATTATCATTATGTGTGTTAATGAAAAAATGAAAAACAACTATTCATGAGGTGGTAGTCTGCCTTACACACGAATGATGATTTCGTAACACATTTGGTGGAGGTAGAGACAGTTTAGGTCATTACTTTAACAGAAACACATATGGATATATCAAATATAATGAAATGTTTTATATAAACATGGTACATTAAAGATGGAATCATGCTAAGGATGAAAAAAATAGAAACACCTGTTGATTTATATTATATCGTCTTCAAGTATCCTCCTTAGGTTTTCTCTAGAACCCTTCCTTCGTAAGATTGTTCACTAAAATAAGGATTATGGGATGAGGGGATGGAATTTTTTAAGTCATTTATGGTGTTTTTGAAAAAAAACAAAATGGTTTTACAGTGTGAATAAGAGAAAAGAGAGGTTATCCTTTTATAAGTGTGAGAGAGGGCATACATTGTATTTTGGAAAGAATTTAGTATAGCTAGGTTTTTCATGTGAAATAAGGGGAAAAATGATCTATTAATGAATATTTAATGTTTTATAGTAAAAATATTTCTATAAAATGTTTTTAAATAGGTTTATATCTAGTTTTTCCCTTATCATTTTAGTTATATCCTTGGTAAAAACAATTTTACATTAACCAAGGTAATTAATATTAACTACCTTCACTATTTATTTTTGTTAAAAATTATGTTATAATTATTAAATAATATAAGTTATTATAATTCAAAATATATATCCCATTTTTTTGACTATTCACTTAAGTGACAAATTACAGTTTAAAATTAATCATGTAGACGTGATGAAAATGTGGGTTTCAAAAGAGAAAATGTTCAAAATTATAAAAAAAATTTCTATCAAGATTCTGTATAAAATTTATTCCAATGAAATAAATTATATTATATATACTATAAAGTAACAAATTTAACTTTAATAAAATTTTAAAATAATAATAAACTATATAAATAAAATAAAACAAAGGTTATTTTCAATTAATATTTATTATTTTCACTATTCATCTAAAAATGAAAAGTTTTTAAAAAAACCCCAAAACATTCCTTATGATTATTATAAATGATAAACTAAAATATTGGGATATTTTTAACAAATAAATTTTAAAAATGTTTCAAAAATTAAAAATAAATCAAAACTCTTAGACGTGACATAAAATAAGATTTTTGAGAGGGGTAATTTTTTAATGTACATGTTGATTTTATATTAACACTTTTTCTAATAATAATCATTATATGATTCTAAATTAATTATATATACATATTTATTTCATAAATTTCATATAAAAAATTATTTATTGAGGATTATTTTACTTAATTAGAATGGTAAAACATTATGCACATTAAAAAAGTTTTTAGAAAAAAAGAACTCTTTAAGAAAAAAATAAAATTATACTAAAATCCATTATCAAGTTCATTACAAATTAATTATGTAGATTAAATATAAATAAATAAATTTTTTATTAATTTAAAACATAATTGGCAGTAAAAATTTCTACATTATTAAAAAGAAATGATAACTTTATGAAAATAATTATTTTTTACTATTCACTAAAAAGCAATATTTCCTAAAAATAAAAAAAATAACAATAAGTTAATTTTGATAAGTTGATTTAAAAAAAGGATTTAGTTTTACCAATTAATATTTAATAAAATTACTATAAATTTTTTATAATATTTTATCATAAATTAATTGGTAATATTTTATAAATAAAAATTATTTTTTATTAATACAATTATGTTACTAGACATTGGATGCTTATTTACTAATAATTTTTATGTATATTTTAATTTAGTAGGATATTTATATACATATTTCATAATGTTTTATAATATTGATTATATCTTATTTTATTATTGGATTATGATTCCCCAAACTAAATGAATTTTAATTTCATAGATTAATGATGCTCAGTGACACATCGCATGCATGAATTCGAAGAAAATCATTATTGTGTGTAAAATAATAAATACTTAGAAATTCTGTGGAACACAAGACAAATTTAGTGTTTCATGTAATTCATAAAGAACACAATGTTGTATAAAATTGAGAAAAAATTAAATATATTTAAAAATATATATATTTCATTAAATCACTAGTTGTTACATTCTACCCCACATAAAATTTACTTCACTATAGAAATTCTTCTCGTTCATCAATGTTTTAACAATTTAAAATTACTTCATAGTATCCCATATCACAAAGATGAATAATTTATGTTCCCTAAAAAGGGAATGTTGAAAACATAAATTAACATAATTTAACTCATAAATTAGTTTCCTCATAGAAGAAAATTGGTGGGGCATGATGGTTTGGAAATAGAAGAAAAGAATAAATAATAATATAGAGTGATATAGATAATTGATAATAGAAAATACGGTGATCCAGTGAAATTTAATAACCGCAAAACAAAAAAAATTGGTTAAAAAACACCATTGATATCATAAAAAATTGATAATAGGACAAAAATACATTTTAGTAAACTTTTTATTATGAGGATATATAGTTACATGATTTAATTTCACTGAACACAATCTTATTCATTAGTTATTCCTTGATAAATTTTCACTTCATATCTTACTTAATGAAATGATGGAAATACATTTATGCATGAATAACTAACGATTAATAAGATCAATAAATATAATGATTAGCCATTCTGTCTATCAAAGGTTATCATTAATGAAAAATGCAAATCCCATGTTATTCATAAATATTTATACAGTTAAAGAATACATGATCATTAAGGCGTCATATAATGATAAACATAAACCATTTTGTAAATAGTATTCCTTATAACCCTTTATAAAAAATAAATTCAAAAAATTATATAGGTGGTCAGATAATTTTAAAAATTAACGCATCATTATTCCCCACAAACTACATGATGTATCTTTTAAATATCACATAAAAAACACGTGAATACCTTATTTATGTATTCTATTGTAACATGGTAATAACCTGAATTACAATAAAACCTCAATAAAATCATTTATTCTTCATCATAACTTGAATAATACTACAAATTACTGAATATATTCAATTGATCCAATAATTATATAAAATATATCAATGGTAACATAATTGTTTTTCCACAAATCATTAAGCACTTCAACATTTATCAGTATTTTCATATTTACACTATGAAAATAAATCATATCTTTATCCCAAATTTTTTTAAAAAAAATATTCCAAACATATTAAGGGTTATCTTAAAAATATCACAATTCCATTAAATCAATTTCAAAATCCATCAATACTATTCAGCATATTTTCTCAATTCCTAAATTAAGAACATATATTTTTTAAGACATATATATTTCAAAACTCATAAAACATAATACTTGAATTATAATACATAAAAAATTTATTCACCCCACTTACTTCTCAAACCATTAAATATTAGTCAACATATTATTAATTATATCTCATTACATTATAAACTCATTTATTGTCTCTTTATCATCATATATATAACTATTACACATACAACCTTCAAGATTTTCATCAGGAGGTTTCCCCTTAGGACATAAATTTTCAAAATTCCCAAACATTTCACATTTAGAGCATTTAAAAGTTATTGATATCTTAGGGATACCTTCCTTCTCATTCACTGTGATAACTGAGATTTTCATTATCCAAATGTAGTTATATTCTTTGTATTTTTATTTACCACTATCAAAACATCTTCTTATTCCTTTAAAACATACACATGGGTGTTTCTTCCCACAATATCAACACTGAAGAAACTAAATATTCATTACTCCATGATCTTAAATTTATCCAATATTCTGGGAATTAAGTGAATACAGAGATAATATCACTGTGAAAATATAATAGATAATAATATTTAAAAAACCTAATGAAGGCAATTCCAAATTATTAGACCTCATTTCTCAAGAAATTGAATCCACTACTAGGAAAAAATAGAATACCACTGGTTTGGATGCGTTGTTGTAGGAATCCAAAAGGTTGGTATATCCTATACCAATAGTTTGGAGGGGCGTTGGTTGTTATAGTGTTTGTATAGACCTATAACCGTGGTTTTAGGAAATCTATTGGAATAAACCTATAATATGTAATTCTTGAATCCATTGGTATAGATCATATAATAATGGTATTCTAAGGGTTTTTCAAAACTGCTGGTATAAGTAATGTAAAAAATAAAACTCATCTCAATTTCATCCTAGAACCTACCATTAATAATCCAACAACCTAACCACTATGTTAAGATGTATTTTCTTAACATAATTTTATAAATATATATGTATATTTCCACGTATTATAATTTTTTTTTGTATTTAATGTTATTTTACAAAATAATCTATAATAAATATTGGTACATATACCAACGGTTCTCAAAACTGTTGGAATAAATACCCATATTTATTTAATTAAAACAATAATTTTGGAATAGTAATTGGTATAGGTTGGAAAAATACCAATATTTTTGGAAAACAACCTTGGTATATGGTCCCTACAAGCGTGTTATACCAATGTTATCGGACAAAACCATGTGCATATGTCTCTATAAGGAACCTATACAAGCGGTTGTGAAAAAAAATTGTTATAGTGTCTCTAAAAGGGATATGTTCTAATGGTTGTGTCCAAATATATTGATATAGAGTCTCTCTAAGGTAACTATACCAATGATTTTATTCCAAACCAAAGATATAAGTCCATTGGAATAGCTCCAATTTCAAGTGGTGTTCCACTACCATTGAGACCTTTCACAATACAGTTTAATGTATAAGTAAAAACCATTTTAATGATAGATTAACTGGATTATCTCATGATACCTATCGATGCATAGTGGGGCTATATAATTTTAGTCCCCACCACCCACTACTTGTCTAAATAATACCTCACAACCAAATAATTGATTTAATTCATGAAACATTGTGCCATAATTTGAAATATCCTTATCAAGTAACGGACATAGATTTACCAATATTCCCCCCTTAAAAACAATAATATTCAATTTAAATCATGTTAGATATCAATTTTATATATTTTGATGTTAGTATCAAAATATTATGTTCAACATGGCTCAATTACAAGAGTGGTATTTAGTTTTAAACAACATTATTTTAAACATGTTTAAGCTAAACCACTTCACAATATCTTTAAGTAAAATATATAATTTGTACTTGGTCCTTAGTTATATTACCTAATTTTTATAATGAGGAATGATTTTAATATATCAGATTATAAAAAATGTAAGAGAATACGATTTCATTAAATCAGAGTGAATACGATTACATCAAAGGGTAATAATCATAATCAAATAAGTTTCAATTAAATTGAAGCAAATAGATCGAGTTCATAGATGTATTTATTAACATATTAACATTTATCGTATTCTTATACATTACAATAAAACCATTTGAAAAAAGAAAATGTGAATACTGTACTTGTAAGAAAAAAGTAAAAAAATAAAAACAATATAAGAATTACTTACCAATCAAAATAAATTAATCTCTTGAAACCATAATAGTAAGTTAGAAATATACCTTTTCTAAAGGTAACCCTTTTTTTATACTTATAATAATGTTTATCTATCCTAAACAAGGAATGATATCAATTTGAAGATTTAATTTTTTTAGTCTATCTATCCATAATAGGCCTTAATAAAAGGGATGGGTTCTATCTTGCAGTCCCAGCAGGACCTCGATCATAATATCAGATTCTCTGTCTTGTTATCCCCAAAATTCCTCCATAATTATCAGAAAAATATGATTCATTATTTCAAATCAAAAAATATTCCTAAGGGGATAACCTAAAAAGGTTACTTTAAAAATAAAAAACCTCTAAAAATATAAAAAATAAAAAGATTTTTTCATACATTGTAATCATCAGATCTCTTGACCTAATAGAATTTTCAACTGAGATTGATTTGCTCAGAATCCTTATCTCTAAATTCTATGAATGATAATTTATTTATATGTGATCTCCCAATGGTAAATTTTTTCCGAGTTTTTCCAAAGGACATAGAAACCAATAATTTGATCGCTCATATATTTTTGGCATATAATATTTTCTAACATCATATTGAATTTACACCATCACATTGTAAATAATGTTCCACTATTGTATATATGAGTTTTCTATTTTCATAATTTAATCTTCTTCAGTATAATGGATTTCTTTACAAATGTCATTATAAAAATATCTATGAGTGTGAATTCTATGTTAGTTGGTTTTGATATCAATCCGATTTTAAATAGTTAGTCTGTATGAAGACAAGACATAAAGTATACAATATTATTTGATAATTTGAATGTGATATTAATATGCTCCATACTCATTACGATAATAATAATGAATAATTTTACTTAAAATTCATGAATAATTTATAACTCTTTCTAAGAATTGTTAATGTATATTTTTTATACAAAAAAAATATAAAAAAACTTTGAACATATCAATTTAGTAATCAATTTTCTAAGAAATTTTTTTATTTCCAAAACAAATGGAATGGAAAATTCATAAGTAAATCATTTGATTTAATATCTCCCCCATTTTTGAAAACCAAAATCAATAAAAAATAATTAAAAAAACATTGGAAAACATTAAATTCATTTTTTAGGTACTTTTTATTAAGAATTGAAAAATAATGCTTAACACCCATTATGTCTTATAACTTATTTGAATACAATGATGAATACGAGTAAATCCTCCTTAGGATTAAAACTCCCACAAAGGATAAAATTCTACTCATTAATGGAATTTTCCCCATTTTTAATAGAATAAGAAAATTTCACAAACAAATATGATTATTGATACCGATTTCTAATTTTCAAAAAAGGAGGAAACGTATCGGGTTTTCTAAAAAGGGATAGAGAAAAAAACATATGAAACAATATAATTAACTACTTGATCATCCACTAAAAACAAATAAAAATACATCCAATTTGAATTGGAAAACATTTAAATAATTCATAAGGAGATTAATATGTAATTATTTGAAAAAAACGTTTTAAAAAGGGAAATACAATAGGAGTTCAAAGGAAAAGATTGTTAATCTTTCATCATTAATTATATATGAATGGCCTTAATCTTGTTTATAAATTCTTATATTCCTAAAAAATTTCTATAACTTCGTCAAGGGACTGAATTTTCTCTGATAATTCATCATTTTTATTCTTCATATCAATGATTGCATCATAGTAATTTTTGAGTCTTTAAATATTTTACTGCATATATTTCAACTTCCCATTTATTTCATTCAGTTCATGAGTCTGGATATCCGTTTTTTTCTTGAATTACTACATGAATTTCACTATATCCAACACAAATATATAAAAATAATTTGATTATTCTACAAATTAATTAATCATTTCTTCAAATTTTTAATAAATTCTTTATGAATATTGACATTAGCAGGAATATTGTGAGAATATTTCACCAATTTGTTTCATTCTTTATTATGAGATTGAGAACATTAATGAAATATTTTATCATCAACTTCATTTGGAATCACTATATCTATAAAAACATTTATTGAATCTGATTTTTGGATTGTATTTTCATTAATCAATCCAACCTTGGATTATATTAATGAATAGAATGAGATAGTTCCTTCAATTCTATATAAATCCTGAATTACGTAATATAATAGAAGAACCATTATCATATTATCTAAATTAGATACCTTAGTATCAGGGATTTGAGGATGGATAGATCTTATTACCACTTGTTTTCCAATATTTGTCATCTTTCATTGACACTGTTTTGACAAATGCATTCTCGACTAACATACCATCAAAAATATCAATGAATCATCATCAATAATTTTGGTTGTATTACCTTGACAGATTGATTTATGAAATTGTTCGACCTTTTTGGAAGATGACGAATCTTCTTTTATCTAATGAGGATTTTTTCTTCTCCGGACATTCATATTTTAATTTTTGATCAATTTTTAATGTTATAGATTATTATTACTAATGTGATGTTCTGAATGAAAACATATTGTATTTATTATCTTCTTCTTCTTCATCATCTTCATTATATTCTCCATATTCATAATTATTATCATTTTCAACTTCTTCTTAATCATATTCTACATCATCAGATACTTCTTCTTCATTGTTTTTTTCATCATATTAACTTATTTCAATAATAAATTCACTATAGTTTTTCGAAAACCTCAATACCTATGGAACATATGTCCATTTATTTAATAAAATCATCATAATTCAGAGAATAATTCCTTGAATCGGCCTTATTAGCTACTATTAATTCATCAATAACATTATCATTTCACTAGTCTATAGTAGAGGTAACTTCAGTATCAACAGTTTCAGTTTTTTGAAAGGAAATTCTAGCATCCATATTTATTTGATTAGTGTAGTAGGAAATAAAATGATTTTTTATAAGGGTAACTCCATTATATTAAATATGGAATCTATAATTAATACTTATTATCATTTCATTTTCAATTTATTTTACCTTGATTATTCTTCTAGAACATCGATATAATGATTTTTAATTATTTAGCTTTGGATCGGTGATGTCTGATTTGAGGATCTTATTATTTCCTCCATTCCTTCTCTCTAATCCATTAATCCCTTAATTCATTCAGTACAAACTTTTTCTTTATTATTTTTTTTAGAGGGATATCTTTACATTCCTTTTCTTATCCTACCCACCCTGGTCAACATTCTTTTTCTTTTTCTGAACACCATTTTATAGTTTATTAGAAGTTTTTACTTCTGAATATGTACCAAAAGATATATCAATAATCATATTCTATTATTCATAAAATCCAAACCTTATCATTTTCTGAATATCATAATCAATGTAAATAATTTTCCTCTACTTTGGCATTGACTTATTTGAAATGTTAAGGAAAATTATTCACTCATGCATTAACATTGTAATGAATTTTTAAAACATAATATTCTAAGACCTAATAAAACCAGATATGATTTTTAAGATACTATGAAATATGTGTTTTATAAGTTCTATCTTTCCAATATTCTGAATGAAATATAAAACAAAAACTTCAGTTATTTTTAATATATCATGTTCCACATCTCTTAGTATTTTGAAACGATGTATCCAAAAAGGAATTAGTCTATTATTATGAGTGAGTTGAGTCACCTTACTAAAATTTTCATAATGATCAAATAATCAATCATATTATTTCTTAATATAAAAAGAACCAAGATTATTTGAAAACTAATGTTATGGGAAAAAGGATTCTCCATCTAATGGAATTCTGAACAAAATAGTAGATTTTTTAAAATAAAATTGATAACCATTTCGATAAATATTGAATTTTATATTTTTTCCCTTCCTCATTAAGAAACATAACATAAGTATAAATTTCATGATCTATATCATGATAAAATATGTTGTGATCATCATCGCATTTTTCCATATGAAAAGTTTCTAAACATTGGAATTTTATAATTTTCTTTAGAGTAGAATCATAAATTTCATAAATTTTTTTCCCAACTATCCTTTCTCTGAATATTTACCAATCATTGAAATCCATAGTTGTAAGAATCACATTCATGGAAGAAGCTTTAGATTCTGACATTCAAAATGGTTTTCAGACTAGAGTATTTTGAATGCAACAACACTTTGGAATAGGTAGTATGAATTTTTTTTAATGTGGGACATGGGGTTCCCGCCATTATATAGGAAAATGAAGTGACAATTTAAATTCTAAAACAAATCAAACAGTCCATATTTGATGAAAACTAATCTATTGGTTGAGAATGATCTGAAGAAATATTTATGTTTTTTTAAACACTTGTGTTTTTTAAAGATATTATAATATTGATAATAAATAATTTTTGATGAATTACAAAAAAAAATTAAAAAAAATAAATTAAATTACTACAACAACAATAATAAATCATTTTAATGAAATAGTAAAAAAAATTAAAATATAGGTAGAAGTCCTTTTGATGTTGAAAAATGTCATCGGTATAGATACCAATGTTCTTCATGTATCTTTAAAACTAATTAGAAATTTTTTTTAAAAAATATTGAATATGAATGTTTTAATAAAAATATACAAAATACCAATATGTAAAATAACACATAGAACTAAATATAATATTAAAAAAATTCAAAATCATTATGAAAACAATTTCTGAATCCAATATATTTAAAAAAACATTAGTCAAGAAAAATTGTATTATTTCATGAGCCTGTTGATACCTTTATGAATACTTACTCTGAAATTTTTTTAAAGACAATTTATTCTTGAAAACCCATAACAATTATTTTAAGAAATCTAAAATTTTGAAATACAATTATTTGAAAAAAACAATAAAATTTACCCCCCATGAAAATGAGTAACATAATTAAAGGAGATGGGTAAATAAGAATTATATATGAAATATCACTTCACATTGATCAATCCAAGATTCTTGTTTCATATAGTCTTGTATATTTGAGGGTAAGGGTTTTGAAAAAATATCAGTATGTTGTTCTGTCATTACAATAAATTCTAATATGATATACTTTTTAGTGTGTGAATCCTATGTAATTGATGGATAATATCAGTGTTTTGAACAAGAGTGATGTGTATGATTAATACATTAATAAATTGAACTATGTTTATCATATAGTATTTGAGTTTTAGTAAAACTCATTACATAGTTAGAGTGTATGTGTTGTTTCCATAACACTTGGGCACACCACCTTCCATCTACCATGTACTTGTCCTTAGTAGTGGAATGTGATAAAGAGTGTTGTTTCCTACAAGAAAAATAATCTAAATAGTGTCCTATGAAATTATTGGTTTAGTATATGATTTTACTATCCATTCTACAACAACAAATGTTTGATTTAGAAAAACATTTTTATTGGAAAACATTTCAAAAATAATAAAAAATACCTATTTCCATAGTTTACTTAAGATAATGAAAAATTATTTCTGACATCATTATTATGGAATTCTTTTGGATTATCATGATATATTTCACATAAGCATACTGATGAACTTATATATGGCCAAGTATTTATTATTTAAGTTAAACATATTATCAATCCTCTATTTTTTTGATCAAATGGTTTCCCCACATTATTAAGATCATTTTAGTTTGAGTTATCGAAGAGAGTACAAATACTTTTTGAATTGCCTTATAAAAATCTATTAAGAAGATATTTTATATACTTATGTTGATATATATATATATATGTTCACTATAATTTTAATAAAATTTGAAAACAAATAAAACATGTTAACTAACCCATCATACTCATCTGAAACAATAATTTCATCATATCCAAAAATGAATATGTTAATGTTTTTTGAGTTAACCTGAATATAATTTCCTCAAAATAAATTTGAACAATAATAATTTTTTTTCTGGAAATATTTTATAAAATGTGTTGGATCTATATAATCCATTAATAAAATTTCAGTAATAATCCTTTTAATCTATCACTCTATGCTATAGGTGCTTTTTTAAGTCCATATAATGTATTGGTATGATTATAATCATCTTCAAGATGTTTTTTATTTTTCCTGACCAAGGGGTTGTTCAATAATGTAATTCTTATGTGCATATCCATTAAGGAATTCACACCTCACATCCATTTGAAAAGGTTAGGAATTATGTAATACTTCCAAGTCTAATAGATTACAAATTTCTTTTCATTTAGATACCATTTCATTTGTTTATTTATTGTCTATGTTTTATTATTGATGGCAACCCTTATCAACTAGTATTTTTTTCGAATATTTATTTTATTTTCAAAACTTTTTTTAAATCACATTTTACTCCAATTAAAGATGTTTCTATAGGTCATTTAACCAAGGCCCAAACATTGTTCCTATCAAATTCATTGATTTCATCATTCATAGAATTAATCCAATCCTCATCACATAAAGCCTCATTTGGATTCAATGTTTAAAATTTGGAAAGGAACGAGAGGTGTAAAACATCATTTCATAATGAAATAAAAGTCCTAATAGGTTGATAAAAATATCCAATGATAATATCATTAGGATGATTCTAGAGAAAAAACTAACTTTACTGGTTTGGAAAATTCAGTTAATCGACATAAGGTCAAAAATATTCTTAAGTAAAACATTATAAAAATTCTCATAGGTATTTTCAATATGAGAAGAATTTTATAAAATAGGTTGAAAATCAATTTTTGACATAACATGTAAGGATGTTGGTTGTGGATGTTTTGGAACAAAAGGATTATATTTATCCAATTTTACATGTACTATTTCCTAATCATTTAATGAATTTTTATTATAAACACTATAAGCCTCAGAATTATTAGAATAAGCTAAAAATATTCCTTCATTGGATATTGGTGAGAATTTTTGAAAGATATATTTTTCATTAAATATGAATAATTTTCTGAAAAAATCTATTAAATAAGATACCTTTTGAATTAAATATTTCTATAACTCATAAAGAGTTTTATTAAGAAAATGTCAAATTGAAAATTGTTTTATATTGTAGTTTCAAGCACTAACCAATTCATCCAACAACTTCTTAACATATAAGTATTTAGTAAACATGGTTCTTGTTATTTATTAAAGAATACAGTTTATTTTTTCAACAACACTATTTTTATGATGAGATCTTAGAGAAGTAATGTTATGTTTTATGCCTTTCATAATTCAAAAAGATTCAAAATTGGAATTAAAAAACTCCACACTAGGATCACTATAAATATTTATCGAAGAAATGTTTTTCATATTCTTTACTTTGGAAATAAAAGAATTAAAATAAATATGCCTTCATATTTATTTCCTAAAATTTTGACCCATTTTTATTGAATGAAATCATCACCCAAGAAATATACATTGTATTTTCCTCCAATACACACAATTTTTATAGGACCAAATAAATCCATCTGCACTAAATATAAATCCTCACTATTTGAGACATAACTAATAAATTTAAAATTAGGATAATGGTTCTTATCATATTGAAAACTATCATAGAATTTTTAATAATCAATCCATAGATATGGTAGATTCTTAATAAGAATTTTCTATGTTAACATACAATTGTTTCTAAGGTTACAGTATCCTGACCCTCTTTTCCATAACCTAGATTTTTATTTCATTAAACAAAGAATAGGTTTGCCTTGCCTCTTAGTGAATTCAAAGTCAATTATGTAAACATTCTCATATCGATTTTCACAATGAATATATTCATCCTTGGAATTGTGTACTACACAGTTATAATTTAAAAAATTTACAAGCTAAACTTCATCAAATAATTGGCATATGATTATAAAGATGTGATTAAAACCTATAACAATTTTTTTAAATTAATGCATTACCATGAAGAACATTGTTACCCATACAGATAATCTCTCCTTTAACATTATCTCCCAAAGTAACTTTTTAACCACTCATCTTGATAATAATTTCAAATAAATATTTATTATTTGTATATGATCTTACAATAACCGTGTATAAATTATTTTTGTTGTTGTTAATTTCTTTTTTTTTCAGAGAAAAAAATTATACTTTTGGCACCCAAACAATCTTAGGATCAATTTAGTCTAAAAACAATACTTTATGAATCTATATTTTTTAAAATTTACTTTTCCAGAAACCTATGTATTGAACATTATTATCTAATTTTTTTTAAATTTCCACCACATTGACATTTGTTACAATTTTATTTTAATTTTTTTTGACAATTTAATTATTACAAAAAAATGGTTTTATGAGTAAACCCCATTCTAGAATTTATTCCACGAGGAATAATTTATTTTCACTTTTTTCAATGTTTTCTTTAACAATTTTAATGTTTGAAAAAATATCATCAATGATGTAATTTAAAATTTTATTTCATCAAAAAAATTATTATCCTCTTTAGTAAATGACTTTGAAATGATTTTATTAAAACTAATTTGTATACTATATCTTTCAGAATTAACATTTTCTAAATCATTTGAAAATGATTCTTTTTTAGAATTGAAAATATAAATCACTTTTAAAATTTATGATATTTTATTAACTAAATCACATATTCTTGATTTAGAGTTATCAATTTTTCAAATAAAAATTCAATTTTAATTTCATGTTTTTAGAATATCAAGATAATTCATCATATGAAGGTAAAGAATTTGCATCTTCTGAAGATGATTCTTTATCAATAAGTTATTGAATACTTATTATCATGATAATTAGTAGTTAGGGAAATATTAGAAAGGGATAATGTAGTGTGTACATTGGTTATAATACAAATATATTCATTATGCCTTATAGAAATAAGACCAATGTTCATCTTTTTAGAATTATTATTACTAGAAGGGCTATCTGAGGAGTATCCTCCACATGTATTCTAAGAGTCATTAGTTTTAATGAATTTATTTTTACAAAACTTATAAAACACTTTTAAATTATGATTATAATATCTTTCTTTTATATTCTTTCTTTTTATCAATAGACATTCTCATCAGATATGTCTAAATTTATTGCATTCATAACATGTGAATTTATTCTTCTTGTAACCATTATCATTATTACCATTCTTATATAAATATTTAAAATCCTTTGTAATGAAATCATGTACATCCTCCGAGCATGTTTAGATAATTTATGGTAGAATAAAACGTAGTAAAATAATTAAATTTAATAACAAGTTACTTCTTTCATAATGATCTAACAACTTTATCATGAGCATTATCTTTATATGGTAATGTTGAATTGAAAACAAAACACCAATTTTTATTCTTTATTTGATCATCTTATCTCATTAATATTACATAATACTATATATGAGGTCCAATAATATCATAATGAGTGACATTATTAACCTTTCTAGTTTCATTAATAATTTTCCTCTTAGACTACTATTTATTTTTAATGATGTCTATAAAATATTCGACATGAATCTCATTATATAAATCTTTTTCAATAATATATTGTAGAAAATTTATAATCATCACAAAAAATTGATGTATCTTGGCAACAGATTATCTAGGTAAAATATCCAAATCATGAAAATCATATATTAGAATTACTATTCATGATTCTATAACATTTTACATAAAATAGTGTGTAACCTCATTCTTTTTCTAGATTCTAATTTCACCTTCATGGAATGATATTTTTCTACATATTCTTCTAGTCATTGAATAATGAAATTTGTTCATAACTCTATAATTTACTAGATACCCTTTTCTTTTCAGCCGTAGTAAAGCCTGTACGTTCATTATATGATATTTTTTATTCTCCAATCAGCATGACAAAATTATCAACTATATTGTTGATAATGGAAGTCTGAATTCTATCTATCCAATATTGATATTCTTCTACATCAAAAATAATTAGTGAATTCGGATTGACCTTTCCTATTGAACTGACATCAAAATAGTCCATCTAAAAGAAAAATAATCTTTAACAAAAACATGTTAGCGTAATAAAATTTTATAAACAAAAATTTTATATTCAGATATAAAAATCCTTTAACTATAAATAAAAAATATTCATTATATATTTTTGTTGTAGAATCCTGCATTAATACCAATAGTTAGATATGAATATGAGTTATACTGATATATATATTAAAAGAATATTATCTATATTGCACTATGACAAGAGGGGGTGAATTGTAGTTTTAAAGAATAATTAGTTTAAATGAGTCTAAACTGAACCAATTCACATCCTCTTTATGTAATAGATTATATTCAGACAAGGCCCTTACTATGTTGACCTAGGTATCGTAATCTGGAATGATTTAGATATATTAGAGTATATAAAATGCAATCAAATAAATTTTATTAAATATTAGTAAATAATACCATATCAATGATTAGTTATAGTAATCGCATAAGTTTCAATAAAAATAATGTAGATAGAAGGGATTCACATAAGTTCCAATTAACAAATTAACATTTATCATATTCAGATAGGTTACGAAAAAAATACAAACCATGATTAGTGGAATACAATACATGTATGAATAAATTAAAACAAAAAGAAAAAATATAATAATGACATAGTAATTAAAAATTAATTGATATCTTTTATCCTTAAGATTTATTAAGCACAAACCTTGGCTAAAGGTAATGTCACGAACTAGCCATGGTACCCTTGTAAATAGTTAACTGAGCAGAACCTAACATGGCCTGAAGGGCATTTCTGATCCCCCTGGGTTGGTGACTAGCACCTGGCATCATAAAACATGAATGTGGGAAAATATTTTAAACAAAACACAGAGAAGGTAAAAGAGACAAGACAATATTCATAATAAAAGGGAGCTCCACTGGGAACAAAGTACCACTATAGAGAAGGAATAATATCCCAATGCACTACAACCAAATTAATAAAATGTAAACAATTTCCCCAAGGTTCATAAATAGTCAACTAACTAAGTCCAAATCTCAACAACTAAATCCACATAAATGATATCCATTCCATTTACTCGAACTAGGAAGATAAATGAATGAAACAACCTAAAGGAAAAACTATGGTGTGATACTAATCCCTATATGATAAAACCAATGATTCCAAAAAGATTCCAAATATAGAATATCCAATGAAATTTTTTTAATTTTCAAAATAAATAGGTTTGATAATTCAAAATCATATTTAAAAAATCATGTTATACATTTTCATAATAATGGAAAAATATTTTTAAATCCCATACATTACTTTACTAGATACATAATATTTCTAATATAATTTCCTAAACAAAATAGTTAAATAATGTAGTTTATGTAAATCTAATAATGGCATGTAGTGTAGTTTTGAAACTTTTCCATCCATTTATATCTCAAATATAAATAATCAATTGAGAATCATGTCCATATTCCATATAGGTATGATAGTATAAACCATCTATTAGATTCCACACTCTTTAATTGATCGTAGGAAAATGAGTATACCCACATCCCGCTGACACTAGCCAGAGGTGACTTTTCACCCTCTCATCAGGGATTTGATGCACCACAAGTTTGATTTAGAATGTTTCAACAGTGTAGAGTGTATCCAATTAACTTATAAACTACCTAAGGATTTAATGTGCTCTTACATATTTGGAAACACATTTTATGACTGCATAAAATATTATAAATACCATTCGTTCATCTTAAAATACCAATTTAATTCCATTTAATACCAAAAGGATTTTTAATAAAAAAACATGTCCTTTCTAATAGATAAAACCATTAGGTTTCTATCAAATCATTTTTCAAAAATTTAACATGTTTTAAATACATTAAAAACTAATTACAACATCCTCGCAATTCATTTAAACTAATAATTCAACATATTAATTGAAATAATTTCCCTCGAATCGAACATTTAAAAGCAACAATTTCAATCATCCAAATTCTATAAATAATCCCCAATTCAAAGGAATTGTAGGTCTTCCAAATTTCTGTTCCAAAACCATTTCATATCTTCTAACTCAATGGAATTGAGTTTTGTTAATTTACCTGAAATAAAAATTGAGAAATTGAATATAAATAAAAAATTTAAATAAATCAAGAAATAAAAGGATAATAAATTTGGATATTTGGGAAAGAACCACCTACCTCATGGCTGTCGATGTAAGTGGAAATGATAAACCACCGAATGTGGTTCAATACACTTCGTGAAGACCTTATTATTTTAAGTATCGACACACCAATGATCAACAACCTTTAAGGGTTCCTAAGTCAAAAAATATTATATTTTAAAAGGAAAATAAATATCACAAGGGATAATGAAATCTCTCTCCCAAATAATATTTGGATTATCTTTTTATGTCAACACATGATTCTAAAAAATATTACTCTGAATAAGTTCAAGAAAAATTCAATAATATAATCTATTTAAATTATAATGAGAACAGATGTGGTAGCCCTGTATAATTATTAATTATTAATTTAAATAATTATCCTTTTATAGTTTCACTATTATGGTTTGATAAAACTATTAATTATCATTTGATAATTCATATAAATATATTCAAAAATTTATTCATTAGAAATTTTCATTCCGCAAACATATTATGATAATTTGTTTCAACAAATTATCTACTGATAAATTGATGCAATTATCTTATAACAATTTTTCTTTCAGTTATTTTGGATAAAATTTTCATTTACCTTTGATAATTCAAATAAATTATTATATGGAAATTTTATAAATTATATCTCAATACAAAAAATCAATTATAGTTTGATAATATATTTTCAATGATCAATTTAAAAAGTTAATGAAAATATGATCAATTAATACCATTGATTCCTTTGAAAAAAAATATTATTTTTCTTCTACTAATCAAGACATATTCAATCATAATGATGGACGGAAAAATTGATCAATAAAAAAAGTATAAGAGATATGGTTGAAACAAATCACAAAAAAAATCAAATAAAGTGTAGATAACCGACCTAGGTACCACATGGATAGAAAAACCACACTCCTGGCAGAATAAAGATGAATAAATTAAATCAAAATAGAACATCAATAATATCTATCGATGATTTGGGGTCCATCAGGATTGAAAGAATCAGTAAATAACTAAAGAGATGTGATTATTCTATTAAATTACCCAAAACACAACTTTTAAATTCCACATATAAAATGACCAATTTATAGCATTTATAAACACAAAAATCATTGCGGAGTCATTCATTCATCATAATTATGCCCAGGAATTTGAAACCATTCGAAAAAGACAAGAAATGAATGATTTTGAAAGCTCGTGTAGGTTATAATGGTCATCCGGCCGTTTTGGAGAAGAGGAAGAGTTAGTTAATTAATTAATTTATTTAGGAAAATTAATTGTTTCTCATAAAAATTAAATAACACCAAAAGCCCGATTTTCACAAATGTTATGGCCCATCTGGTGTAAACCCCCCTTTTCTGATATAACAGTGTTCTCAGATTACTCTAATGTTGAACCATTTGAGAGATATGAATGATTTATTTTATTTATTGATGAAATAATATTTTATAATATATATATGGTTATTTTTATGAGAGTGGCATGCAATCTCCAAATGAATATAAATTTTATACCCCCTTCTTCGGTAAACTACAAATTCTTGTCTTATCGATAGTCTCATATTTCCCATTCAACACACCTTTTATGAGATATTAAATTATTTTTAATAAAATACTATATTAAATATTATTTTAAACATTATCTCAAGATCAAGGCATTCATACATCTAGAGACATTGAATATTATAACCCACCTATTGAGAACACCACATTTCATAAATATCTATTATATCAGATTCCTCATTCGATCCACATTTTGAGAGTTATTTATTTGTTTTTAATAAATTAATATGAACTTAATATATTATAATGAATATTTTTCAGTCATCATCAATACTTTATGGGCCTTATAATATCATACTAACTCCATGTCAAACTGAAAAAATATTCAACTAAATAATCCAATTTATTAACTAGAATTTAATACATTTATCAATTTATCTAAATATTTCTAACAAATCAATTTTTCCAACCTATGATATTAATAATTGAACACAATAGGGTTTAAGGAATCCTGAGAAAAGTAACGGGATGTTACAACCTCCCCAACATAAGAACATTGTTTCCCCAAAAAGACTGTGGAGAAGCTTCCGGGTCTAAACTATGTGGTCATTGCTCACTAATTAGGGCCTCCCTCTCTCGTGTCTCAAGAGAAATATAATAATGTTGTTATAGAACATGGACTAGAGGTATTTTCCTCCAAAAAGTACATAGGTCTCAGAATCAATAACCCTAATTGTCCATAAATTCACAAATAAGACATTCTCTACATCAAGATCATGAGCCTGGTCAGATAAATACTTTTGAATCAGAGATTTATGAAACAAATTTTGTTCCAATGTTAGATATGATGGTAGTTCCAAAAAATATGAAACCTTACCCTCCTACTCAATAATCTAAAATGGTCCAAAAAATGAGGAGAAAGCCTCCTTTTCCCCCAAGATGTTTTTGACCCAACCAAGATGAAACCTTTCAAAACACATGGTCACTAACTGATAACTCTATAGGTTTATGGTGATGATCAGTATAAGTCTTGTACTTTCTCTTTTCATTCTACATTCTCTAAAAAATCAACTTAATCTTAGCTATTGTATTTTGGACCCAACATGTTCCAACAAAATAACCTTCTCCAATCTTCGACCAACACAATTGATATTTAAAAGGACATCCATAAAAGTCCTCAAAAAAGGAATTATAATCATGGAATGGTTACTGTAGTAATAAGACAACTCAACTAGTTCCAATTGATCATCCAAATTCCTACTAATAATAGAACACAAGAGAAAATAATATCCTCAAGAATATTGTCAAACTGAGACTTCAACACTTTTAAATCTACTAGTTCCATGTGGTAATAATGAATTGAAACTAGTAGAGTAGCATGCATCATGTCAAAGCAAAACTCACCCGCACTTATCGGAGGTAAGCAAAAAAATTCTAAACTAAAAATGACAAGACCTGAATGATAACTTGAGGGAGATCACCACTCATTGAATCTTGCTCTAGATCCAAAGAAAATCGTTATATCACTTTCCCCAACATTGGATAAGAAGGAATTCCTTTCTAAAACTTGGGAATAATTAACATTTAAGGAAAATTGGAATACCACAATGTGTAGTAAGGTAAACACATCAAGGATAACAATCAATTTGGAATTTATTGGAAATGAGGTAGTCCATATCGAATATGTATCAATGAAATTTGTTGTCAAGTACCATAAAAATCCAAGAAAACTCAACATCTGATAGAGAGAAGACACATACCAGAATCTAAAGACCCTAACCTCGCTTCGTACCAAGGGGGTAATAATAAACATTGAACAAGATTGTTTATCCATAGAATGATAAATAATATTAATTATATAGGTTGAAATGAATGAGTGATATGCAGCAGTATCAAATATGGAAATCACTAATATTGAATCTATAAATATGGTACCTCTCATGGCCACTAGGCCATACCATCAACCCTATGAGCATCTTCTAATGAGTGAAGTAGCTTTGTATCAAAATCATGTGGATGGAACCATTTTATATGTGATGAATTTTATTTCCCTATAGTTTTAGAAGGAGGTGATGATTTTGTTCTACTATGTGGATTGGAAAAATTGTGGAATAATTTATTTTTATTCCCTAATCGTCCTCAAGAGCTACAATTATTTTGTGCCTTTGTGCGAACCCTCATGTAATGTCCCACTTTTCAATAATAATAGAAATTCCAAAAAAAATTATATTCTAGAGCTATAGGAGGACTATAAAATAGCTTCCTTTAGAAACTGCAAAGACAATCACCTTGATTTTGATTCTCCCTTGACGGAACTCATGCTCTCACTGGGAGAAGAAGGATCTCTCATCAAACCTGACTTAATAGTTAGTTCTATCTCATCTAAAATCACCATATCCAGCACATCAAAATAAATGGGTGGAATTATCAAAAAAACTGACAATAAATATATTATCGATGTCCCAAATTGAACCATCAATACTTCATCCTCTCATTAGACTCAAAGTCAAGAGAAAACAGTACTAACATAGCAATGTTATTTTAATATTCAGTCATGTTTTTGTCAGCCTTATCATGCATAAAATACTCCATAGTATTATACAAAACCATTGACATGTAGTATAATTGATTAGTGAAAAGAACCTAAAAGTATTTCCATACTAATAATTCATGTTTTTTATCCATCACCATCTTATCCCACCATCTCCTACTCGGTCCTTTCACATAGGTGGCACCCTTTTATCATGTTTAGGGTCTCCATGAAATCAACAAATGTTCTATCAATCCCGGCCCTTCCTTTTCATGTTGAGGATCAATGGTGCCTTTGAAAAATGGTTTGTTCGGATTATGTAACAGGTGAGAATAATTTCAATTAACATCCCCTTAAGGTTCCAAAGATGAAGCTTGATTTAGAACTGGTGGTGGTGACCACCCTAATGCTTTGATAGTATGTGCGACCAGCTCAATAAAATTTCGGTCCACAATAGGATTTTCTTATTGGGGTTTAGTAGAAGCCCCTTACTGGGTTTGATTCACACATATTCTTAGAGTCATGATGCTGCATAGAATCAAAAAATAATAAAGAAGAGATTAGATAAATCTCAAACAATGCAATGAGTGAAACATAATCCCAATAGATAGAACAACAATATTTGTATTTCATCCTATAAAAATCAAAATAAAGAAAAGGCAAGAACTAGTCTATTAGATATCTTTCCTGAACTACCCATGGTGACTTGAGGTTCATTGCGGTGAGAGATAGCCAAGAACTCAATCAAAAATACCTCAAATGTCCAAAAAAAGAGTACTCAAATGCATACTATCATCATGGAAACATGCTTTACTTCCCTCTGATACCACTCTTTCAAGAACATTTCTAGGTAACTTGGTAACCTGATAACCGATGTAACTCTGAAAAGTCTCGAAGTGCATTCCTAATCCCCACGGGTTGGTGACTTGCACCTTGCATCATAAAACATGAAAGTGGGAACCAATTATCCACTAATTAAAAGCAAAATTAAAAGAGATAATAAATCATTCATAATAAAAGGAAGCTCCACTAGGAGTAAAGTAAAATAATACAACATGGAATAAAAATTCCATCATAAAACAACCCATGTACTAAAACTAGAAAATAGTCCGAAGGTCCCTAAGGATAGAAATCACAATGTACAAATATCAATATGTGTGTCCACCTCTATGAGATACCTTCCATTTTCTCAAACATGGATGAAGAAATTCTACAATCATCTAAAGGAAAAAGTAGGGTGTGAGCCTAAGCCCGATCGGACACTAACAATGATTCCTGAACAAAACTCATATTTTGATTATCCAATAAAAAATTTCATGTTTCAAAATAAAAAGGTTTTAAAATTCAAAAGAGTATTTATAAAAACATGTTATAAATTTTCAAAATTCTGTAAAAATACTTTTAAATAAAAAAATTACATTCCATGATATGGAATATTTCTAAAAAATGGCATAAATAAAATATTTACATAATGCAGTTTATGTAAATCAATTAATGGAATGTAAATTAGTTTTAAAATAGGGGAATACATTTATATATCAAAAATAAATAAAAAAGAGAGAAAGACGGTCATATTCCAAGTAGGTATGATTGTATTAACCAGCTATAGGATTATTCAATCTCTATGTGATCACAACAAAATGAGTATACTCTCATCCTCCGAATATTAGCCAGAGGTGACTCATCACCCTCCCATCAAAGAAGTAACCCACAACTTGTGTGTTTTAGAATATTATAATAGTGTAGAGTGTATCAAAACATATGAACAACTACCTAAAGAATACATGGTCTCTTACATGATGGGAAACAAATTTTATGTGTTCTTGGAATATGATAAATCTCATTCTTTCATTTCAAAAATTCCAATTTCTTTCCATTTAAAACCATAATATGTTTTAATCAAAAGAATGCCCTTTCCATAAGATAAAACTATTGGTTTTATATCCAATCATTTTAAACCCATTATCACATGTTTGAAATCCATTCAAAACCAATTCCATCATTTTAACAATTCATTTCCACAATTCAATTTAATAATTTAATTGAAAACATTTGCATCGAATCAAATATTTTAAATCAAAAATTTAAAACGTCCAATTTCCATTAAAAATCCCCAATTCAATGGAATTGGGGGGATTTCATATTTTCATGGAAAAACCATTTCAAATCACCTAGTTCACGGGAATATGTTATTATTAATATAATTAATTGAAACTTTTATCAATTTAATTTAAATAAAGAATTAAAATAAATCATGCAATATAAGGATAATCAATTTTTCTAATCTGGATGGTACCACCTACCTCAAGGATGCTGATGTGAGCAGAAAAGATAAACCACAATGTGTGCTTCAATACACCTCCCCGTGGCCTTTTTTATAAGTATCGACAGACCAAATCTCTATATTCTTTATGTTTTACTAGATACACGAACAAATATTTTGTTTCAAAAGTAAAATAAATATAACATGTGATGATGTCGTATCTATCTTAGATAAACTTTTGATTATCATTTGATGTCGATGCATTATTCCACAAAATGTTTCTTAGAATAAATTTAAACCAAATTCAATATTATAGTATATTTAATTTGAATGATAACATATGTGGTATTACATTATAATAATTCATTGATACATTAATTAATTATTCATCATTAATTTCACAATAATCGTTAGATAAAATAATAATTAATAATTTAATAATTCATATAAATATATAATAATAATTATTCATTACATATTATCATTTCTCAAACATATTATGAATTTGTTTTTCTAAAAATAGTTTTCTGATAAATTTATCAAATCATACTACAATAATTTTTTTGTATAATTATTTTTGAGAAATTTTTCACAACAAATTTAGAATTATATTAAATTATTATATGAAAATATTATATTTTATATCATGATAAAATAATGAAATTATCATTTGATAATATATTTTCAAAAAACCATTTCAAAAGTGAAAAAATAGAATCAAGGAATACCTTGCTTCCATAGAAAAAAATATTATTTTTCTTATTGTCATCAAGATGAATTCAACTGTACTGACAATACGAGAATCCGAACAACAATGAAGAATTTTTAGAGGATCAAATGATGTATGAAATAAAAAAAATTAAAATAAATAAAAAGAGGAACACCAACTTGTGTAGCTCATGGAGAGAATAATCCCACATCGAACCAACTAAATATGAACCATTTAAATTGAAATAGATTGCCCAATCAAATATAAAGATGATTTGGGGTCTCTAGGGATAGATAGAATCAATCATTAACAATGGAGGGGTGAGTCATCTATTAAAGTACCCCAAAAAACAACATTTAAAATCACATTTAGAACTCCTATTTTCCAATATTAATCAAACCAAAACTCAATGTGGAGTAATTAATTCATTCTCTTTAAGGAATTGAAACATAAACCATTCAATATAGTCATTAAAAGAATAATTTTGATAGCTCACATATGTTACAAAGTCCATTGAGCCTTTTTGGGGAAGATGAAGAGTTAATTAACTAATTAATTTTTTTTAAATTAATTATTTCTCATAACAATTAAATAACACAATATGGACACTGTGTATTAATGTAATGACCCATCTACCATAACCCCACATTATAGATCCAATGTTGGTCCTTAATTACTCAAATGATGAACCATTAAAGACATAATAATTACTAGTTTTTTTTTAAAATGAAATAAATAAAGAATTGAAAGAAACATGTTTATTTTGGTGTGCTAGATGTCAAAATGTCAAACACATACAAATGTTATACCCCATATAGGGTAAACATTACATTATGAGCCAATCAGTGGTCTCAGATTTCCAATATGATGCACCGTTTGGGAGATATTTAATTACATTTATAAAACTAATATATTAACTATTTTTTATTATTTCTCTCCAGAGAAGGACATCCCACTATCCAGCGGCATTGAATGTTTTACCCCTCCTATGGTAAACACCATTCTTCGAAAATTACAGTTATTTTAGATTTCTCATAAAAAGCACTATTTTAATATTATTTAATTAATTTGATGAAAATTGTTTTCTTAATATATTATATTTAATATTTTTATTTAGTATTCGTTGAGACTTTAACGGCCTCTTAATCTTACACTAACTCAGTGTTGAACTCTCAAAATATTCAATTAATTATTCCGTGTTTTTAACTAGAATTTAAGTCTATTTACGAATTTATCAATATTTCCCAAATAAATAATTTTTCCCACATATGATATTAATAATTTAACATGAGGAGGTTATAGAAAACTCGGAAACAATAATGGCATATTAAAAATGATTAATGAAATCCCACATCGATGTAGGAGGATCATGAAGCACCCCCTTATTTAGTGGTGTGGATACCTCTCCAATAATGAGTCCTTTTGTTGGAGGATTACAAAGTCCCGAGCCCAAGGAAATAAAAATAATGTGTGCTAGTCGTAAATATTACAATATCATGATCGTGGGATGGAATGGGCTATTACAAATGGCATTAGATCCAATGAAAATTTGATGTACCGGCGTGGATGTTGGGACCTTCTAGGAGTGAAATTATGGCTATCAATTCTAGAAGGAGGAGTAGCACGAAGCATCCCATTATAAGGTGGTGTAGATATCTCTCCCATCATGAAGAATTTTCTGTAAATATGTCTAAGGGCTAGACCCTAGGGAAAGAAAATTGATTCGGGTTAGGTCCAAAGTGGAAAATATCAAGATCGTTGGTTGTAATGGGATGTTATAGGAAACACTTGTTTTATATATACAAACATTTCAATTATTCCATCACAAGGAAATCCCTAGATATGACGATTAGATTTTTTCTTTATTCCTATCTCCAACATCAATCAATTTGATGGATTAGTTCTTTCTTGTTATCCTTGAAAACCCTCGCTTAGAAGATTAAATTCACTATCTAGCAATCCATATAAGACCTCGATCGTAATCAGAACAATCAGACTCATGATTTCAATGAAAATAATATTCTTAATGGGACAACCTGAAAAGTATTCCATATGAATAAAAAAAATTAAAATAATTACCAATGACTATCAATAAGCCCTTAATGCTTTTAAATTTTCAAATCTCTCTCACAAAGATAATTTTCAAATGAGATTGACTAGATCAGAATCATTTGCTCTAATCTCACTGAATGACATAGTATTTATAGGTGATCTCCCAATTTTCAAATTTATCTCCCAAAGGCCATATCATCTCCATGTTTATCACATGGATTTTTATACGTAGACTTTCACATCTCATATTGTTCTGGAATAAAATAACGTTCAACTTCATATTGAATTTATACAATCATATTGTAAAAGGCATTCCATTATGATATAAATTAGTTTTCCATATTCATAATTTAAATTTCTCCAGTATGATGGAATTCTATACAAATGTTATGAAAATAATCCTTATGAGTTGGAATTTTATGTTTATCTATTTTTAAATTATTTTGATTATAAATACGTTTTACATATAAGGACTATATTGTAATCCTTAAATATGATATGATAAAGGTGAATCCAATATTGATCCGCTCCAAACTCATTATGATACTATTAATTAAGAATGTCTATTTAAATAAATTTATACATTATAAATATTTAAATCTAAGAAAAAGTAATTTTTTTCTACAAAAACATTCTAAATACACATAGTAAATAAAAAATCTAGTATTCAAGAAATTATGAATGTTTTTTTATTCACAAAACCAAATGAATGAAAAATTAATATGTAAATCTTTTTATTAAACACGGATAGTTATTTAAAAAATGATATAAATTCTAAGAAATAATAATTTCTGTGAATAATAATATGAATATATAGGAAACAATTAATTTATTTTGGTCCTATTAATGTGAATATTTTAAGGAGTAGTTAATGTCAACAAAATTAAACAAGGAAGTGAATGTCAAAAGTAACCTAGGAAAAAATAATCATGAACCGTAAAGAGTAATAATAAATATGGTACCAACATATACTCATTGGAATAATAATAATGGGTTGTTTTCATAGATTAATATAAACACCATAAATTTTTATTTGAAATCATTATAATGTACAATATCAATTTTAAAAAAAATTTGGAAAATACATTTCATTGAAATAATATTTCAAAAAAAATTATTTAAAAATAAAATCATCAAAATTAAATGAGGGGATTCAAAGGAATGACGTTTATGATGGCATGAAATTATGTAAACTAAATAAAATTACAAAAATAAATTGTTTTTTTATAATAAAAAAAATAGGATAATTCCTTGTTCAAAAAAATTATAAGAATGTTCCTTTCACGTATTTTGAAAAATCCAAATAGGAATTGGTTTGATTATAACATAAGATTACTTAGAAAAAATGTAAATTTAAAAAATGAGTGAAAATTCATTTCATTAATTAAATTTAAGAGGATCTTTTCAAACATCTTTATAAAACATGATTTTGGAGTAAAACATATTTCTGATCGAAGAAAGAAATGATTTTGAATTTTTAAAATATATTTTCTTAATTAATGTACCAATGAGTAGAAAATTATATTATTGAATTAAAATAAAATTAACAACCAGATTATAAGAAACTGAAATGGTTTATTAAAAATTAATCAAATAGTTACTTTAAAATTAAATTTATGAATAAATAATCCAGTTTAAAAATAGATTGTGATGAAAACCCTTATGAAGATTATAACAATGATATGAGAATAAACGAATCGATAGATAATCTGTTTCAACCATAAATCCACATTATCTAATTGTAAATAAATCATAATATAATCAAAATTCATTTTACACATAATAATATCATGAAATAATCAATGAATTAGAAATTTATCCCAGTGAGTGGAAAATGGGTAATGAAATCACTTACCACATGGTAACATTTACCCCAAATTCCCATAGATGAATTAAATAAAATTTAATATTAAAATAACATTAATAATTAATTAGTCATGATATAACATGTAATATGGGAATTATATACAATGTATTAAATAAATTAGGTGTATCACATTACAATATACCATAATAAGAATAAATTTAGATTAAATCCCTTACCTTATGTTTGCATTTGGTTACACATGATTTATGAACCTGTATAGGGGTTTAAAACTTGTTATTAACTTATTTGATAACTATATTAATATTTATAATATCATATATTTTCCTTTAATATCATCTTATTAGTAGTTCATTATGAAGTTTTCACTATTTTCATTATTTTTGATGTCAGTTGGATTGTTTTCTAATGCATGTTTTATTGTACATGTTCATATTTTTGTGTCTATTATATAGTTTGATCATATCAATAAAAATTATAATGAAATTAGTAACATATTTTTACATTAATTTTACTTTTAAAACAATTCATGAATTATGGTTATGAAAAATGACTTATGATATGATCTTTGAGATGGTAGGTCAAACACACACATGCGTAAGATTTCAATTTTTACCTATCATTATGGAAAGGTGGTAATTAATATTTATATTTAAATTAATATAAAAATATCATATATAACATATTATATAATTATATATCATCCATATAGTATAGTGATGATAATATAGTCACATTGCATCACAACGGCGGTATTCTACAAGTAAATGAATGATGTGATCATCATTACGCGAGTGAAAATAAAAGAAATAAAATGATATGCATAATATTTTAGGAATGAAAAATATTTATTTAATATAATAATTTTTCAATTTTCATCACATATAATCATTAAATTTATCTTTATCACAATATATATGAAGCAATAATGAAAGACAAATCACATTTCTTCATGAGGCGACAGTACTCTGTACAAACGGGTGATGTTATCGTGTCATTGGTGGGATGGAAGATAGAATGATATATATGATATAGTGACTAAAGAGGTGTAAATATATTATAAATATCATATATATTCTTTTTAGGCATCAAACCTATATTCCCAGAGTTGGTGCATTATTTTATTACATTAGCATGATCACAATAAATCAAATCCTAGAGGACCAATATGTTTATTAGCCTTGAAATAAATAAATATAGACATAAGTTTTACATTACATGAGGTAATGAAAAAAAATAACACCCCCTTTCAAAAAAATTAATTTCCCATAGACTACCCCTTCAGGTAAACAATAATATAATTCATTTCATTCCAGAAAAATTGAGACATAAGAAAGGGGTGAACTCAAATTCTTAGAAAGGATAACAATATAGTTAAAGCTGTCATATATGAGAATAAACTTTTATGGAATGGTGTAATAATGAAACAAAAGAAATTTATTACATTATCTTTATAATAATAAAAAATAACAAATCATATAATTATATTTAAACATTCACATGGACATTCTAGTAGTTGAATAATTATTTGTAATATCAACAAGTAATCTAATAATGAGGTAATGCAACATGCTAGTCTTCAATACCATAATGTCCAGGCCTCATGCCAAAACTAATCATTACCATACCATAAATGCCTCATGCCAAGACTCTATTTTTTATTATGAGACCAACCGATGCATTGTGGGACTATATCAACACCCAACTATAACTTATTAATTCCAATGAATTCCTCATATTGAAAGGATGAAACACAGCATAAACATTCTTATTAAAACTAGCATATGAAATGTTTAATCATTAACCATAAACCATGAATGATATCAAAATATAACACCCATAGTCAGACATATCATAAAAACATCAATACAATATTGATTATAGTATCAAATTAAATCAACCTACTTTAAACAAAAAATCCAATAAAGTATGTTGAAATAAGTGAAAATAATCAAATAAAATCATTAAAAACACTAAGAGATATATCCATTTTTTACATTGAAAACATTTAAATGTCACATGATTACAAAATAAAACATTTATTTATAAAATAACCTTATATTCTTGTACGATAAACCTCAAAATGTTATGTCGTCAAAATGGTAGAATGTATCCCCTCGTGTCATGTATGTTATAACTACATTTTTTCCTTAATTTCTTGAAAAGGTCATAATGTACGTTGTTTGGAAGAAAATATAAATATTCCTTTAGAATATAATATAATAATTCAAACAAGGCTATAAATCACAGTAATCAATTTTCTAGGAATAATAATAATATTTTAAAATACATTTTTAAGAAACATGTACGTGGATGATAAAGATGTCCTAGTAGACACATATAAATAACCTCGAATAATAATGAGATTTTGAAATTAACCCTAACCATTTAATTTAATTTAGTTTAGGGAACGTTATAATTGTGTATAATGGTCAATGTATGTCATTGAAATATAATAGAACCAAATTCATATTTATGATTTCATATATGATCCTCTTATATGAATTTGTAAATAATAATTCCTTATAACACTGTTTTGGGTGTCAACTACATCTTTTTCCTGTTGTTTTTTCATGTAAGTTATAATTTTTATGAATATGATGAATTTAATTCATATATATACTGATATTAAGTACATAATTATTAATTGTAGTCATCATATAAATTTTATAATGAATTTTTAATGGTTAACATGGATATTGAGTCTTATCTTGTTGGGGATATGGTGGGTTGTATATACGCATGAGCAAAAATATCAATTCATTGATGACTAAATTGTGTGGAATCTGGATGGTATATTAATTATACTGAATAATTATCATGTTATATTTTTCATGTATATCCATTATACACATCATTGTACCCATCAAAATAAAGTAGGGTTGAATAATAAATTACACCACGGCTTGGAGAGGGTAAGACATGCGTACACACACAAGGTGATATTGTTATTCGTATGATGGAAAAAAGTAGGAAAATGGATGCACAATATTTATAATTACACATCAGTATTTATGTTATATTTTATTTATTACTTTAGTACGGAATCAACAAATAATGAGAAGTAGAATAATAAAATAACATGAAAGAGTTGATAAAACAATTACATCTTTTCTAGTATCTACCTTTGAATTCAAAAAATGGACTCATTAGGCTGGATTTCTACTCCAATTATGGCCTCTAGAATGAATTTATGGAAGTTGGTAGCAGAATTGGTTAGCGTATTGGCTAAGGAAATGGTCATTAGAGTAGTGAATAAATGTGAAGGATACATTCCCTTTTATAAGTGTGGTGAGGGTCACTTGAGGAAACATTAAAAATATTAAATTAATATAAATTATTTTCCAAGTAAAAAAGGATATAAATAGAATTATTTAAATTATAAGATTATTATCATTCAAAAAACATTGACAAATTTTTTTTACATGTTTTGAAATAATTTTAAACATTAGTATTTTAGTTTATCCTCAATTAATCTATTTAATTTTAATTTTAGTGATAATATTATTATTATTAAAAGGTTGTAAATATTTTTATATATGGTGTAAATATTACATAATTGGAAACATAATTAATTTCTAGACCTTATAATTTTATCATAGTAATTTTTAACGGTTTTTATAATTTTTTAAAATAATTTAATAAAATTTTAATTTATAAAAAATAAATCGTGTCAATTTTTACTTTATTCGTTTATTTGACGTTAAATAAAATTCACACTAAATATAAATTCGAACCAAATCATTTAATATACTCTTAACATGTCATTGGAACCTATAAATTTCATGGACCCCTTAATGAATTCAATTTATATTTCATTTATGATTTCTAAAATCATTTATTTAATATTTATATTAATAAAATAAAAGCTTCATCACTTTTGTGTCTTCATTAATAAAAATTATTAAATATCTAAAACTTATAAATAAATTACTATGATCTATTTCATTCTTTAAAATTTTCAGATTCTATATTTAATTGATGTTATCTCCTGGTTTTCCATATATTAAAATTAATATATTTATATAAAATGACAGTGTGACGTTTTATCACATTCATTAATTTTAATAATATTCATGTCACATTCATGTAAGTGTGTCCATTAATTGATTCAATTTCAAAAAAAAATATTCGTTACATGTCTAGTTTATTCATCCAATTGGATTTTTACTTGGGTTAGGATAATTTAACAAAGTAATATTTACATTTAATTACCGGATTTAACCTAAACTGCGGTAGTCAAAATAATTACTAAATTTATTAATCAAAATATTAAAAAATAGAAAATTAACTGATATAAATAACTTGTAACCATTGATTAAAAATATGTAATTATGTCTTTGATAATTAAAACTCAGAAGCTGCAATGATTAATTTAATGTTAATCCCTGCTGATAAAATAAGAAACCATGTTTTTCAAAATTAAAGCCCATCAAAAGATTGACATGTATTTATATCTAGTGTTAATGTGAAAATAATTCTAATGACATAAATTATAATTATTTATAAAAATATAATCTAATTATACTTTATAAAAAATTAAAATTATAATCTTACAATATAATTAAAATAGATGAAAAAGAAGTTTTGAATTAACATTTAGTATTTTCCATTATTCATTAATATAAGATAATATCATAAAAACACCAAAAATTTATACAAACTAAATTCTTATGCCCCACATCAAAATAAGAAGTTTCTTTAAAATTTAATAATTAAAAGTTTTAATATTGTATTTACGAAGGGATCACTATTAAATGTGGTAAAATTGTTTTAGATAAAAAAATGAATTTTAATGGGTAAGATTAGATAAATTATTATCTTATGCCTATAATATAAATTATAATTTATGTCAAAAAATTTAATTATTTAATATATAAAATTTATAATCTGGTTAATTCTATTGACAACCTATTTTTAAACGGCATGTTTGATAGGTCATGGTGTGCTCAAACTTGGTGTTTTATGCAGAAAAATATATTTAATTATTTAAAGAGAAGCATACCATGGATGATTGGGGAGCGAAATTATTCCCTCCATCAAATAAAATTTTCCAATAAAATTCTATAATGTCACTTAATAAAATGATTCAGGTGGTTCTTCATTATATGTTCTTCTGGTTCCCACATTGCCACTTCCTTTTTGTTGTTTATCCAGTGACATTTTATGAGAGAAGACAATCAATTTCTCAACATCAAATAAATTCATACTAGGTCTTACATTTCCTTTCTTACCAAATTGTATAAGACCCTTACATGGTGATACCTTCAAGAAAACATGTTCTCCAACTTGAAATTCCAAATCCATTCCTCAGTTACCAGCATAACTCCTTTTCCTACACAGAGCTACATTTATTTGGGTTTGGATAACATTCGCCTTTTTATCATTTACTCAACTAGTTATAATGATATGAGTTTTTCTTCACCAACATCGTCACAATAAGTAGGTTTATCATATATCATTCCAAATGATGCTTCATATGGTCACATGTAAATACGTGAATGGAATATATTATTATAGGAAAATTTCATTAGAGGAAAATACTGACCCCACATAAATTGAATGTAAAGTGAGAAAAACTTGAACATGACTTTTAATGTTTAAATAGAAATTTATTATTGTCCAATAGGTTGAGTGTGGTAGGAAGTCCTCAAACGAAGCTCAATATTAAGGTCATTCCATAGACTTTTCCAAAATTGTGATGTCAAACACGGATCATCATAAAAAAATAATTGATAGGGGTAGACCATGAAGTCTTACATCTTCATTAATATATGGTCTTTCTAATTATTCAAGTGGTAAATCTTCACTTATTGCAAGAAAATGTTCTTATTTTGTAATCCGATCAATAATAATCTATATCTGATCATTCTTTTTTGGAGTCTTTGGTAGCCCCAGAATAATGTCCATCATAATATCATCCATTTTCCACACATGTATTAGAAGTGGTTTCCTAAATTACCTATGATATTTTCTTCTAGATTTAACCTATTGAAATACCAATCATCTTGACACATAATCAACAATATCCATCCTCATGTTTCCACAAAAATTTTCCTTCAAAGCACTATACATCATAGTTTTACTAGGGTGTATATATAAATTGGATCTAAGAAAATATTCCATTAATTTTTTTTGTTTCTCATATATAGAGGGAACACAAATCCTCTTCACAAATTTCAAAACTCTATCCTCATAAATATATACAATCAATCTCCCATCATTCATATATTCAATTTACCTTTCCGACTCCTCATCAATTTTCTAATTACTTTTTATCCTTTCCAGTAATGATGGATTGGAATCCATTTGAAAAAGTATTAATGTTCTATCTTTCATGAAATTTCCCATATCCATATTTAATATACCCATGAACATAGTATCCCCATCGACTATCATGTTGTTCAAAAATCCATTATTCTTCATACATAAAGAATATGCCAACTTATTTTCCTTCCATGGGTGGTAGCGTATTGTGTAATCATAATCCCTGACTATCCTAAGCCATCTACTTCATCTTATATTGGGTTATTTATGTAAGAAAATATATATCAAACTCTTTTGATATATATATAGCTCACATATTTCACCATAGTGATTGTATCTTCATATCTTTATAGATATGATCAATGTAGGTAACATGATATCATGAGTTGGATAGTTTAGTTCCATATTTTTTAATTTTGTTGATGAATATTCCATAACCCTATCATTCTGTATAAGGAGACAACGAAGGCATTTTCTTGATGCAAAACTAAAAATCACTAACCCATCATTCCTAGATGGTAATTTCATGATAGGATCATTGATTGATATTATTTTCACTTCATCAAAACATTCTTCAAATTTTGTTTGTCTAAACGAATTTAAATCCTTTACTTGTGATCTTGGTTAATGGGTTAGCCAATCAGAAAAACTTATGGATGAAACTCTGATAGAAACATGCTAAGACAATAAAAATACATGCCTTGGTTTTGCTCATCAGTGCTGTACATTATTTTATTCCATTGTCTTTGGGGGATCAATAAAGCTCCCATACTTGGAGACAATATGGCCAAGATAAAAAATTTCCTGAATCTCAAATTCAGATATTCTAAATTTTCTATATAATTATTCCCTTCTATGTGTATCATGTATGATTCTCAAGTGATTATTATCGCCTTTATATATTTTATAATATATCAAGATATCATCAATTAATACCTTAAAATATCATCAATATATTCCTTGAAAACACTATTTATGTGATCCATAAAAATAAATGGTGCATTAGTCCATCAAAAAGGAATTACTGTAAATTTGTAATGACCATACCTATTCTGACAAGATGTCTTAGGTATGTCATTCTTATTCAACAGTAATTAATGATATCTAGAATGAAATTCAATATTCAAAAACAATTGAGATCCATGATATTGATCAAATATAAAATCGATACGAGGAAGGGGATACTTGTTCTCTATTGTAATTGCATTGATTTCCTAATTATCAATACTATGTCTCATGAATAAATCTTTAATCTTGAGAAATAGAACATGGGATACCCCTGGATAAACACTAAGGAAGATGAATCACCTTTTACTAAACTCATCTGGTTGTTTCTTAAAATCCACTTATTCAACTATAGAAATCCTATATGGAGTTGTTGATATTGGTCTTGCATCAGGGATTAAATCAATTCAAAAATCAATATCACACTCTAGGGGAGTATAAGTAAATCTTCATAGAAAAAATCTCTATATTCATTTAAAATTGTTACATACTCAATATAAATATTACCTAATTCATCCCAGGATATTATTTTCTCTTCCTCCATTATATTCTCATTTATTAAAGCTAATAGGGGTAGATTTTGATAAGAATCAACTGATAACGTTTCTACTTTAATGTTATGGAATTATCCTTCATCTTCACATATCGAAACATCATTCATTTTTAAATTAATTTTTCCATCATATTTTAAGGGAAAATCCATACTAATAATTATATCAAAATCAACCATAGGTTTGACAATAAAATCAGCAATTATAGAACATTTATATTCCATAATAATAACTACACGTTTGAACTTTATTATGAAAAGGTTTTCACTAGAAGTTTTGGTAGACAACACTTTATTCAGGGTGAATTAGATCAATATAATTTTTAACGAAACCTAAGAAGATATAAAAGAACGTGGGGATCAAAAATCAAATAATGATTTGGATAAATTTTATGAAATAATTAAAGTAAATTCCACCACATCATTTGGAACTTGAACTTTAGTAGTTTTGATCATAAAAGTTTGGCCTTGCTCAATTTTTAAATTTTACGTAATTCATCCTTGATGACTAGGATAATTATTTGTATAATATCCCTTAACATTACAATTGTATCATTGATTAATGGTAGCTTGTTTATTTCCCTTGCAATCACGAGCTTCATGGCTTTTTTCTCCAAACTAAGTGGAAAATCCCATCCCCATTCGGAATGTTCTTGGTGATTCATCCCATAATTACATTAGTGTGAAAGGAGAAATTTTACATCATTCCCATTATTTCTTTTTAAAGAGTTTTTAGTGGCCCTTTATTTCTCTTTCTTTACATTAAAGTCATATGTCTTACAGAATTCCATCACTATTTTGATAGAACATGAGACTATATCTTCATAAAATGAGAAATATTGTGAGGCCAATGGTCATCAGATGAATGGTTTTATCCCATCATATAATCATTAAATCTCACTTCTTCAGTTACATATTTATTCTACAATATGTCTTGATAACCTTCTGATTCTATCTTCATACTTTGCAATATTCTCATCCATCTTTTTCCTTATACTCAAAAATTGACTGCCCATATCAGCTCATTGTTCACATGGAAAGTATTTTTTCTATGAATAGTTCTATAAACTCCTTATATTATATATTTTATAATTCTTTATCCTCTTTAATGTTTGGAAATAATGAACACTATTAATCCACATCTCCATAGAGATGATAAACATCATGACAAATTTTTTCTTATTTCGTTACTCCCCAATTCAAGAAATATATTCTCTATGGAAAATATCCATTTCTCATTAAATATGGATTTTTAGTCTTATTAAATGATAGATATTTTTGTCTCATGAAGTTTTCTAACATTGATCCTCTACATGGTGGATCATGGGGTTCCATATGGGTAGGGTTATTATTCATAACCTGAGTGAGCTTTCCCAATATGGTTATAATCTATTCGTGACCAGTTTTTATTCCTATTTGAAAATCATTATCGTTCATAGGAGGGAAATCTCTACCTGGATTCTATACATTGATATGATTTCCATTTCTTCCACTAGGAATAATTTATAAACACTGGTATACACTAGATTTCGTTATCAATCATAATACATGATTGAAAACTAGTTTAATACTTAACATAAACTAAAATATTTATTTATAAAGAATCCATAAAGTAATGGTTTATTTGGGAACATATTTAGTCATAAATAATTTATAAGTGTTTTTAATGAAAATGTGAATTATCCTATGTAAATCACTCATGAGTGTCAAACCAGGTGCATAATAAGGCTTGTTGTCATGTACTAGGTTACATCGAGTCAGGCCCAACACACCTTGTCAAATGTTTCTCCCCTGGGTACATCTGTGCTAGATCCACATCAACATATAGTATCCAGAAAGAGATTTATTTCTTTTGGAATACATTCATAATCTCTATTTTACCAAAATTCAAGGTTTTTCATCTATACATATCCACAATACCTATCATAGGGTAATATTCCTTGATCAAAGTTTTTCAAAATCTCGTTTCCATGGTTTGTATAAAAAATCCACTAATACCAAAAATAACACCATGACCCTATCTTCCTATAGTTCATGCAGTATTTTATTACATTGGAATGATTATATGAAATGAAATCAAGAAGGACTGATTGGTTTAGTATCTTTTGAAAAACTAGAAAAAAACATAAGTGTTACATTGCATTACGAAATGAAAAAAAACATCAAATATCTTTTGAAAAAAATTCATATCCATTAGAATATCCTGGTTAGTTAGTCATAATATAAATCTTAATTTTATAGGTAATGTGTTACATAATAAAGGGGTGATCTCAGATGCCCAGTAAGGATAACATTATACAAGAATCTCTCTTAAAGAATCATAAACATTTAAGTAATGTTATAAAACTGAAACAAAATAATTTTAAGAAATTATTTTTTCCCTAATATGGAAGTAATAAATAAAATAATTTCATTTATAAACACTCATGGAAATTCAAAAAGTTTAATAGTCATATTTAATATCAATAAATAATCTCATAATGAAGAATTCCTAATTCTAGACATTATAACTATATAGTAAAGGCCTCATGCAAAGACCATAAATAACCATATCGTCATTCCTTCATACCAAGAAACAATTTTGACTAATGATACTAACTGATGCATCTAGGGGATACAACAAGTCCCGTACACCACATACTATGTAAAATTCATTCCTCAGATTAAATGGGTGAATTATATCATAGGAATTCATATTAAAATTATTATACAAAATGTCAATACTTCAACCATAAATCATGAATCCTATCAAAGTAGAACATCCATCATAAAAAATATCAAAATACATTCAATAATATATCTATGATGGTATCATAAAAATAATCCTCTATTAAGCATAATATCGAACAATTTTTGTTGAAGTGAATGAAAATAATATAATAAAATCATTAAAAATCATTTAGATAAGTATCCCTTTTCACATTGAAATCATTTAAAAGTCATGAAATTATAAAAGAACATTATATTTTTCAATATACATATAATATTGTAACGGAATAATCAAAAATATAAGGCCTCATAATGGACAAAAATAGTCTCTTTTGAATTATTTGTTAAAAAATCATTCTTTCCATAATTTTTTGAAAAGTTCATAAAGTTCATCATTTGGAAAATGACTTAAATATTCCTTTAAAAAAAATTAATAAAATGTCAAAAATGTTTATAAATTAATATTAACAATTTTCTAGGAATATTAATATTATTTATGATATACATTTTTAATATTCATGTGTGTGGATGATTAATATGTCACAATCTATACTTATGTATAACCAACCTTGGATAATAATGAGATTGTGAGATTAACTGTTACATTGTACTTTCCTTTATTAAATGTGTGTTAACCTCATTAATAACGGTTAATGTATGTTATTAAATAACACCACAACCATATATATATATACTTATCATATCATAAAATATCCTATTAATTTTTTTGTTCATAATATATCTGAATTACAATTGTTTTTTTGTTAACTTCTTCGTATTACCAATCTCGTTTGGTCATGTATGACATGTTTTATATGAATATAACATATTTCATTCAAATAAAAAATGATATTAAGATCATAATTATTGTTTTAACTAATCATATAAATTTTATAATCATTCTTTAATGGTTAACAGGGGATTGAGTCTTATCATGTTGTGGAGATGGTAGGTCGTGCGTACATACATGCGACAATATCATTTATTTGATGTTTAAATGGTATATAATTTGGATGGTATATTTATTATTCAAAATCATTATATTTTTATATTAATTATTTATATCCATTTTATTCATCATTACAATGATCAAAATAATGATTGTGGACTAACAAATTATATCACAATGTGGCGATGGTAAGCCGTACGCACGGACACATGGTTATGTTGTTATTCGTGGGATGGATAGAACAATTAATATGGTTATCCCATAATTATAATAACTTCTTTGAATGTACATGATACTATATTTATTACATTAATATGGAAAAAATAGGAATAAAATGTAGAAGAAAAAATAACATCAAATAATTGATAAACCAATTTCCTCTTTTCGGGTATCTCCATTGCATTTGGACAAAAGGACTCCATAGGTTGGCTTTCTGACCAATTAATGGCCACTATTATTAAGTGGTGGAATTTAGGATGATAATTGAGTAGGATTTGGAAAATCCAATGGGATATAGATTTGTGAATAAAAGATAAGGAGAGGTTCCATTTTATAAGAGTTGTGATGATCACTTTTGGAAACTCTCTAAATATTAAATTGATATAAATTATTTTTTAATTCAAAAATGTTCTAATTTAATTTATTTTAATGATAAATCGAGGATGGGTTGAAAGCCTCTTCACCTATAAAATATTTTCACGTTTTTATTTTATTTTATAACATATCATTTTGATTTATAGTTAATTAATCTATTTAATTTTAATTTTGGTAATAATTGTATAAATATAAAATGGTAATAAATATTTACTTTTTTGGTTTCTATTTCCTATAATTGGACAAATTATTAAAATATATACATTATAATTTACCTTTCTAAATTATATATTTTTTAATTTTTTTTTCAAAATAATTTAATAAACTGTTATTATATAAAATATCAATGGTTATAATTTTTACACTATTAATTTATTAGACTTTAATTAAAATTCATATAGTATATAACCTCAAAAAATAATTTAATATAATAATAAAATTTCATATTCATCTATATAAATCATCAATCACCATAATTAATTTAATTTATATTTCTTTTTATAATTTTAAAACCATTTGTTTGATATTATATTAATAAAATAATTTTTTCATCTATATAGTGTCACAATTAATGGTAATTATATAATCTCTATAAACTAAAAATCAATTAGTATGATGTAGTGAAATACATTATAGTTTGAGATAATTTATATAATAGATTTTATCTCCAGGTTATCCATAAAATAAAATTAATATACTTATATAACATGTGAGTGTGACACTTTGTCAATTTCATTAATTTTAATTATATACATGTCATATTCATGGAAAAGGGCCCATTAAGTAATTGAATTTCGAAACATAGATTATAATGGTAGAATTTTGACATACAATAAAATTTTTACAATTTTTAGAGAAAATGTATTATAAAATTTTTACCATTAATTAAACAATTTACCGTTTAATGTGGTAATAGAAATAATTTCTATTGATACTATTTTTAAAATCCAAAAAAACTAAAATTTATATTTTAACATAATTTGTACCACCACTAATTCAAATCATGGAATCCATTTTTCATGATTTAAAACACATAAGTTTCATTAATTAATTTAATGTTTATTATCTTTGAAAAAAATGAAAAAAAATCAAAAGTAAAAACCATCAAAAGATTGATAAGTGTTTATATATTATTTTAATTTAAAAATATTTCCAATAATATAAATTATATTAATTTATAAAAACTTAATCTTATTATACATTAAAATGAATTAAACTTATAGTCAATCTAGAAAAAATAAATTAGATGAAAATGTTGTTTTCATAAGGGTATGATATTATACATCTATAATTATGTCTGTCTTATCTGACTGTAAATATATGACTGAATGCAACCGACTGTGTCAATTTTTTTTAAATTCAAATCACAGAGGTGGTAAAATTATGTTTACTGTCTTAGGTATTACAAAGTGGTGTTTTGTAGAGACTCAATGTTTCAACCTTAAATATTAAATTAATTTTAAAAATCATTCGGTGTTACATTATCCCTTCCCTATGAAAATTTCATCCTCAAAATTATCATAATGTTACCTCACAAAATGATTAGGGTAGCTCTTCATCATATGCTCCTCGGTCTCCCATATTGTCTCTCGGATTTTATGTTTTTTCCAGTGTATATTTACTAGACGTGTCATCTGATTCCTCAACACTTGTTCTTTAGTGTCCATAATCCTAATAGGCTCTTCACAATAAGATAGGCTATGTACCAATTCTATACGATGAGGAGTGAGGACATACGTTGGGTTTGGAATGTAGTTTCTCGGTAATAAGACTTAGAAAAAAAAAATTATATTTTAAAAGATAGGTGGAATATCCAAATGATATGAAACAGCTGCGATTCTCTCCCAAATTTCAAAATGGCCTATGTAACTAGGGCTCAGTTTCCTTTTATTCTTAAATCATATGACACCCATCCATGGAGATACATTTAATAAAAAATGATCTCACAAATGATATTCCATATCATTCCTTCTATTATCAACATTGATTTTTTTGACTTCGTTGGGCTGCTCTGATATGACCTTGAATAATCTTTACATTCACTATTGTTTCCTCCAAATGCTCTGGACCCCTAAGCTTCTTTTCACCAACATCATCCCAATATATTGGTGTATGAAATCTCTTTCCATACAAATACTTATATGCTTTTATATGAATTCTTTAATGGTGACTATTATTGTAGGAAAACTCCAGCAAAGGTAAATATTGATCGCACATACCTGGAAAGTCTAGTGAACGTGATGTCAACATGTTCTCTATGGTTTCAATCATCCTTTCTAATTTACCATAAGTTTGAGGATGATAAGATGTACTAAATCAAAGCTCAGTATACAATGATTTATGAATACTTTTCTAGAATTTCATTTTTCAACGATAATAATGATCTGACACTATTAAAATAGGTTCTCTTTGATTTCATTCAAATTTATTTATATATAGTCGTACGAGATGCTCTAGTGGCATATCCTCCCATATAGTGAAGAAATGGGCATATTTTGTTTGCCGATCAATAAATTCCCATATTGCATCATTATTTCTTAGTGTATTGGGTAATCCAGTGACAAAATCCATCGGGATGTCATACTATTTCCATATTGGAATAGGTAGAGGATTCATGACACTTTTAGGACGTTGTCATTTCAACTTCACATGTTGATAAACTAATCTTCTTGATACATATTCAGCAATTTCATGCTTCATGTTTCCCCAACACAAACGCTCCTACAATACTCTTTGAATATTAGGGATACCAGGGTGTGTAGAGAAATTCGAGAGATGTACATCATCCAATAACTCCATTTTCAACTCCGGTATAGAGGGAACACATATCCTCTTCTCAAATTTCAAAATTCCATATTAACAAATGAAGTCATAAAACTTCCCATATATGATATGATTATGTTTTTTTATGAATCCCATTAGCAAGATGACGAATTTTAATCCTTTCGAATAAATATGGTTTGGAAAAAAATTGGAAAATTAATTCTATTTAACCTTGTTTGATAATTTCCATGTCAATCATTTTTAGATCCCTGAACACATGATCTCTTTAAATCATTATTTTGTTTAAAACTCCATTATATTTCAAGCTCAATACATTAGAAACATTATTTTCCATTTTTGGTTGATAGTGTATGGAAAATTTTAATCATTGAGTAGTGTAATCAATATTCATTACCTCATGTTGAGTTCTTTCTAATAGAAGATATACTTAAAACTATTGTGATCTATCTATATCTTTTATCTTTCACCATAGAGATTGTGTCTCTATATATTAAGGGTAATGATCACAACATATAATTCAACATCATGAGTCAGATAGTTTTATTCATAAATTTTTAACTTCCTGGATTCATATTCAATAACTCTATCTTTATACATAACGACACAACCAATTACTATCTTTTATTCATCACTAATGATCACAAACCCATCATTTTCAAATGGTAGAATTAGGATCGTATCATTCACTCATCTCCTCATAAATTCATTAATAGAGTCCTAATATTATTTTGTCCATATCAAATTAACCCCTTTATGTGTAATCCCGGTCATTGGGCTGGTTAAACGGGTGAATTTCTCAACAATATGTCGATAATAACCTGCTAAACCAATAAATCTATGTACCTCAATTATGTTCATTTGAGTAGGCCATTTTTTCAAACCCATTCTCTTTACAAGATCAATAGATATTCCATCCATAGAGAAAATGTTTCTTTGAAAGGAAACTTAATGGATACAAAATTCACACTTTTTAAAATTCACATAGAATTAATTTCTTCTAAGAGTCCTCAAAATTGGGTGTATGTGATTTTTAAGACCTCCATATATTTTGGAGTATACCAAGATATCGTCAATAAATAACACCTAAGAGTCATAAAGATATTATGTGAAAATTATATTCATTATATCAATAAAAATAGATGGTTAATTAGTCAATCCAAAAGAAATTACTATAAACTCATAATGCCCATACCTGTTTTGAAATATTATTTAGGATTGTCTTCCTTCCTCACAAGCAACTGATGATATCCAAATCAAAATTGAATTTTTGAAAAATATTGAGCTCCATGAACATGATCAAATAAATCATCAATGGGAGGTAGGGGATACTTGTTATTTATTATTATAGTATTATTATCCCTGTACTCAATGAACAAACTCACAGATCCCAATTAATTATTAATAAAAAGATGATGGGCTCCCCATGGAGAATAACTTGGGACAATAATTCAGTTATCCATCAATTAATCTAGTCGTTTCGTCATTTCGACTAATTACACTATAGAAATTCTATAAGGGGTCATAGAAATAGGCATTGAACAAGTAATTAAATCAATATAGAACTCAACTTCCTTATCTGGAGGATGTCTATGTAAATTATCTTGAAACACATCGACATATTCATGCAGAATAGGTATATCCACTATTTGAATATTCCTTTCCTCACCTATAGATATTATATTTCATTCCTCCCGAATAATTGAATTTAGTAGAGCTACTGAGGTAGGATTTAGATAAGAATCAACTGGTGTGGGTTCATCTCTAATGATAACGAATTTAGCATTGTTCTCAAAATTCGTATCTTCCCTATAATTACAAATGATCTTCACATCAAAACATGAAAGCCAAATCACACCAAGTATTATATCATATTCAACCATGGTTATGAGGATAAGAATATAAAATGAAACACATTATGTGTTATGAGGCGTACTGATCAACACATCTTTGTTGAAATGATAGACCCCCAAGGAGTTTAGTCTTATAACTCCTTTAAAAATCAAAATGAACATGTCTAATTCACATGGAAAACATGGAAGATATAAAATAATATGATGATCCGGAATAAAATAAGTAGTTGTATATGTTTCTGTAAATGATTAAATAATCTGCCACCATGTCATTAGGAACTTCAATATCAATGGTTGTGATGTAATAAGCTTTTTTCTACTCTCTTTTCATTTTCTAATGAACAATTCCATGAAGATTTAGACAATAATTTTCATAGTATACCATATATCTCCAATTATAGCTTTGATCATCAGTATCTTATTTTTTTACCTTATAATGACCAGCCTGATGGCCTTTCTATCTACATTAGTAGCATTCTCCTTTTCTTTTTAAGAAGGAACCATGGTGTTTCCTTCCACAACTATCATAATGTAGAAATTAAACTCCTCCCTTCTTCCCCATTTACATTATTCGTTTTCCAGTGTTTTTAGTAGGCCTCTTCATTCTTGCATTCCATTAATATCACAAGACAAATAGAATTCCTCTTCCATCTTGATAGCACATGAGATAATGTATTCATATAATGATAACATTTGGTAGAATAGGGATCTTCTGAGAAATGGTTTTAAAACATCATCGAATTGATCAAAATTTCAACTTGGATTACGTATGTAGTCCAAGACATGTGTTGATAAATTTTTGAAGTGAGATTAAATCTTTTCAACATTCGCGTCATCCTTTTTCCTCAAATTTAGAAACTACCTTTCTATATATGGTCTCTATTCATGTGGGAAGTATTTTTCTAGAATGAATTCCATAAAATCCTTCGATTGTATCTCATCTATTTCTTCCTACTTATTAATGTTTTGTATTAATGACCACCATTAATCTGCATCTTCTGATAAAAGATACATTACCATGTCATACTTCTCTCTTTTGTTACATCCCAAAGTGAGAAATATCTTCACTACCAAACTTATTCACTACTCAGCTACAAATTGGTTTATAGTCCTACTAAAAAATGGAGTCTATTGTCATATAATGCGATCCAAAATAGCTAATCCATTTTTTGGATCCGAATGCCCAATATGGGCATTTTTAGTATTCATAACCAGGGTAAGATTTCCCAGTATCGTTATTAGTTTCCCTGCATGAGTCAATGATACAGAGACAACATAAGTTTCTAGAATCAAATGGAATTCACTATAGGGGACAGGAACATTCATGTTGTTTCCATTGCTTCCACTAGGCTCAATTTTTAAATAATGGCATAAACAATATTAGGTTATGAATAGTATTGTATAATCTCAACGTATAGAAAGACTTAACAAAGAAATTCTCCCAATAATAAACATGGTTTCTTTGAGAAAAAAAATTGACATTTAATTCCATTTTATTGTCTTGTAATGAAAATGTGAATTTCTCTAAGCATATCGCCCAGGTGTGTCAAACCAGGTGTAAAGTAAGACCCTTTGTCCTATACTAGGAAAACTCGGGTCATGCCTTAAACTCCATGTCAGAATTTTCACTCATATGTACATTTTTTCCAAAACCACGTCCACTTTTAGTATCCTGACAATGTTTTATTTTCTAGAAAGATCCACATAATCTATTCCTTACCAAAATACCAGGATGTTCTTTTATCTTTATCCTCAAAGACTCTATTAGGTATTTGTTCCCTAATATATATTTTGTTAATATAGTTTATATGTTTTCTATTATTCTTCCTCTGATACCATTTTTTATGACCCAACCCTTGTTGCCCAGAGCCGGTGCCTTATTTTATTGCATTTTAATATAAAAAAAGATTATGCATCTTGAAGGACCATGTTGTTTAGTAGCTTTGGAAACACGATACATACAAATGTTCCACATTTCAACAAGAAATAAAAATCAACAAATATGTTCCATTTGGATCTTTGACAACTCTTAGATTACTCCTCTAAGTTATCTTAATACAATCCTCCATATCCTAGGAAAAAATAAAACGTAATAACAATGATTTTAGTTGTTTATTAAGGGTATTCAATCTATTATATGATATTGTAAACAATAACATAGTGAATAATTGAAAAAACATGACTTTAGAAATACACTATAATAAAATACTTATGAAAAATAAGAAGAGTAAATATTTCCATAATAAAACATAATCATTGTTATTTAAAAAATAGAATAACCACATTAACTATGAATTTATTTTTTAATAAAGAGGGAAATGCATATTTTGGATATTTTAAAACATACGATCAATGACTCGTGCTTGATATCTAAAACAAATTAATCCCTTGACCAAAATCATATCTAAAAATGGGAATGAACTCAACCAATTACATATATATTTGTCTCATAATACCTACTGATTAATAGAGAGGCTAATTTAGGAATCACCCCTCAAATAATAATCCGAATAAAATCCTAAAATAAATTTGGATAAACAGAAAAAATATACATTCATATTGAAACTAACACAAGAAATGTAAATGTCTTTCTCCAAACATTTCTCATAAACACTAACCATTTAGAGTAAATTTGTGAATGGGTTTAAGACAGTACATCCATTATTAATATAATCATAACTATTCTACATAATATGGTAAAAAATATCTTACATATGAATCAACAAGGGTGTTGAAATAGATGAAAATATGCTTATAAAATCATCGTGTAATTCTTGAGATAAATAATCTTTTACTATGAAATGAACAGTTCTTTTCGAAATGTATTTGTATACAACAAAATGTTAAGAAATATAGTATTTTCATAATAAAATTAGATATTTTATAAATTTAATGGTTTCCAAAAATATATTATAGAGCTCTTGTATAAATAAGTAATACATTTTGAAATTCACTTAATTAGGGCGTGTATTTTGTGATAAATTTCTGAAAGGTCCTTTTAAAACAAATAACATACAATAAATTAAAGTAATATTCTAGTTGGTATAAAAATCTATAAAACTATCATTGAATAGATGAAAAGTAAATATGAATAAATAATAATTTAATTTGTTTAGGTAGACAATAAAAGTAACCCGAATGAAAATGGAGTTCTAGGTAGAAAATCGTTATGTTATGTCTGCATATATTCCTCTATGGAACTTAATGACCTGAAATATTAAATTAAAATATGTAATTAATAAATTAAAAACATATTATTAATTTTAGTAGTTTATAATCATTTTATTATGTTCATTATTCCCTTATTGATATGTTATAAGATGACACTCTGTCATTCCAGAGTGTTCTTTTCATTGGTTTTCAGGATAAATATATTTGTATATGAGTATGGATGTTCCTGCGGAAAGGATGTAATTTACCAAAATTGAAATTATATATTATTTATGAACATATATATGGGTCATTGGTTATATATATCATTTGTTTACATGGTATGAGGATGAATCATTACATGAAATATTAATGACATTCACTTTGATTATTTGGCGGTATTTGTATTAGTATAAACTAGTTTTGATATATAAATTAAAGCGTTGAACATATACAGGTTAATTATTATTAATTAGGTTATAATACACATATTAGAGTTTGGTTAAACCATAGAAATTGTTTCATAACTAGTAATGATTGAGAAACTAAAGAACAAAACAACGTAATCCAGAAAGCTTATAAATTGGAACCTCATGAATGATGATTTAATTTATAAAAGAGATTGAGATAGAGTGTAAGAATATTGATAATGATTATTCAATTAACCTAATATAATTATATTATATAGATGATCCATGAGTTATAGGTATAAATTTGATAGATTCGGTTAGGAGAGTATAAGAAAATAAGATAAATTGAAATGAATCCAAATGAAAAAGAAATATGCTTTACCTCTTGAAACAACCTCCTTGAGAACCTCATTAAGGGAAGGGGTATTGTTATTTTAGAATGAACAAGAGCTCTTAGACATGTTTATTTACTAGGTTAGGTTATTTTTATAGAACATTGAAGATATTGAAGGATTATTGGAATGAATAGAAGAGGGAGGGAGGGGGGGTTTATAATGTAGGGGAGGGGTTAATTTGTGAATATTCTATTTATTATTTTATTATTTCCATCAAGACTACCAATAGTATTGATTAATGTGACACATATTGGAAATAATTAAATGTTAGATCAAATATAGTGGGCTTACATAAGCCTTAAATCAATTATCTCCTAATAAATTATGTATTTAGTATTTATTGTAAATTGGCGTATATTACTATTCACCTTAAATTCAAGTATTTTAGAAAAATCCCAAAACATAAACCCAAATATTTTATGACATGTAGAATTATAAAATGAAATACTATTTTTAAAAATAAGACAACAAAGTAAAAATTTATGACTACATTTCATGAAAACTAATTTCCATTTTAAATTATTAAAATAATCACAATATTTTAATTAAAATTTTTTTTACATATAAAAATACAAATACTTATATTGTGATAACCTTTTCACTAATAAGAAGTCTAAATTATATTTATAAATTCATCGCTGAGGATTTTATTTTTTTGGCCAATTTATTATTAATTACTATCCATAAGAGTAACATTACGATTCATAAGGGTATGTTACTATTAATAAGGGTATGTTACTATTAATAAGGGTTTGTTACTATTCAAAAAAAATTACGTTTCTCTTGTCAGACTCTAAATATCTTACTAAAGGAAAATATTTATGTTAGTTATTTTTGAAATTAAAATAAAAAAGGTGTGATAATTATGTTTATTAGCTAGGTTATATCAATGTGGTGTTTTGTAGAGACTCATTGTTTTATTCATTCAATATTAAATATATTATCAAAATCATTGGTTCTTACATAGTAAGATAAGTCATGGGAGATAAAATTTGATGATCAAAATTAATTATAAGATATTCATACATGTGTTTCAACATGATATTAACATACAGAAACATACCCAATATTTATTGATCATAAATCATGACCAATGGAATAAGGATTTGAAATAACAAAATACAGGATTTTTAAAATTGTGGGATCATTAATAATTGTTCATGAGTTATGAGAGCATATCATGAGAATAAGAAATAAGTTTATGAAAAAAAATCATAATAGGAAATAGTTTTCTTAGTTATGGATAACATATATTACCATCATAACATAGTATAAAAATACCCTTTGTGGATTGGGTTCACTTCACATTCTAGTAATCATGGAAGCCAGAGTCCCATAATGGATTTGGTTCACTCCTCATTACCATTCATATTATCTCTTGAGATATTATTCATTACCGAGGTAATTTAGGGGATATATTATTCACATACCACCCATCACCTGATTTAGAACATATATATTTGGTCCATGAAATCACAAAAACATTCATTGTTTCATCATAGATTAATTAAATTATAGGAAAGAAATTGGTTTCCTAAAAATACCCTTCACACAACAGCCTCAATTGTCATATAAGGAAATAAAATGGATGGAATCATATGATAATATCCCTTGTGATGAAAACAAATCCTTCAAGGATGTTGACATATATGAAAATTTCATTTATTAAAGCATTAGAAATATTAATTGAAAAATATGATAAAACAAATATTTATGTGCATAAATTTTAAAAAATAAAAATTACATTTACATTTTGAATATAAATTTATTTAAAAAAATATTACCTTATAGAGTAATAATGAAAATGGAAAATATTTATGACATCGAGATAACTTGTTCAAGTAGTAAATGTAAAAAATACTTTCTTTTCACACATTTATAATGAAATTCAAAATTGACCTGTCTGTAAAATGTAAAAAATTTAAATTTTAAAAACATTCTAGAAATTAAAATATATTTTAAAATGAACACAAAAACAACTTGTGTTTATTGAATAAAATTCCTGAAATAATTTAAAAACATGTACTTCATGGAAAAAGATTCTTGGCCCAAGAGAATAGATAAGGTCAGTTAATCTTATAAGATTATGTTTTAGTTTTTCTAACCAAATTGGAAGGAAATGATAACAAGTATTATGAACCCAACAAAAAATAGATTTAAATATTATTTAAGGGTTTTAACCTATATATATTATTAAATTACAACATTTTTTTAATATATACAACCTCGATTAAAAATTATATTGCAACATAAACCCTTGAAAATTTATTAACCTTTGAATAAAAACGCCATAAAAGTAGTAAACTTAAAAGAAACATTATGAAACTATTATTAAAAGAAGAATCATGATATAATATTTCAAATAGGATGAATATAATTCTTATACAATAAAATAATATAGTTTCTTAATTAATTAGTTTTCCTAAAAAATGAATCTTGAGACTTGAACATTTCTATCGATTGTCAAATTAGTGGAAGAAGTTGTAAAATCAGATATAATAAATTTATATTTATTATTAAGAGAAATTAGAATAATATTTAAAAAATTTATTAATATATTAAATTTCATTATACTTTTTTATCATCCATGTAATAAAAATTATTCATTAAAATCAAAATTTGGGTGTTACATGCTATATTTTCAATGCATGTTTTTGTTCAATGGTTCCGGTACATGAAAAGTATTCATAGTTATAAAATATTTACCATGTCATAAATATAATATTTTTATATTATACACACCTTTATAATGATCCATGTTGGGTAGTGATGAAAAATGAGATACATCACTCCATGGATGTAGTAGTATGCATGTAGACACGTGTGATGTTTCTATTTTACAATGATGGATTAATTTATTGAAAATAATAATTTATTATTCCATATTTATAATTATTTTATGAAAATAATATATATTCCCAAATTTCAACTATATAAACCTGCATGGGATGCAGATATGAAAACTGCGATGCATTACTCCATGAAATTCATAGTGTGTGCAGACGTTTGAGATGTATTTTCATCTTCTATTAGATGTAAATGAGGTATATAATGATTATTAAAAAAACATAATAAAATTTAAGTATATGTATGATATTAATTTCGTAATATTTGGATGGATATAATATATTATGAGGAGATTTAATAAAATTTAATCTTGGAAAAACTCAGCTAAGACGATTACATATACATGAGAAACTCTCCTTTGGATACAACTATAAGCCTTATTAAGTTGGTCTTTTAGCAAGAATAGAACTTCGTAGATGTGGTTATGAGAGTTAGAATGTCAGTTGGTAGATATTTGTTGAGGGAAGGTGAAAAAATAGTGATTTTATTAAAGGAGGGTAGCTTCCCTTTTATAAGTGAGAGGTGTGGTGGCCATGAAAATACACTTAAATATAAAATAATATAAAGTCATTTAAATGTGAAATTTGAACAAAATATTTCCAATTTTTCAACAATAAGGTGAGTTAACATCTAAATCAAAACAAAAAATTAAATAAAGATATATATATTTTGATATTTTAAGTTGTATCCCTTATTTTAACACATGTTATCATTTACAATGTTGACATAACTTCTATCATGGTAACTTATTTTAATGAATAAAATTGGCCTTATAAATATATTTAAATAAAATAATAAATAATATGGAAAATATTTCATAAAATTCAATTTGAAAGTTTGGTAGAAATTATTTTTGATATAAGTATGAAAAAAACTATGTAAACCAATATTCATTAAAATGACCTTGAAAGAATAAAAATAAATTTACACAATAATCTGCTATATAATTTATTCCCATAGAATAAATTACATTTAAGATAATAAAAGACATGAAATATTAATTTAAAATAAATATAACATAAAAGGATTATTGATTATAAATAATTAAATTGAAAGGATAAAAATTATTTTTTATAAAAACATTAAAACATATATTCCAAAAAATTAATCATGGGTTTATAAATACTATATAATTTTTTAAATGATTTTGTTTTCTAAATAAATATATCTTTGATTGATTTAAAGGATTCATATATTTTTAATTCATGCTTATATAATTATGATTTCATTTGAAGTTATAGTATTTGTGAATATTATATTTTCACAAAACACCCAATCATCATTATATATATAAACAATCACAAAAGACCCACATTAAAGAAATTTTGATTATCAGAGAGCAGATGTTGGATGGGGTGGAATTTAAAATTGATAGATACCCAAATTTTGATTTATTAAAACTTTCCTAAAAATAGATGTATGTGGATGAGTCTCTACCTAGAGGTTAATCCATATATGTGGTTTTGAATTATATCCTTGAGATGTTGGGGTTGTACTATTTCCAGCTTCTTTATGTATGTTTTTTGATCTGTGAAGCATTATGACCGAATGAAGGATCAAATGATCAGCCCCTCACCAAGATGAATTTAATGCTTTAGGGGGATATCATTTGGATACTCTACATTCGCAGAAGAATGTGTCTTGATAAGTGGCTGACATTCTCATATACCTTTCTGCAATGAATATGTTTGGCATCCGGTGAAAATTATCATGATGATCCTGATCCTGTTCTCCATTTTGAGGAGGAATATTTTCAATCAAGATCCAAAAGGCTACACTTTTGGAGTATTTTCCATTTCATTTCCATAATGATTTTTATTGATCTTCATAATCTATATTGGTCTGCATTATGCTTTCAATTTTTTCATGTTAAGCCACTGAATGCAGTTTTGCACAACCTTAGAGCCTATAATTTTTTTAGGTTGTCCCATATGACTTCATGTTCTGGTGGATGGATTCCCCTTATGTAGCTTTATGATAACAGAGGCAGTATGAGGCTCTTTAATCTAGTATTACAGACAACCTAATGCATGCTCAAATATATGGAAAATGTATGACTCAGATAGAGGAAAATGTGAACTAGATTTTGTACAGTTGAAGTCTACAATTCATGATTTGAAAGTGCAGTTAAAGCCATAATCAATTCCTGCAAGAAGTATTTTTTCTTGATCCAGCATTTCTTCAAGAATCTACATCCTTCAAAATTCTATTTCTGCGGTCAATTTTTTCAAACAAACACATGTATGATTATATGACATTGGATTTTGAAAGAATATTTCTATGATGACCCGAGCATTGGGGTTTATACCTTCATTGCTGAGCTCATTCACCCACTCAATAATGACTTATAGGTTTTTATTGGTACCTTTTTTTCATATTATTTTTTCTCTTGGTAGTACAAACTCATTGTAACTCATGTAATCACCTAACCTTTTACTTTTTGTTAATAAATTTTTGGGAGCATGATTTTTAACTGATGCTCGGAGCCTTTCAGGACTATTCAAAAATGAAGTCCAATTTTCAAAACTAAATTACTAAAATATGGGAAATATATATTTTTAATATAATATTTAATTCACAAAAAAATTAATGTTTTTAAATATAACATTTTCTGTTTGGCCATGATTACTTAATTAATACTAAATATAATATAATCATTTTATTTTATTTAACTATAATTTACAATATTTCTATCCCTATTATTTTAAATTATTATTCACTAATTTTCACTATTTTATTCATAAAATTATATTAACACATTGAATTTATTTTTAAATGAATATTTATTCTTAAATCAATTGGTGTTAAATAAATTCAATATTGTCGCCTATGAAGTACAGACATGATTTAAGACCATATATATTAATCTAGAGAAGATGAAATACAACATAGGGTTATTTATTATATACATTAATATATATTTTATTGTAAAATTGTGTTCATTAACTACATACTGTGTAGTTATACTATCATTACATTATAAAATTGACACATCAATCAGTGGCTTCAAAAAAATATCAAAATTCCTCTTTAGATATCCTAGAATTAATAATTAAAATTTGATATATGGTTTCTTAGTCAATATAAAAGTAGTTATGGTGTTAAAATTAATGAAAAAACACAAAAAAAATATTGAATCCCATAAGAATTTGGATAGAGAAAAATCATTAGTAAAATGAAATTAATGTAAGATATAAGTTATTGTTGAATAGAAAGGATACACATAATAAATTTTCTTCGAGGAATCACCATCAAATGAATAATTTTTGATTCCACTAATTGAAATTATTGATCTATGACATTTCATCAATTAAGATATGTTGTGAGAAAAAAATATATTTAAAAATATAAGTTTTATCACAAAATACATCAACTACTTTATAGGAAAAAGTCACTACTTTCATGTTATTACTTTTTTTACCACAATTGTTCACATGTTAAATAATAAACAAAAAAATAACATTAACTATAATATATGATGCACTTATTTGAACATGCAAGTATATTTTAATAAATAAGACCCAAATTATGGAACATCATCCATAATTAATAGAAATTTACTGGAAGTGTATTTCCACTAAGAAGAAATGATTTAGCGAGAGAAAATATTTGATGGAAACAACAATTTTTCATTCCAAAATATTATTTAATTACCGTAAATTTGAAATCACATCAAATATTCTTATATTGTAGTCATGATATAAGGCATCCTTATTATATTTCAGAAAATTATATAATTGAGATGGTTAAAATTCAAGATTTAAAATTTCATTTTTTGTTTCTTTTTTTTAAAACTATGGGCCAACAACCTCATATTGTAATTGTTGAAATGCAGATAATTTTGGAAATAATAATAATTATTTTCTTCTGAATTATATTCACCATGTGGATAAAAAAAACATAACATTTAATAAAACCAATTCACAATAGAAAAACATCATCATTATTAACTGTTTACAATCTCATCAGATCACATTTCTTGCATAGAAAATTAATTTTCCTATATTCTAAAAATTCTGAATTTGACTATTAAAATGGTATAAAAATTTTTAACCCCACAATGTTGAAAAAATTTATACAAGAACCATGTGGATTTATATAGTAATTTAACCAGTAAATATCTCCAAATACAAACTAGTGTCTATTTACGAGGAGCATTGTTCTCAAAAAATTAAAAGTAATTATCTAATTATATAAAATGATAAAAAATTATTATAAAATATACTCTAACTAAATTAAATGTTAAATACTATTTTAATATATATATATATATATATTAATTTATTTTATATTCTTTTTAAATGATTACAAATGTTTTATAAAAATTTTTAATTTTAATTTTATTATAAATTTAGTAATTTATAAAAATTAATTATTTTAATTGTGTTTATTATTTTTTAATTAAATTTTATTTATTTATAAATATTTATTAAATTAATAATATGTCTATATTTTAGTAATAATTTTTTTATTACAAAAATGTATATATTAAATTAAAAAATATTTATAATTTACAAATATTTTATTTGGTTTTCTTTCTAATTTTTTCTAATAATTTAATTTAAAAAATATATTATTTTCTAATAAATTTTTAGAAATATTTTAATTTATTATAATAATATTAATGAAATATAACTATTAATTAACTAATTCTTTATTATTTTTTCATTTCACATATAATTTCTCATTTATTTGATATTTGATATTCTATTTTAGAAAATTGGAGTAATTTTAAATATTTTTTTCACAATTTTTTCTACAAAAAAGTTCATGTAGTATTTTTAATTAAATATAGTATAATATTATTATTTAAATTTAACTAATGAGTATATTATAAATATTTAAATATAAAACATTGAATACTATTATTAATTAAATTTGAATAATAATTTACTATATCTTATTGGTTTTTGTTATTTATTAACCTTTTTATATTTTGGTATTTATTGATCTTTATATTTGAGATGGACTACATAACTATAATTAGTTGTGTTAGATTTGAGAATAAAATAAAAATAATTCCTATTGTCTTTGACATTAATTTTTTCAACCCAATTAAGATTTACACATATCGAAATCATTTTGATGATTAAAACTTCCATCATAATAACTAATTTTGATGGATTCTAATTTATCATACACTTTATAATATACTATACTAATTTATAATACACTTTTTTAGTTATTAATTATAACTTTTATTAAAATAATAATTCTGTTTATTTATTATTTCATCACTTTATTACATTTTTAATTTCTAGTATCGTTTCAAGTTTTTATTTAATATTAATAAATTTTAGAAATTAATACTAATTTTTAAATAATTTAAATTTTTATTTAGTAATGTTATTATAATATTCAATTTATTTTCATTATTCTTTTGTGATTTCATATAATATTTATTATTTTAAATTAATTTATAGCTAATTTAAATATTTTATTACTTTCTTATAAATTATCATTTATTATAATTCTACAATATTTTAATGTTTATAAAATATTAAAAATATCTCTGAATTAAAATTAATATATATTATTTGGTAATTATTTAAATTACTAATTAAGAAATTAGTAATTTTAGTCGATATACAATAAAATTATTACATTAAAATAAAAATATAATTTATTAAGTAAACATCCATAAAAATAACTACTATTTAAATTTATTGGTTTTTTCCTTCATTAATTAATATTTGTCAGTACTCCCTTTTACAAATGTAAAGAAAAAACATAGTTATATTGCACTAAACTTTGTGCCTAAACCTTTTCACATTGCTTGCATCACCCTGGTGTAAGTACCCACGCCCTCATGATTAGCCTTCATTGTCCCAATGTTCAAACCCTAGAACTTGAACATCGATGTTATAGTTCTTTCACACATATAGCATTGTCTCTACACCCGAGTACAACAAATATGCACTGCCTCATGTGTTTGAATCTAATGTTTCCAATTCATGAACATTTCTTACACATATACCCTCATGGGACCTCATTGGAAAAAATGTTGGCAGTCGAAGAGTCCATATAATCTATATGCACACAAGTCTCCCATTCCACTCAATGTAGACTATAATGATAAATAAATAATTGAATTAATCAAAGGTATGAGTAATTGAGCCACCAAAAGTGAAAGAACCATCACAAGATATCACTTTTCCCCGATATTTATTAAACTAGGGTGAAGGACCCCAAATGTCACTATACTATAGAATCATGTGCCCATCCTCTTTGGGAAGCATTACATTAACGTGGTTGAAGCCCTTTAGTGATCCTTATATAAGGATAATTCTTTTTCTGATCCCATCCAGTGGCTACCATTTTCTAAAACTCAAATATAGTAGATCGTTTTCTTAAGCCCATCCACAGAAAACCATTCACCTGACATCATATCAAGGTGATCCTCCGCCTGATCTCATTCAATGGGTAACAATCACAAGACATCATATAAGGGTGATCCTCTACCCTAACACCTCCAAAGGGCACAATTTACCATACATCATATATGGGTGACCCTCCCCCCAAACCCATAAAGGAATGGTACTCCTCCTATACCATATAATGTGGAGACCCTTTTCTCAGGCTCATACAAGAAATAACACTCCCCCTACACCTCAAAAAAGGGATACCTTTCACCCCACACCAATATAAAGGAAAACTGTCTACGTTTCCCACACAGTAGAGTGAATTATCTAATTATTCCTTCGATATGGTGACACATTTTCATTACTGAAATATTAGGGCCCAATTAATCCCCTAATATCAATATTATATCATCCTCTCACCCTTTTATCCTATTCAATGATCAAATTATCAAGGTATCCTCTAATGCCACCAGAAATACAAGATTAGGGAAACATTATCTAGATTCACCCCTTTTGTCATAGATTCCCCTGAAAAATGTTGTCTTGATAATTGGATTCCTTGATAGGTATATTACCCAAGGTAATAAAGTTCATTTAATCTATTGAAAATAAGGCTCCCTATAATAATTATTTTTATAGATTGCTCTCTTTTGTTACCTTTCCATTCAGATTCCTAATTCATGTTGATGAGTTTTGAGGGAACGAAATATCATTTCTTGTGTAAGCTCCCAGATGGTTCACATTTATGACTTCATAATAAATCATAAAATTAACATGAGAGGAAAAATAACTATTGGGAACCATCCATTCTCTTTTCCACTAGGAATCGGTAGGGAAACACTCATCCATGTGTTATACCTACTCAAAGTCTCCCAAATTTCAAGCAACATAATTGGAATCCCATGTGTAAGTACCAATATATATTCTACATGGAAAAATATTCCACATGAGTCTAGTGGCATTTCACCATACACCAGTGGGTGGAAGGTCATCACATATATCTTTTACCTCCTCATTATGTGTAATCCTCAATCAATCATTACATCATTAATGATCTCATCCCAATAATACATTGATCAGTTACATCCAACATGGGTAGCCCCACTGTCTAAACCCGACTCAATCATCTGTTGTATGCCCTTTTGTGACCTTGATATCCATATGGGAGGTGTAGATACTTTCCATACAAATGATTTTATTGGATGTGAATATAGTGATAAGACTGGCCGCCCTCTATTCCATTCCAATGATATTGGAATTATTCCTCCAATGATAGTAACTGATAAAAAGATGTCCTGGGATGATCTTGTAGTGGATAATCATATACCTACTACTGGGTTTTCTTCCAAGGATTTTTTACAAGAGTATTACAATAGATGAGGAATATGTGGAATCTGATGATAGTCACGTTGACAAGGAGAAATGAACTCTAGATGATGTGGAATATTGATTATGGTAGTAAAATATTGTTACTTTATGTAGAAACTGTAAATGGAAAGCTATGTTGGAGGTCATGTCCTCAATTAAATCCAAGACTAAAAGGACTCACATAATTAGTAAACATTTGAAAACTAAATCTGCACATGTTAATGGTAATAAAATTATTTTCCATACTCCTTGGATAACTAGTCCTATAAAGACCACTGAATCCATTAATGATATTTTTGTTATGGATTCAAAGGAGTCATTGGCCTCTACCTATCCCTCTCATGTTTCACATCTTGTTCATGATTTTATGGATGTGAAACTTGTATTCTCAATGTTTACTAATAGTGACCTTCTTCCATTTGTGGATCCTTCTTTAAAGGCTCCTACAAGGATTGAATTAATCAATGCTCTTTATAGTTGAAAAGATTTGTTATGTGTTATTGATAAATGATCTAACTCAACGGTTGATGGAGATAATAATGTTTACTATATACTAATTTCATTATTGGGCATGGATAAATTGAATTCTCAGCACTAACTCATTCAATAATTATATTTTTCATTGAACATAGTGACAAAAAATGTTGTTTTGGAACTAATGTTCATGTGGAATGTGTTGGTATAATTGTTAAAGCTATATTATGCATGAAGGAAGTGAGCGCCTATTCTACATCATCTTGGATAGTTCCAATTCAATAATTTAAGAATAAATGTGAAAAACGTACGCTAATATCTTCTTCTGAGAGAAGAGATCACTCACAGTATATGAGACACATGAAATTGAATATAAATTTACATAAATATTCATTCTACTCACATCCAGAATTAGTGATGAATACAGTTGAGTTAATGACTGTGTTGTTTTCCTCATGGGAAAAATGAATGTTGTTTAAGATGTTCATTCAGAAGATGAAGGTAGACCATGGTTTTAGGTAAAAAATGGTGAATGGGATTATATCCTCATGGATCGGGTTGGTGCGCCTCTCAACACTTCATGTGGACTCGTTCTTGAGTAGTTTGAAATCCTTTGATTTTTATTTTTCCGATTTCTAGGTTTTGAATGATCCTTAAATTAGGACATTATTTTTGTTAGTAAATGGGTCTTTGAGTTCCAAACATTCAACAATATTCATATCACACCCCGCACCACTTGGAATGCCATATTCTATCCAATTATTACAATATATTGTTCGTTAAGCCATATTCCTCGGCAATCCCTCCTCTTAAGAAAATATTCCTGATAAGGCCATATCCTACTCAATGGGCTATAATCCCACAAGTCAAACCAAATACGTTCCTCACAGGGCCATATTCATCATGAAAAAAACACATTTTCATCAGTCTGTATTCCATTTTATTAAGTCATACCTTCACACATTATTTATATTATGATTATTACAAAAACCCATATTTATTTTTTATTTTGATAATTAATAAAACCCATTTATTTATATTATATTTATATGTGATAAACACAAACTATTTAATAATAATTAAATTTTGTTTTTCTGATTTTCATTTTTGATGTTTTATTCATTCACCATTAATATTAATTAATTTTTATTTTCCTTTTATTTTTTATTTCTATCTTTTAGCATTATTTTATTATTTTATTATTTTATTTTAGACTTATAAAAATATTTTTACTATGAATTTATATTTAGAAACTTTTAGAATGTAGAAAATTTATTCATTATTTATTTAAAAAAAAATTTATATTCAACATAGAGGAAATGATCCCAATGTTTGGATTGAACTCCACGTTTTGAAATAAGAACCCCATGTTTGGGAAACCATATTGGGTAATATCCTCAAAATATAGAACCCGATGTTTTGAATCCTCCTCCCATTTAGGAATCTCACATTTGGAAATAACCATACATTTAGATCCTTAAATTTGGAATGATCCTAATTTATAGAACCACACTTTTTAAATATAAAAAACATTCAACATCCTTACGTTAGTGATATACCTCTCATCAGTGGGAATCATTCTACGAATTCCATAGACTTGGGATGTTATTAGAATTTTTTTAGTAATTATTAAGCAATCATGAAAAATATATTGTCTTTATTATTTTATTATTTCATACTAAATTTCTCATAATTGAATTATCAATTACCATTCTGTATTTAAATACACTGAATTCTTGAGTATTTTTCTACATGTCGTAAGAGTTTCTAGTTTTATTATCAATTGATATTGTGATTTTATGTTAAGATGAAGTCCTTGTAATTAATAATTTATTATGTATTTGGATATATAATATGTTTACCTTCATTTTGATAATGTTCATGAATTTATGAAAATATTTTTAGGTCTTTGAACAATTTATTAATGTCACAATAATATTTATGTATTATTTTAATTTTTTAGATTTTGAAAGCTATAATTTTTTTATTATACCTCAAGATATATTTGTCTGATAGATTGTATTAATGATATTTTACAATGTTCATAATATTATATAATTATAATCATTTTGAATGAAACACTAAATATGAAGTTTTAGGTTCTAAAAATTAACTAAAACTTGTGATAACATTAAGCTACAGATTTTATGAAAATTAAAGTGAGATAATTATGGGATTAATTTGATGTTTTTTTAAATATAAATTTAAATTTTGTAATAGAGATATTAAAAACTAGACAAATTATTTTAATGGTATATTATCGTATAGTTTATTATAATGAAACATTTAGAAAACTATATTTAAAATTATAATTATAATTTTTTTATTTTGAAAACTACATGGGTTAGAGAGGTTCATGAATATTTTAGTAGAACAAATCTTTATGATATTTTTAGAAAGATAAAGACTTAGATTCAAATTAAAATTTTTTAATTTGAAATGATTTTTAATATTACTAGATAAATTTAAGGATATTTTTTTCAGATTCAATGTGAAGAATTAAATGCATAGATAATTTTGAAAACTATATTCAAATATCATTTTAAATTATCAACATTTTTAGGTAGAACTACTTCTAAAATTGTATAATAAACTTTTAAGTAGATATTTTAGAAATTTTAATTTTTTTCAAAAAATAATAATAATTTCAATGGCCTTCCGAATATTTTTAGGGTATTATTTTTAGATTATATCATGAAATTTTAATGGAATATTTGAATTGTGAAATTTTATTACTAGTTTTGAATTTTTCATGTTAATATTACAAATTATAATACAACTCTTTATTTGTTGATGTCATGAATAATCTACTAGTTTAAGTTAATTCATGATTGTTTTTTTATTTTTCTAAGAAAGTCTAAGGATGTATTATATATTTTTTATTTTTCCCCTACATAACAAGTATGTAACCATAACATAAGATTTTAATTTTTTATGATAACATTTATATATAAATTTTTATACCCTTACATATCCATGGTGATTTCTGGATTGACCTTATGTATTCTCTAGCAGACCCTTACTTGATATTTGTAGGAGTTCTGTTACCTTTACCAGAGGGTTTTGTTTTATTTAAATATTTTGATGATGGAGCGAATTATGCTTACATGGGATAAGTGTTACCCATAAAACGTATATTGAAAGAGATTCTACATATACATTAGTAATGGAGGAACCTTATGTGGATTATTCTTTAGTCTGATGACACTTTTGAAGTAGGCAACCCCACCCTTACACAATATGAAACAAATTCTGACTACCCTTACTCAGTGGGTGTGAGACACTTATGCAGTAGTTGTGAGAACCTTATACAAGGGGGGAGAACCTTTATTCATTATTCAGGAAACCATTAAGTTGAACATTTTGAACATTATATAGCAAATTGGTGTACACTTATATAACACTATCTATTCTGGTTTTGTTGCAACAAATTCTTCTACAATCATCGCTATCGAACATGTGTCGATGAGTTGTTTAAGGATGTTCAATGGTATTTATGTAACCAATGTTTCTCCTACTACATGAGTGGAACCAATCAATGTATAGAGAGGTATAATTTTATATAAATTAATGGATAAGGATATGATCTTGTGGATGCCAATCCTATTCCTATATTTTTTGGTGATACACTTCATGGATGATTCTATGAGTACTTTTCTAGTGGAATGATCAAGGATTCGGTGTTATAAGGAATATCCATAAGATATAAAAAATATTGATGGGATTTTTGATAGGTGGGGACAGGCCTTGGTAAGTGGTCTTAATGTTTTTTATTCGTCGAGTTGAAACATTCCCTACTTTATTGGATGATTTTAATGTGCAAATGATTGTGAAGTTATTCCTATGATTGTGTATTGTTTTAATATTTATATTCATAAAATTTATATTGCATTATTCCATGGATTTATTTAATTAAAAAATATCTTGTTTGGAATTATTATCATATAGTAAGACCAAACTGCTCGGAACCATGTAAACATTATGTGGTTTTTATATTTTTACAATTTGCCATTATTGTTGTGTCTTTTTCATGATATAATGCTCATCATAGTGGTTCCTATTTTTTTCTGTTTCTATTTATTTGTTATTTTTTTGGATGGAATCCATTTTATCTATTCTATTTTTGTTTTTTATACATCATATTACCTTGGAGTTGTATGTTTATAGTATACCTCCCCATAATAAATTAACATTTGAGGGTGTTTTTATTGGGTATAGGGATGTCTTATATTAGATTATATATTGAGAATATTTTTAATATGAAAACATCAATTTTTTAGAATTAACATGATTTCACTTATTGTATACATTGGAAATTAAGAAACATTGGAAGAATATAATAGGATGATCACAATTATCTATACTACAGGGGAGACTATGTCTTCTTTTGATATTTTTGACCCTACTGATTTGAAAATGGCCCATCTACTATTATTTTTGAGCATAGGAGACGAAGTAATATGAGAGGAAGTACATGTGACTTATAATTATGAAATCTGGTATACATTTGAGATTGTTTACATGCTTCAATCACTATTAAGGTTATTAAAAGATAAAATGACTATTTATAATTTCAAAATAGTTCCCATAATTTTTTTTATTTATATACAGATGGTATTAATAATATGGGGCTAGATTTTGAATATTTATAAGATAAGATTGTATATTATAACTAGGATTGTTTTTTGTTGAGTCCCTTATTTGAATCATTATATCTAGTTTTAAATAATATGATGTAATTTTTGGAATTCATTAAATTAGAGGAAGTGAAGCCAATATTTTTGTCAAGGTATCTTATGAATCATAGATTGTTGGTAAATGGTAATGGGGTTATGTATGGGTTTGAGCTTCTTAGTTTTATTATAAAACCAAAAGGTAATATAAAGAAAATAATAAATGCTAACCGGTTAAACGAATTTAAGTAAAATCAGGGTATAAAGGCTAACCACATTAAGATATACTACCTTGAAGATATGTCTAGGGATAGTATGACCCATAACAATATATTATACCATAGATATGATAGTTTTGAATTTATTGAAGTATTATTATTATGCTATAGTATTTATTAGGTGTGGATCTATATGGAAATTTTTTTTACTAGGACACACACTACATGTGATTTTCAAAGTCCCATGGATGGAAGAGAAGGTGTGATTAGGGATGGTTGTAGATATTATTTTGGATCAATTGGAAAATTTTCTATTTTGAGATGCTTTTTTCTATTCTATTTATTATCTTTTACTTTTTTATCTTTCATTTATTACTATTTTACCTTTTTTATTCATAATATGCATTGAATATTTTAAAGTTTACATTATTTTTGTCCTAGTATCTGTACATTTTCATTTGGTTTCATATAGGAATATATTATTTGGTTGATAAATTTGATAGAATGTGTCAAAATGGATATATGTATTTGTTATTTGAAGCATAGGTAAGTGAATTTTTGGATTCTGATATTTTTATTTTTTATACTGTACTTTTTTAGATAATTAATTATAATTTCATAGAATCAAATGTGTTGGTATGGATAGGAATATTCCATTTTGGGACATGCTATGATGTAAGCTAGGAAGGTGTGATTTCTTTTGATATTATGGTATTTTGATATTGATGATTTTATAAACAATATAATAGATACGACTACTGTAGTCTTGTATGAATATCACCCGTATGTGCTTTACAATTTATTTTGTAAGGTGGATCATTTTATTTCAAATTTGGAATGTTAATATTAAAAAATGAAATGATTTTTTCTATTGATGACCTGAATAATATCGTATTTTATATTAATTGATGTTTTATATTTTAGTTTATTTAATCTGTTTTGTCAAATTCTATCATTTTTAGTTTTCCCTTACATATGTTGAATTTTACCACAATGTGAGATTTGAGTTTGTATTGATTACTTTAATGTAGTGATTTTTATTCCCTTATATAGCTATAGTGGTATGTGGTTTGTCGTTACATTAAATCAAGATGACCCTTGTGAGACGTGTATATAGACAGTATTATATTTATGTGCAGGTTTTATTGCCTTTCCATAACATGTTTCCAGACCAGAAAAACTTTACACAAACCAGGGATTACCTTTATAAGGATAAATCGAAGGAATATTTACCCTTTACAAGGGACTAGAACACCCTAAAATGGATTGGGATTTTGGAAATAAACCCTTATTCAGAAAATGATTATACCCATGCGTAGTAAGTCACAGATTCAAGCAACCCTTACATAGTGGGTCTGAGACCCTTTTCCAAAGGGTGTGAAACTCTTGTCCAATAGGGGATGAACCTATACATATCAATCGAGTGACACTTACCTAGTGACATATTGACCATCACATTTCATTTAAGTGGATCCATAAATAGAACTAACCATCCGTATTTTATGGAAACGATTTCTTCTAAAATAATCTCAGCCAAACATATATATGAGGGTTATTGGAGGTTGTTCATGTGATTTAAATGGTTGATCTCACCCCACTCACATTTGTGGGAAAATATTTATTTCATAATAGTATAATATGAGATAAATTAATGGATACCAATATGAATTATGTATTGGTTAATATATTCATGTCTGTGTTGGTGACAACATTAACAGATGATTCTAGAAGTATTATTCTAGTGGAGAGATTGTGGCTTGTTTGTTCTGAGGATGAACAATTGAATGTAACAAATCTTGAAGTCATATTTAATAGGAGATATCGAGCCAAGGTAATGGGATATCAATTTGGATTATAGATTCCACATGAAGAGTTTTTATTTTTATATCTTTTTGTTTATTGTTCCTATGTGATTGGGTGTTGGGTCATTCCCCTAATTTTCATTTTTTTGTTTTTTATTCCATTATTTTTTTCTATGAATTCATGGGCCTCTTATATTAATAAAGGATTTTTTAGTATGCTCTAGTTATGGAGTAGGACCAAGTTGATCTAAACCATGTAAATTTTAGGTGTTATTTATCTTTCATCAATTTATAATTCTAAATATGGATTATACATTATTGTGTTACCATCAATTATTCATTTGTTTTTTTATATTTCTCTTCTTTCAGATTTTTTTCTTTCTGAATCTTATTTTATTATTGGGTTTATTGACGCCCATATTTTTTAGGTAATATTTTTCAAATTTTAATAATTAGTTTTAACACTTATTAATTATTTTCCCTATTTTTATTAATTTATTTATTAATGTAACACCCCAGGTAAATAAAGAATATTAAATTTTTATATTTATCCATATTTGTGAATAAAATATTAATATGACATTAAAGGGGACGCTATGCTCGATGGCGTACCCAACACGCAACAACGAGTTTCTTGGAAATCTTACGTTGCACTCTAATAATAAAATAATATTATTTTAAATGGTAGTTAACATGTAGTCATTGTATTGGCGGGAATGGATATAAATAACTATAATATGATTATATACGTTTTTAGATGTTTTTAAATTTATCCAATAATAGATAAAGGCTTAAAATACGGAAAGAATTCAATTTTAGGCGAATATGCCCTAGTTTTCACTAAAGGCTCACTTATCACCTTTTGATGGAGAACCGTCATTAAATATAGTTTTGTTCACTCTAAAAAATTCTATTGGACCAAAAAAAACTATTCTTAAGAATCGGGACATCAAAATTTACTTTGTGTAAATTTTTGGTATCTTTCCGATAAAGTTCATTTTTAAATGAATAGTGTAAAATGTTGTATTTTAATTCAAATCCCCTTTTTAATCTAATTTATTTATATGATTAGATTATCTTTTGAATTTGTTTTAAAGTGAAATTAGAATATATTTTTACCATTAAATCCAATAGTGGTCGTTGGAATTAATTTCACTTTGAAATCAGACTTAATCTAGAGTCAATCTTTTGATACTTATTATTTCATAAAAACAAGCCATTTGCTCTGACAGCAGAAATTAATTATTAAATTAATTAATGTTACTTATATGTTTTGAATTTTTTAAAATAGACTTCATTTTTTAATTCGTAATATCAAATATAGCTTAGGGTGAATATTGGGGATTTTTCTGAAAAACATCAATTTTTGATGAATAGTGAAACCACTAAGTGGTACTTATAAAAACTGATTTTTCCGCTTAAATGAAATTTTTCCATATTTGTGTTTTGAATTTCAAAAATCTGACATACCTGGTTGTCATTAATAAGTAAAATGTGGTTCAATGGGATTAAAATAATTTTTTGGTGAATAGTAACTTATTAAGTTTTTAATCGCGGTTAGAGGTAATTAGTGTAGTTTAAGGTAAAAAGAATGTTTTAATAATATGAAATGACATAGACACATGTCCTACCCTCATTTTATGTGTCATGGCCGACCCATAAAATTCATGGGTCAACATGGGGACCCCATGGATCCACTTTGGTTGGGAAATGACATAAATAACTTTATATTTAATGTTAAAGTAAAAATGACACAAACATTAGATTTTTAATAAAACAATTTTGTCATGGGGTTATACAAGTCACATTTTTGACTATAAATATTAATTATAAAGATAAATGGATATACTACAAAATAGTAGTTTTCTTATAATTTCTAAACATTAAATAAATTAAATTTTTTATGACATCATGATGATGCAGCGATGACTTCATTATTTAACGATTTAAATAAAATGGAAAGATAATGTAAAATATAAGAACTAAACATGTCCAAAACCTGTTGTATGGGTGTATTTCGAACCCTTATCACCTTATCCAAGAAACACATCATTGTGGGACCTTTAAAATCCGAAAATCATTTGAAAATAAAGTAACCTTTTATTACATTTCAAGAGTGCCCCTCCCCTCCTCTTATAAAAGGCCCCCACCTCTACCTCTTTACCCACACATACAAAGCCTTTGGCTCGGAAAACCTCTGACCATTTTTCTCTCCACATTCTTATCTTACTCCTAGAAGCCACACTTTGGACAGAAGGCTTTCCAAGGAAGCCTTTGATCTCAAATCAAAAAGAGTTACCCGATTTTAAGGTAATGTCTTCACTTGAGTTCTTTTGTTTTATTTTGCTTCTCCGACCCCCTAAACTCTTTTGATTCATTTCTTTTGTAACAACTCCAGTATCTTCAATATACTAGGATGTTTTTATAATAAGGATTCAAGATACACTAACACACACCATCATCAAATTGTTAATGAACATACTGTTTCTGTGGATGGTGAATTTCTGCCTCACGAAATGATGATTGTTCAACACTCATATAACACCTTCAAAGGTGGCCATTAAGATGTCACTATATTTATATATGATAGATAATATGTTTATGTTTTACTTAAGCTTCTTTATTTTTCATTTATGGCAAACCATTATGGTTTCCATTATGGGTAAACACGATATCTTCATTTAAGGAAGTGCGGACTACCGCCCCCTCAAAGTGAATTGATTCGTTAATACCATATGTGGTATGTATAAAGGATATTTTTAATGATATTATATATGGTACCATACTGGAATTTAAATACTATTATGTATCATTATTTTTTAATTCCATTAAATATGAAATAGAAATGGAAGTAGCGTTCACACGTACGTACGGCTTACCATCTCCATGAACGGTGCATTTCATTTCTTATCCCCAAATGTAATGTATTATTATGAGTACATATATATAATGGATATATATGATGTATGTTACATATAAATGATTAATATAATTCTGTAATTAAAATATACATACCTCTCATATAGTTTTAATTTCATTAATATGACATAGAAATGAAAGTAGCGTTCATGCGTACGTACGGCTTACCGTCTCCATGAACGGTGCATTTCATTTCTTTACTCTAAATGATTAAGTGATATTATACATACATGTATATGCTGGATATATATGATATCCAAATCAGGAACGTCATTTTGGATATAAAGAACCATCAACCACATGAACAACATGTAATTGTAAGAAGTCCACTTTTGACTTAAGAACCAAGTATCGACAAAACAAACATTATTAACTTAAATGATTACATAATGTCTATGACATGTTAATAGGTGATATAAAAGGAATAATGAACATGAAAAAGTTTCTTAAGGAAGTATAAATTAACTCAAGTTTATTATTCAGGAGACTAAAGAACGATCAAGTCAAGTTGGACCCGAGGTAAGAGATCATACTCCTCTCTTTCTTTTTTAAGTACACTCTTTTATGTCATTCCTATTAAGCTCATATTTCTTATGATTGGGATGTTATTTTATATTACTCTTACTTTAATTTTTATGTTCATATGATGAGAGACCCCATTCTCTCTCATCAATCCATTTTGGATGTTTTGAGTGGCGCCGTTAGGCTGCCGAATTTTCATAAGAGATTTAACCTCTCTCTTTCTTTTAAGTACTCTCATTTATGTCACTTCTTTTAAGCTCCTCTTTGTTATTTTGGGGGATGTTATTTTATATTCATATTTTTGTAAACTTTATGTTAATGTGATGAGAGTCCCTACTTGATCTCATTAATCCATTTTTGTAAGTTTTATGTGGCGTCGTTAGGCTGCCGAGTTTTCATAAGGGACTTTTCATCTCACTTTTATTCCCGTGAGATTTATGCTACATTTTCTACAATTTCCTTTGAGTGGGGTATGTACTGCCCATTATTTTACTCATTGTGTAATATAATTTCATTTATAAGTATTTACATCAATTTTTTATTGTCCTTCTTTCACGGGGTGCAGGTCTCGAAAGATACCCATGTCGGTAAGGGATCCTTTCACCCTCCACTTTTTGTAAAAGACTTCTTTTGTTATGTCTTTCAATTCAAAAAATATTATGTTGGGATATGTTCTTATATATCCTTTTTGATTTAAATTTTATGTCCAAGTGATGAGATACCCCTTTTTATCTCTCATAAACTCATGTTCTGAATTTAGTAGTGACGCCGTTAGGCCGTCAAATTTTTTCAAGGGAACTTCTTAACACAAATTTGATTCTTTGGGATAATCTTGTACTCCTTGAATATGTCAATATATGAATATGTGTGAACACCCTATGATTTTTTTACACTTAATATCCACTTATATTGGGCGTATTAGTTTGTCACACATAATTATGTAATTGATTTATCCTTAACCCAAGGATATCGTCTTTGTAAGGGACTTCATCTCAATCTATTTTCATTGAGGAACATTTTTGTTTTATACACCAATTTCTTTAATACGGTTTATAAACCCCTTTGAATTTTATGTTTATTCAAAAGGAATCTTTTTATACAAAGCATTTTACTAAACCACAAAAGGGAATGTTTTTGTCGTACGTATGCGGCGACAACGACTTCTCCGTCGCCGCGAGTATTATTTGGTCTTTGGCTTCCTCAACAAGCAGTAATGTTTTTTAAAATAAAATAAATACCATATACTTTTTTTTTGTATTTTGGTATTGAAAATGGTTTTGATAAAGGATTCTACTATGTCAATTTATTTAAATGATATATTGTGATTGAAATGTAGAAATGTTATCATTCCTTTATGTTGGTTTTATGGGTTATAATTTTATAATGGTACTTGGACATTTTACGGGTGGTTACGTGATAAACTATATGACGGGTGGTGTCGTTAATACCAGGACGGGTGGTTACGTTATAACCTCTAATGCATTAGGTATGGACGTCGGCCGTATGGATATTCCATTAAGTATGTATGGAAGTTGACCGAATGGCTATTCCATTAAGTGATATGTGTGGAAGTCGACCTTATGGTTATTCTACTTAAGTATGTTTATGTCCAAGTTACCTTTATATGTTATGTGATCTTTATATGGGTTTTATTATAATCTTTTGGTTACAAAAGGGTAAGTAATGAAATTTTATTCAGTGAAGAGTTTTTACTACTTCGAAAAGGTAAAAAGTATTTCTTTGATAAAGTATACATGGATTAATTTTTGTTTTGAAAAACTAACAGTTTTCATTCTTTGTGTATCCCTTACTGAGCTTTTTATGCTCATCCCAAGTTTTTGAAATGTTTTTCATAGGACTTAACGTGGAATAGGGTCATGGATGGGAACAAAGGAAAGTCGTGCTACCTAAAACATGGAACTAGACATCTTTCTTTTTTAGAGTTTTTATTTTATGGAAACTTGGTAGAAGTTCCTACTTTGTAATTTTCTGAGATGTAATAGTTATGTCCTAATTCTCGAAAACTCTAAACCTGAAAAGATACTCAATGTGAATTATTCATTTAATTCAATATTAAGTAAGGTTTAAGGCTAGGGCCTTATAGTTGGTATCTAAGGTCGGTTTAGATAACTTTAGAGGATAGGGTATTCTCTATGCATAAGTGAAATTACCATAATGGTTAGGATTTCAGAAAGAATCCTAGATTTAGATAAAGTGAATGAGTAAGTATATCTTAGTGTTTATCTTCTTCATTAATACATGATGGTTTTATTGATATACTCACACTGACCATTTTGGTTTTATTAAATGGCTGGATCTAGCAGGCACCAAAGTAACAGTGGATGTGAAGGAAACTGTGACAGTTTTTTGAGCGAGCAACTGAATGATATGGGAGCGGCAATGAGAACCCTTGTGTTTATCCTCAACCAACTATCTGGAGTCATAATTGACCACCTAAACCTTGGTTATTTCTATAAGACATCATATATACGAGAAAAAAATACCTACGGAACTACAGGTAACAATCATAAAGGTAAGTGTGTTCAAAAACCTATGTGTCAAAGATGTGGAAAGAAACACCTAGGAAAATGTTTCAAAGGGAAAGAAATATGATATAGATGTGGAAATGAAGTTCATAAAGCAAGAACCTTCCATGGAAAAAGGAAGCATCCAGTTGACTCGAGGAAAGGGATAGATGTTCTTTCTGAGGGATGAATTGAATTTTTTAAATGTGGTATGAATTATCATTATGGAAACACATGTCTTATGAAGAAGTTTCGTGAATGGGATAACCATGATCGTACAAATATTCGTTTACCAATACCTATTGCCATTCTAATAGAGGATGAAGAAACTGAAAATGACCAATCAAAGGTATGGATTATTTCATAACATTTGTTTTCCTATTGTGGAATCTTAGGATATGATTCATGATTCTGTTTGTAGGAAAGAAGTATTTCAAAATAAGTTTGAAAGGAATGGTTAATGGATCATGAATAATGTTTAATGAGTAAGATGTCAACATATAAGGGCTTCAAGAGTTATGGTGAAATTATTAAGAGTATTAAGTCTCTTTTGATTAAGGTGTTACATTAGAAGACTTTTTATAGTATGTGTAACCATGATGTTTGATATACGAAAATTTAATTTAATGAATAGTAATCAGTTCTTTTGTGGACATAGTTATAAAGAACCATTTGGGTTTATATGATCCTTACTTTTGAGGTAATTATGGGTTACTATATGTTATGATGGAAGTGAAAGGCATGAGATAAAATTGAGGTTAAATTATGTTATGGTTATTTTTGATGATTTTATCTCTTTTTTTGGGAATGATTTGAGAATTATATAGTTTTGGAAAAAGGACAACACGTAGACAGTGTGACAACCCGTCGCGTCGGACAAAGCTGCAGGAATCGAACCCACAACCAAAGTGCAACTGGTATTTATCGCCTACCACTGGACTACGTGAAGTCCCTGGTTAGTTTGACCGATTATTTTTAGTTATATGATTTTATTAATTAAGAGTAAGTTGATTTTGGGTTATCTATTGAAATATATTAACCTATCATGGAGGATATGTGATTAGGTTAATTAATTTTGAATACGAGACTTTAAGAGCAACTGATGTTGTTTGGAGATAAATGTTACAATTTAACTTGGAGGACTATGTGACTAATGCCTTCAAATATTTGGGTTTCAAACATAGATTGGTTTACTTTGAAGAATTTTATGGAAAAATTGTTTATCAAATAGTCCTTGTTGAACTTTGGGTTTTGCTTGAAAAATTTTGTGATTAAGAATAGATTTTATTTTTATAAATGGTTATCCTTTTCTGGATTATCTGATCTCTTAGTAACCTTTTTGGTTTTAGTTTTGATTAAGGTTTGAATACATGGAAAATGTATAGTTCTTTTTTTGTGGATTAGGTGATCCATAAGAAGTTGTTTATAGTACTCTTAATGCGAACAATTCTTCCTAAATACTCGTCTTTTGGAGAAAGTATGAGTCTGTGTAAGAAATCTAGTAAAAGTTGAAAGTCAACATGACAAGTAATTATGTTTCCTTATGTTTTAGTTAAGCTCAAAAATAAATTCCTCAATAAAAAGTAACTTAAAACAAAAATGTTGTCTATTAAATTTTCCTACTAGGGAACCCACCACCGTTTAACCCACCACAAGTTTGTGATTTTCTTATTTTTAACTTTCTCCTAAACATGTTTTCTATCACTCTCCATCAGAACATGACCTTATGTTTTCTCCTCCATGTCCATGTTTTCCTACATGGAATCCTAGTATGGGTTAACTCAGGTGACCTCTGAACTTATCTTTCATTATTTTAAAGTGATTGTTTTACCTACTCTTGTTTCGATGTGGGATTTTCAATGAAGTTTCCATGCCCAATTTTAAAATTGCGAGGACGCAATTCCCAAAATGGGGGAAGGATGTAACACCCCAGTTAAATAAAGAATACAAAATTTTTATATTTAACCATATTTGTGAATAAAATATTAATATGACTTTAAAGGGGACGCTATGCTCGATGGTGTACCCAACACGCAACAACGAGTTTCTTGGGAATCTTACGTTGCACTCTAATAATAAAATAATATTATTTTAAATGGTAGTCAACATGTAGTCGTTGTATTGGCAGGAATGGATAGAAATAACTAAAATATGATTATATATGTTTTTAAATGTTTTTACATTTATCCAATAAAAGATAATGGCTTAAAATACGAAAAGAGTTCAATTTTAATCGTATATGCCCTAGTTTTCACTAAAGGCTCACTTATCGCCTTTTGATGGTGAACCGTCCTTAAATATAGTTTTTTTTCACTCTTAAACATTCTATTGGACCAAATAAAACCCTTCTTAAGAATCGGGACATCAAAATTTACTTTGTGTAAATTTTTGGTATCTTTCCGATAAAGTTCATTTTTTTAATGAATAGTGTAAAATGTTGTATTTTAATTCAAAACCTCTTTTTATTCTAATTTATTTATATGATTAGATTATATTTTGAATTGGTTTTAAAGTGAAATTATAATATATTTTTACCATTAAATCCAATAGTGGTCGTTGGAATTAATTTCACTTTGAAATCTGACATAAACTAGAGTCAATCTTTTGATACTTATTGTTTCATAAAACCACGCTATTTGCTCTGACAGCATGAAATAATTATTAAATTAATTAATGTGACTTATATGTTTTGAATTTTGTAAAATAGACTTCATTTTAGAATTCGGTATATCAAATATATCTTAGGGTGAATTTTTGGAATTTTTCTGAAAAACATCAATTTTTGATGAATAGTGAAACCACTAAGTGGTACTTATAAAAACTGATTTTTCCACTTAAATGAAATTTTCCCATATTTGTGTTTTGAATTTAAAAAATCCATCATACATGGTTATCATTAAGAAATAAAATGTGGTTCAATGGGATTAAAATAATTTTTTTGGTGAATAGTAACTTATTACATTTTTAATCGCGGTTAGAGGGAATTAGTGTAGTTTAAGGTAAAAATAATGTTTTAATAATATGAAATGACCTAGACACATTTCCTACCCTCATTTGATGTGTCATGGACGACCACGAAAATCCATGGGTCAACATGGGGACCCCATGGAGCCACTTTGGTTGGGAAATGACATAAATAACTTTTTATTTAATGTTAAAGTAAAAATGACACAAACATTAGATGTTTTAATAAAAAAAAATCATGGGGTTATAAAGGTCAGATATTTGACTATAAATATTCATTAGAAAGCTAAAAATCTTTCCTACATCATATTTTTTTTATAATTTGTAAACATTATATAAATTAAATTATTTATGACATCATGATGATGCAGCCATAACCTCATTATTTAACGATTTAAATAAAATGGAATGATAATGTAAAATATAAGACCTACACATGTCCAAAACCTGTTGTATGGGTGGATTTCGAACCCTTATCACCTTATCCTCGAAACACATCAATTTGGGACCTTTAAAATCCGAAAATAATTTGAAAATAAAGTAACCTTTAATTACTTTCCAAGATTTCCCCTCCCCTCCTCTTATAAAAGGCCCCCACCTCTACCTCTTTACCCACACCTCCAAAGCCTTTGGCTCATCCAAACCCTGCCCATTTTTCCTCTCCACATTACTCTCTTACTCCTAGAAGCCTCACGTTGGGCAGAAGTCTTCCCAAGGAAGCCTTTGAGCTCAAATCAAAAAGAGTTACCCGATTTTAAGGTAATGTCTTCACTTGAGTTCTTTTGTTTTATTTTTCTTCTCCAACCCCCTAAACTCTTTTTATTAATTTCTTTTGTAAACCCTATGGTATCTTAAATATACTAGGATGTTTTTATAAAAATAATTCGAGATACACTTACACACACGATCATCTAATTGTTAAAGAACATACTGTTTCTGTGGATGGCGAATTTCTACCTCACGAAATGATGATTGTTCAACACTCAGATAACACTTTCGAAGGTGGCCATTAAGATGTCACTATATTTATATATGATATAAAATATGTTTATGTTTTACTTAATCTTCTGTATTTTTCATTTATGGCATACCTTTGTGGTTTCCATTATTGGTAAACGCGATATCTTCATTTAAGGAAGTGCGGACTACCGCCCCCTCAAAGTGATTTGATTCGTTAATACCATATGTGGTACGTATAAAGGATATATTTAATGATATTATATATGGTATCATACTGTAATTAAAATAATATTATGTATCATTATGTATTAATTCCACTAAATATGAAATAGAAATGGATGTAGCGTTCATTCGTACGTACGGCTTACCGTCTCCAGGAACGGTGCATTTCATTTCTTATCCCTAAATGTAATGTATTATTATGCGTACATATATATAATGGATATATATGATGTATGTTACATATAAATGATTAATATAATTCTGTAATTAAAATATACATACCTCTCATATAGTTTTAATTCCATTAATATGACATAGAAATGAAAGTAGCGTTCATGCGTACGTACGGCTTACCGTCTCCATGAACGGTGCATTTCATTTCCTTCCTATAAATGAATATGTGATATTATAAATACATGTATATGTTGGATATATATGATATATATGATATCCAAATCAGTAATGTCATTCTGGATATATAGAACCTTCGACCACACGAACAACATGTAATTGTAAGAGTCCACTTTCGACTTAAGAACCAAGTATCGACAAAACAAAAATTATTATCTTAAATGATTGCATAATGTCTATGACATGGTAATAGGTGATATAAAAGGAATAATGAACTTGAAAAAGGTTCTTAAGTAAGTATAAATTAACTCATGTTTATTATTGAGGAGATTAAAGAACGATCGAGTCAAGTCGGACCCGAGGTAAGGGATCCTACTCCTCTCTTTCTTTTTAAGTACACTCTTTTATGTCATTACTTTTAAGCTCATATTTCATATTATTGGGATGTTATTTTATATTACTAATACTGTAATTTTTATGTTCATATGATGAGAGACCCCATTCTCTCTCATCAATCCATTTTGGAAGTTTTGAGTGGCGTCGTTAGGCTGCCGAATTTTCATAAGAGATTTAACCTATCTCTTTCTTTTAAGTACTCTCCTATATGTCACTTCTTCTAAGATCCACTTTTTTATGTTGGGGGATGTTCTTTTATATTAATAATTTTGTAAACTTTATGTTAATGTGATGAGAGACCCTATTTGATCTCATTAATCCATTTTTGTAAGTTTTATGTGGCGCCGTTAGGCTGCCGAGTTTTTGTAAGGGATTTTTCATCTCACTTTTATTCCCGTGAGATTTATGCTACATTTTCTACAATTTCCATTGAGTGGTGTATGTAATGCCCATTATTTTACTCATTCTGTAATATAATTTCATTTAGGAGTATTTACATCTATTTTTTATTGTCATTCTTTCACGGGGTGCATGTCTCGAAAGATACCCATGTCGGTAAGGGAACTTTTCACCCTCCTCTTTTTGTAAAATACTTCTCTGGTTATGACTTTTAATTCACATAATATTATGTTGGGATATGTTCTTCTATATCCTTGTTTATTTAATTATTATGTCCATGTGATTAGATACCCCTTTTTATCTCTCATCAACTCATGTTCTGAATTTTGTAGTGACGCCGTTAGGCTGTCAAATTTTTGCAAGGGAACTTCTTAACCCAAATTTGATTCTTTGGGATAATCTTGTACTCCATGAATATGTCATTCTATGAATATGTGTGAATAAACTCTGATTGTTTTACACTTAATATCCACTTATATTGGGTGTATTCGTTTGTCACACATAATTATGTAATTGATTTATCCTTAAAACCAAGGATACCGTCTTTGAAAGGGACTTCGTCTCAATCTCCTTTCATTGAGGCACATTTTTGTTTTATACACCACATTCTTTAATACGGTGTATAAACCCCTTTGCCTTTTATGTTTATTCAAAAGGAATCTTTTTATATGATGCATTTTACTAAATGACAAAAGGGAATGTTTTTGTCATACGTATGCAGCGACAACGACTTCTCCGCCGCCGCGAGTATTATTTGGACTTTTGATTCCTCAACAAGCCGTAATGTTTTTTAAAATAAAATAAATACCATTTTTTTTTTGTATTTTGGTATTGAAAATGGTTTTGATAAAGGATTCTATTATGTCAATTTATTTAAATGATATATTGTGATTGAATTGTGGAAATGTTATCATTCCTTTATGTTGGTTTTATGTGTTATAATTTTATAATGGTACTTGGACATTTTACGGGTGGTGCCATGAATACCAGGATGGGTGGTTACGTTATAACCTCCAATGCATTTGGTATGGAAGTAGGCCGTATGGATATTCCATTAATTATGTATGGAAGTTGGCCGAATGGCTATTCTATTAATTGATATGTGTGGAAGTCGACCTTATGGTTATTCCACTTAAGTATGTTTATGTCCCAAGTTACCTTTATATGTTATGTGATCTTTATATGGGTTTTAGGATAATATTTTGGTTACAGAAGGGTAAGTAATGAACTTTTATTCAGTGAAGAGTTTTTACTACTTCGAAAAGGTAAAAAGTATTTCTTTGATAAAGTATACATGGTTTACATGTTGTTTTGAAAACTAACAGTTTTCATTCTTTGTGTATCCCATACTAAGCTTTTTATGCTCATCCCAAGTTTTTGAAATATTTTTCACATGACTTAATGTGGAATAGGTTCAAGGATGGGATCAATGGAATTTCATGCTACCTAAAACATGGAACTATACATCTTTCTTTTTAAGAGTTTTTATTTTAGTGAAACTTAGTAGAAGTTCCTACTTTGTAATTTTTTTGAGATGTAATAGTTATGTCCTAATTATCTAAAACTCTAAACCTGAAAAGATCCTCAATGTGAATTATTCATTTAATTCAATATTAAGTAAGGTTTAAGGTTGGGGCCTTATAATTAAATTATGGGCGATTTATAATTTAATAATTATTATCTATAAAAATAGTATAAAAGGTCGAATTTTGAATATTTCATGAAATTTTTAAGATTTGGTTTTCCATATACATTACCTAGGAGTGGCATAAGGTAAAATTTTCTACATATATGATAGATAGTTTTTCAAATGTTACATAATTTTATACTTGGTTTTATAGTGATACATTTGGGTAAATTTTTTTTGCATAATGGAAACCCAAGTTTTAAAATGACACATTAAGGTATCATAATTATTTTGATGGTTACATAGTGGTAAAACATTACTCTATAAGGCTTTATTGGAATTTCTATATGGGTAACATAACATTTCATAAGGCTGTGAAAGGGTTTTTAGACCACCACTATTATGTTATTGGGATTACGTGGAGGAAGAAAGGAGAGCTTTGTTCCATTAATGAATTTACACTAACTATGGTTCAGTATTCCCCCTTCCATCATATAAACCCAGGAGGTTAAACTAAATGAGAATGATATTTTGTAGGCTGATTTTCTACACCATGGAATATTATAGCCTGAGTTGGAGATATTATGTTTCATTATGTTTTATCCATGATTCAATGGAAGTTTTAAAAATGGATTTGGTGAGTTGTGAGACTGAATGTGTTTCATCTATGCAAGAGATGGATACACCTTAGCTATGTTGAGGCATACTTGAAGGAACATAAAAGTGATACATGATAAACCGTAGGGTTTTTCTATACTATAAAGTGGGCAATAATTTCAATTTATTGATGTGAAAAAGATTTAAATGGGATACACCTAGATTATCCAAATTATATTATGGAAACAATGAATCATTAAATAAATGAGATAGAGGAATTCCTCCCTTTATATATACTTGGGTTCTTAGACCACAAAGTGGGAAGTATAGGTTAACCAAGGGAATACTATACTATTATAAGGTTTATTTAATATTTTATTTTATGATTTAATTACCATAAAACAATTTATAAATAATTTATCAAACATTTCTTTCATTATCTCTATCGCATACCTTAATCCCCACTATGATCTCTTAAACTCTCAATGGTGATTTTAATCCTTGTTAGATCATTTAATATTGTTCCCAAATTATTGTATTTTAATTTTTTATGTCTCTATTTTATTTTTGATTATAGAAATATCATTTATTATTATGGGTGTGAAAATATTCCACCACACATTTACAAGACTCTTGAGCATATTCTATTCCTTAGATAATAATTTTTTTCATGTGTTGTCTTCTACAAAATGTTTCATCTAATGTAGTTGAGTCTATTCATAAGATAAAATTTCATGTCATTGATTTGAGTCTTGTGAGGTTCACACACTCTATGGAGGCATGACATCAACAATTAAAATTGTAGGAGGTGATTTAGTGTGATAAATAATTCTCTATGGTATGGAAAATTCCACACTCAATATTTACGGATAGTAGTTCATGAATGATTTAAAAAATTGAATTCATGAATAATTAATGGATAATGAAGGAATATGAGGAACCGACCCTTGGACCAATACTTTCCTTTATATCAATGATTATTTCTTTTTTTTCATGTCAACTATACAATAGGTTTATCTTTCCATAGTATTTTCACTCCATAAATTTTTATCATTGGTTTTATAGAAAACTAAAAATACCAAAAATAAAATAAGTTAACTAGAAACCAATGAGTGACTTATTATTAAGCTCGTCAAGATAGATGAACAGTGTAATCCAATATACTAAACTAGTAAATAAATTTAATCTTTTGAACCTCCCTATGTTAGAAATTTCTAATTAGGGAATTATTTCAAGGGATCATAAAAAATGGACCTTAAATTCTCATTTCACATTATATAAATAGATTTAATTTTTTTTATAAAAAATATCTATAATTCATTTTCCCATTATGTATTCAAATAAAAATTATATATCATGCGTTTATTACTCATAGGTGAACCATCAAGAACAAGTTGTTGACAATGATATTAAAACCTAGATGAATATTATTAGATAAAATATGGATAGATAATTTGAATATTTTTATGGAAATGATGAGAAAAAACACAGAGTAAAAACATAAGCTAGTGGGGAATATATTTCCACAGTAATTTTACAAATTAATGATCCAAATTAATCCATGAAGTAAATTTATGAGGCCCCATTCCACCATAAGAATCCATTTTCAAATGATAGTAATGAAGATTATTTTCCTACTAATGTTAGTAAAAGAGATAAAAATAATTTTGATAACATATAGTGTGAATATGAAGCTCAATATAATCTTCCCCTCCTTAAAACTGAAGAAGCACTAACACCTCTATACCTAACCATTGATTTGGATGAAAAATAAACCACCGAAGTGGTGAAATTTGAAGAAAAGATGGAAGATATTGGCACATAACTAGGACTACTCTATCTCACTCTTAATAGGAAAATTATATCAAATACTCCATTATCTTTTAACCAACTTATGGAGATAACGTTTTCCTAAAACAATTATAATTTAATTTTATTAAACCACAATTTAATATCAGATGTAATTGTTATGAATTTACGGATTTAGCCTTACCTTATTTTTTCATATAGAAATATGATGAACAATAAGGTATAATTGACGTGAAAAAATTGACTCATATAAAATGTTGAATGATTAATAGGGTAATAAAAGATGATATCAATATTTCTTTTTTTAAATAGAACCACAAAATAGTACTATTATTTTAAAGGAGAAGAATTGGATATTGGTTTTTCATTCTCTAATTTTGTTCAAATAATATTAAATTCAAAATATTTGATTTATTATTATGCTGATTTATAATTATTTTATCATGGAATGGAGAGTGAGTAAGAGTTTTTGAAATTGAAAACCAAGAAGGAGTAGGAACCATACTTCAGCCTACCCCCTCTATAAAATTGGAACATCATTTACAAGGGGTGGATTTTGTGTACATTTTCCATGGATTCCTCATCATCAAGGATGAATGAATATAATTTTTAATAAATATGTTTTTGAGGATCAAATAAAATAAACTACATCCATAATTTGATTATAGATGATTGTTGGTACTTCCCTTCTAGAGGAAATAATAACTCAGGGCCCACTTGGGGGATCAAGAAAATATTTAACTTCATTTTTATTTACAATAATTTATCTTTTAATTAATTTATTGAGTATTATATTTAGGAATATATTAGGTTGTAGTATGATACCCATTTATCTTATTGAGCTTTAAGGATATGTTCTTTACACTTTAATGTGTAATTTTATTTTATATATCTATAGTGATGGAAAAAATAGCCCCGCAATATGCTCAAGATAATGGATTATGACTTTAGATTTGTTTAAATAGGATTTTATTATTTAATCCATTATATCTTTACCCTATATTTTATATGAAATATGTTTTTGAGGTTAAAACTAGAATTTTCATGGCCACACATATACTTTATTCTTTATGTGACTTATTTAGGAGACATGTGTTTCTTATGAATGCCTATATTCCAAATTTTTTATTTCAATGGTAATGATATTGAATGAGTATGATAGAAATCTTAATAAATATATTTATTCATAGTTATTAATTTTACGAATTGTGATTTTAGTGAATCTGTTGATTCATGTAAATGAAATTTACATGCCATTTTCCATTCGTTGAGTTTTTGATATTCATGTGGATTTATTTGAAATTTGTATTCATGACATGATTGGTTTACCAAATTCATATGTTTCATTCCAAATAGGTATTATGAACCTAAAACATCACATTTTGTTCTTCAATATATTTATTTATAGCACTTATGGTGTACCACCTACAAGAACTTTAATTGGACATTGTCAAAGCTATGACTGCACATAGTAACATTTAATATCATTGAGGAATTTTTATTAATTTATATCTTACACTAGAGTCCTTAAATTTAATTAATAATTCTTTGTCCCATAGAATAAATGAATTATCTTTTTTTAATTATCCACATATCAATCCATTTATATCAATTCCCACCATGTTCTATTTATATTGCATGATATTTTAATGTATGGAGTTTGGGGGTGGGGGAAGTCATTCCTCAATGGATGCACTACATTATATAAACTAAATATGGAGGTGTTATTACGTGTGTAGAGAAAATAACGTGATTTAATCATTTTACATTTATTATTTTTTCTATATTAAAAAATTAATGATGAATATGTTATGATTTGGAAGAATAAAAAATCTACATTACATGAGAAATGATTTTATCACATGGGGTTGCGTTGTGATCGTGAGATTCATTATAGGAATAAATTTCTAAATAATTAAACGAAATATGAAGAAAAAATATTCTAATAAAGGTGGAAATGAAAAGGTAACCAAGATTCAAGAGGCTGTATATCATTCATTATAAATTCATTGATCATGACATTTGCATTCAGTTTGGGGAGATAGTATTGTCATTATTTTAAAGGGATATTTCCATTGAAATATTATTTTTGACTTCATGAATTATACATTTGATATAATCCTCCCCTTTATGCCTTAAAAATATCAATATCAATTTCTACTCACCTTAAAACTAAGAGTCATCAGAACCATGGTTTTAAATTCTTCGTGATTTCATGTGATTTATGTATTAAAAAGTAGAGAAGGAAAATTCATTAAAATATTTTGGAATTTATCATGTACTCATATTATTATTATAAATATAGTTGAATATGTTTCATTAGTTATGGAGAATAATATAATTTAGTGTAAGGAACTTTATAGTATGGAATGATTTATATAAATATTGTATTAATCTTGAATGAGATGAAGGATACGACACATCATTTCCTATGGGAAAAATTAAAAATATGAGGGTGATAAGACCCCGGGAAAATTTTAAATTTGTATTGAAATTTTATGTCGAAAAAGAATATTTATTTTACCATTAATATATTATTGATTTAATTTCTTTTCAAATCTAATATTGGTAAATAAATTCCCAATATGAATCTTTGATGATATTCAATTAATGAAGAAAAGCATGGTTCATGTATGGGGGTATTTGATGCCTTTATTATTAATTGAATCTTTTTGACATTTTAATAAATAATTTTAATTCTTTTTAATAATTTTATCAATTTAATTAATTTATTTATGTTAATGTTGGAGGTTTATTATTTAAATAATTAATTTTATGAAAAAAGATTTGAAAATTTCGAAATTTGGAAGATTTCATGAAATTTAGAATTTTTTTTATTACCCTTATTATTGGACTAGGATATATGTAAGGCTAAAATTTTCAAAAAATATGAAATATAATGTTTAAAATTTTACGAAAAGGTAAAATTTGTTTTCCAATGTTGTGCAAGGTTAATCATTCCCTGTGTGATTGTAACTCATTGATTACAAATGAAAAATTAGGCTAACATTATTATATAAAGGTTACACAATGGTGAATAAATGCTATATAATGGGCTTCTAATAAGGACCCTATAACACCCTTTATGGGGAGGTGTGAATTAGGTTGTTGACTTTTTTGTTTAAAGAGATAGATATTGTTCTCCCATTTGTAGGAAGAACTAATCAAAATATAACTTATCCCAATGGTTTTAAATGGTTGTAATAGAACCATAAACCACTAAGATAGGATATCCCAATTGTTTAATAATTATTTTGTATGTGGAACATCAGGATATCCATATACCAATGTTTTACAATGAACCTTTTATATCAGGTGGTGAAGATTTAAATTTACCAAAGGTTCATAATGAACTGTTTCTATATGGTTATACAATTTTATTTTACCAATTATTCAGTTTGATCCATTTTAATAGAGGTATACCAATGGTTTTAAAATAATTGGAATAGATTGACCCCCACCCCTCTTCACACTCTACCCAGTAGAGTCCAACTTACAAACTTATTGTACCTGTAAGCATCTGTAATCATAACCTCGGAAAATACAAAAACAAAGAAGACCCATAATGAAAATAGAACACCACTAGAACTCTTATAATAAAACAAGAACACACTTAACCAAGAATGAGACCAATAAAACATCCTCAATACATAGATCCTAAAATAAAACCAATACATAATCCCAAAATATCCAGAAACCAATACAGAAATAATGATAATAGAGGAAATCAATTGGTTCATTTAACCAATGACGACAAATATACAAAATATCATATACATGAATTCTCACTAAATCATAAAGTATCACATTATATAAATATAAGTCAAATAATGTAACCGATTAAAATTTCCATTATCATCATCATCACTATCATCAGCATCACCCTTAGCCACATCTTAATCCACTTCCCTGGCCCCACCCTCTTCCTCGCCATCATGACATCCCTCTTCCTCGCCATTATCCCTACCCAATTCCTCAAGGTCATCCTTGCTATCACCATCTCTTGGAACGTCTTCATCTGGGAAACCACAATGAATATTGTATGCTCCACTATATAATATTTCCATCATCTACATATTTATATAACACGATGTGGCTATCTCTAGTGGATTTAATGGACATACTACATCCATTAGTTTCATAAATTCATCATTTTACATTTGATCTTATTCTTCCACTAGTATGGCCCTTTTGGGCCTTTTCTACATTATAATCTTCATGTGCTACATGTTATGAATCAATGTCACTAGAACCTACAAATGAATTTTTCCAATTCCTCACATAGAAAATACACTTTTGTAGTTTGTAGAATAATCTCTCATGGTAATCATCTTGTTGGACTTGATACAAGTTATCATTTGGGCCAAATTTTTCGGTTTCCTATTCAACAAGGGCCTCTAAGGAATAATATCAAAAATTTAAATTGACAATTATGTTTTAAAAAATAGATATTAAAAATTGAAATCAACAAAGTAAAACATATAATTATTTGTTGTGTCATTCCATTTACCACGCTTCTATATTTTCTTCTATCTTCTCAAGGAAAACATTTTCTCTTGTGGAGCATGTCCTTAAATAATAATAAAAAATCCCTCTAGAATCACATTATAAATTAGAAAAATTAGAGGAATAAATATTAAACTAAAATACTGTCTAAAATTCATCCAATGAAATGTTTCATAGAAATACCTTATATGATTACAAATGATATTGATTAAGGAAGATCATAAAATTTTCACAAAGTGTAATAAAATGTGTAATAATGCACTGAATGTCCAATATTAAATCAATATTCAATTAAAAATGAACTTGAGGTAAAAGCCACTAAAATTTCAGATTTTTAAAACATTACTCAAACTGAAATTCAAGAAAACATTCCACTATGAAATAAGACAATTGTTTTTGAATTTAGTGTATTTTTTAAAAGGTATAGAGAATAATTTATAAATCATAATATAACCATTGATATATGATATGATGTGTATCATTTTTTTGGGTTAGAACAGTTTTTAGTTAAGTCAATTTGGATCACCACATATCATTTTGGTTTGATTAATTTTAATTACATTCGTTTAATTAAAACATTGCATCGAGAGATTACATTATACTACATTAAAACATATCCCGGATAGATTATACCTTAATAAAATAATTTACATTTTGTGAGTGAATAATGGGATAAATTATGATGTGGGATATTATTGAACACACATGGCTTTGTGGTGTATTTTCTGTCAACAACTATAAAGTCAATTTGAATTATTTCAATGTTTTTTGTGATTAGAGTACTAATTAAGAGACCCATGTATGAGGTCATGATGTATTGATTTGGTAAAAATTAATTAGGATTGTAGAAACACCATAAAACACAGAAGTCAATGGATATCATTATTCTAATGAAAAATGAATAATTTTAGTTGTTGCCAGTATTTTTATTGAAAATGAAGCATAATTTTAGATACTTTCTTTTTATATATTGTTAAGTATATATTCACTTTTGGTTAAGGGGTTGGTTTGTTTCCAATATTGAATAGGAACTACCTATATATAAATTAATGGGAAAGAATGATAATAGTTGGAGGAAGCTACTTGAATGTTTATTTATAGAATCAATTTATGAAGATTTGAGGAGTTTTGAGGAGTTTATGTGTTTATAAGAGTTCTATAGAGTATTAATATTTCAGGACATTATATCTCTATTAGGAAATCGAGAAATATGTCTATGGAGTGCCATCCTATGTATTATTTTATGATTAATACCGAGGTTTGAGGATTAATATACAAGGATAATGATTGATAAGAAGATAAATTGGATAAATATCCACCAATAAGGTTTTAATAAGTCTTCTATTGAGTTTCATATGTTCATGAATTTTGAGTGATGTTGAGAATCAAACCTAATATATATTTTTAGTGTTAGAAAAATTCCAATGTGTTCATGTTCATAATTGTAACACCCCGAGATTTTATGAAAAATATTCTTTTTAAATTCATTAATGTCTTATGTTGACGCTACACCAAAAGGAGCTTCCAAAACATGCATCCTTGACTTGCCTTGAATTACACGCAATTGCGACCTTCTTCAATAGCGTGTGTAGTACGCTATACCGAGTTTCACTAAAAAATGATATGCTATTAAAATATTATTAAAACTAGCCGTTATGAATAGTAATAACCACTTTTTGAAATTTTGTAAATTTTATTTTTCAAAATGGACATCATTTTTGGATTCGGAATATCGAAATTAGCTTAAGGTGAAATTTTGGAACTTTTCGGATAACTTTCATATTCTGATGAATAGTGAAAATTACTAAATTTTAATTAAAAACAACCTTTTAAATCGAAATAATTAATTGTGATAAATTATCAATTTGATTGGTTTTAAATTATATTTAGAATATATTTTTACAATTTAATACAATGTTGGCCATTGGATGTAATTTCACATTTAAACTAGTTATAAACAAGTATCAATCTTTTGATAGTTATTATCTCTTAAAAACACTTGATTTCTTTTGACGAAGAGAATTAATTTTTAAATTAGTTAATGTAACTGATATGTTATGAATTTGATAAAATAGAAATCATTTTTGAATTCATAATATAAAATATATCTTAGGCCAAATTTTTGGTATTTTTTTGGAAACTTTCATTTTTTGATGAATAGTGAAACCACTACGTGGTAGTAAAAAAAACTGAATTTTTCATAAAACTTAAATTTACCGCTTCTGAGAGTGGAATTTCGAAAATCCGAGAGACATAGTTAATATCAAGGACTAAAATGTGGTTCAATGAGATGAAAATAATTTTTGGTGAATAGTAACTTTTTAGGCCCACTTGTCCTAATTCTATTGGAAAAGTGTAATTCAACGCAAATCAACCTTAGAATAAAATATGACCATTTAGGCCCACTTGGATTAGATTAGGACATTTATTATTAATTTATTTAAAGAAGGGTTAAAATAGTTAAAATAAAAGTTTAATAAGTGAATCATTTTTAATATGGGGTTATGCATAAGAGAAATTTGACTATAAATATTCATTAGAAAGCTAAACAAATTTCCTATATAATGGTATTTTATTTTTAATTTTTAGACATTAAATAAGTTAATTTATTTATGACACAACAACGATGCAGTAATTATCTTATTAATGAAATATTGACATAATTGATGTTATAAATACCCAAATAAATGTAATTTGAGACTTTTTATGCATTCCACTAATTTTCTAGGTAAATATGACATGTTAGTAATCATTTAATTAACTTGGTTCGAACTAATCATTCTTTTATGATTTTAGCAAAAATAAATTACTAAATAGTGTCAAAATTGACATAAAATAGTTTTTAAAACAAATATTATATTTTTAATTGTATTTTATTCCTAAAAATCTACTGTTCGGACAAATTACTGAGATAAGGATATATATATTAATAATAAACAACTATGGGTTCGTTTGTCTTGTTATAGTAATTTTATTAACCTTATTGTGTAAGAACAAAAGAAAACACAATAACAGTAAAATTATTTAACTTAATGTTAAAACTAAATGATAAGGTTAAAATAGGAACTTAATCTTGTCTAAATTATATTGGATGAGAGTATTTAGACCCATACCTACTTTATCTTCGAAATAAATTAATTTGGAGCTATTTAAAACCGAATTTGGCTTTATAATAAAATAATATTTTTAGATTTCCAAAGGTGCCCCTCTCCTCCCTTATAAAAGGGAACCTCCTCCCTCTCTTCCTCACACCCCTTTGAGCCTTAAGGCCCAGACAAAACCTGACAAATTATCTTATCCACTTCCCTAGAAACATCCTATATGTCCTGGTCTTCTTCAATGACCAATTTTAGTTCCCTAAGAGGAGGACCCAAAGAGGCACTTCAAAGAAGAGGTAATGTCCGATACCGATTCTTTCAACATTATTTATTCTTCAACTTCTTCTTCTTAGGTTGTTTCATTATGAAGTAATAAAATCAGTATCACTCATATACTGATATGTTATCATAATTATGAAACAATCCTATTTCACCATCTATCCATCCTACGGAAAAAGAAATCATCGCGCGTGCGTACGTACGTAATACCGTCTTCACGCTGTGGTGTAATCTATTTTCCACCACCACCTTACTTGGATGGGTATAATGGTGTACATAATAACTATATATGATTATTGTAAAGTGATATTGATTCTAAAATAGTATAAATACACTCCAATACAAATCAACGATCATGAGAACGATATCATCGCTCTTGCGTACGTACGGACTACCATCTCCACGACGCGATGAGATTCATTCTCCATGTTAACCATTCATGAATGTTTATAAAGTATATATAATAAGTAATCATGAAATATATGAAATAATAATGATACTGGATTTATGTGTATATATATGTATGTCATCTACTTAATTCCATTCAACTCAATAAGGAAATGAAAACAACATTCATGCGTACGTACGGCCTACCGTCTCCATGAACGGTGTATTTCATTCCATTTAATGATTTATTATATATATCTATATTCTGAATATATATTATATATAAATCATGTTTTATATTCTGGAATTTTGTAATCATGATCTAAGTAATCATATGAATAATTACAAGTCAAAACGCAGACGATAAATGAAACGATTTTACCCAAAACGCTCTTTAACATGGAATTTACAAAAGAACGGGTAATATAAAGTCATAAGTGAACCATATATAATATCATAACAATGAGTATGATTCTGGAATAATTAAATGACATTATTTAAATCATTATACAAGAGTTTCAGACACTTACGAAGCAAATCAGACCTCAGGTAAGGGATAATTTTGCAAATCTCATTTTTATTCGAGATTTCTTATTCGTAAGTATTTACTGGGGTTATTGTTATCATCCATGTCCATGTTTCATAAAAATGGTTTCATGTATGTTTAAATTCCTTTTTACCCATTTTTATTTTTACCCAATGGTATGGAAGGAATCTTTCTTTTATTTACCCTATAAGGTATTTTTGACTTTTTCGACAAAAGTATGAGAAGAATGTTTTTTTAACATATAGGGAATGAAAGGATTTTTTACGGTTTTATACACCCTTGTTTTCATGAAGATTACTCCTAAATATTTCATGGATATTTTCAAGAAAATCCATTTCCTTTAAAAATTCTTGGCATTTTGTGAAATGAAAATTATTTTGAAAAAGAAAGGATATTTTCCTCAAGAATTCATTTCATGTGTTTTATCAAAACAATTTTCCATCTAAGATGTAATTATTTCATATGCTTATGTTTCAAGTATAATGTCTCTATGATTTACATGGTTTTACTTTTCTCATTATGAAATGATATCCATCTCTTTTATATGGATTATGTGATGATGGGATGATGTTTATGAAACCCATTTTATTTGTTGGGTTATTATGAATGATGTATATTTATTTTGTGGCACAAGTAAGAATTAATTCACTATGAGATGGGTGGGACCTATATCTCCCTCCAATGAATTGGGTAATGATTTATTTCTCATGAGACAGACATGGCTGGAACAGAAAGTTAAACCGGTTCAGTAATACAGGACTGGAACGAGGAGTGATCTCAATTCAGATAGGGACACTGTCCACTAAGATGGTCTTGGCAGCAATGCCTTGGCTACTATGGAATTCATATCATGTGTATAATGGTTACGACAATTACAAGTTTTATTCCCATGCTATTTTATCATTCTTAATGTTTCTTTATGATCTATGCCTTACGTACTTCCATGTTTTATGTCATTGCTCAAGCTTTTGATGTTTAAACATTATGTTCATGTTATTATGTTCAAATGTATATAGTATGTTTTATTTTATCCATTCTTACCCTTACTGTGCATTTGAGCTCACCCTTTTTATGTTTTCTTTTCCCCAGGATATATAGAAAGGTTTTAGGTGAGAAAAAAAGGGGGAAGATCGTTATGGGAGATGTTGAAGATCTTTCACCACGATTAGAAGATTTCATTCTGAGATTCCAAAGACACTAAACTATTATGGTCCTTGTGTGTCTATTTTTGTTATGTATTCGCAAAATTAATGTAATTTCCATGTATGTCAAGCTTCGGGTCTCTATAGTTGGTATCAGAGGAAAGGTTTAGTCATCCTTTGGAAACATGGATGCGAAAACGTTAGTGAGATCCCTAGAGATATTTCTAAGGTATGTCTAGGGATGTCCCTAAGGTTAAGTAAAATTATAGGTTATAGTTACAGTAACGATCTTAGAATTAAACCTAAGATGATAGATATTGAAGGTACTCCCCCTTTATTATGATTTTTTCTTATCAAACTATTCTTTTTAGGTTTTAGAAAATGACTGGAAACAAGATGATTCACGATAATGGAGGATATGATGGACAATGGAATGATATTATTCATGAGCAACCAAATGAAATGGGATTTGGAAGCCCAAACATCATTAGTATGCCGAATCAGCAATCTCATAATATGATCAATAAACTCAAATTTTGTAAGATTCTTATCTCAGCTAATAAGAGAAACACAGAGTTTCATGATGATCATAGAGGAATGAAAGTTCAATTTCCCCTATGTAAATCATGTGGGAAGAGGAATCAAGGAGAATGTTTTAAAGGAACTGGAAGATGATTTGGGTGTAGAAAAGTAGGACACAAAGCCAGTAAGTGCAAAGGACAAGGTTCAGTTAACACCAGGGATAAAGATAATGGTATTGCAACGACATCAACAATGGTTAAATGTTTTAAATGTGGAATGTACAGGCATTATGCAAACCAATGACCTAAGGAACAGTCTCATGAAGAGAATCAGTATGGTCGTATGGGTAGTATTCATGTTGATGATGATGAAGAGACTACAAATGATATGTGAGATGAAATAATTGATGAATCTCGGTCAATGGTTTAAGAAGGTAGTGTAATGATTACATGTTTATCAAGTGTAATGTTGTATAATTAATCTCATTGTACTATGGAATAAAGAGACATCTAAGGATTGTTACACTATTGTCTTTCCTTAGGGTTTGAATGTGTATGATGAATGTTACCAGTAACCATGAAAGGTTATTCAGATATTTTGGGAAAGTAGATGATATGCGCATAATGAAGGGATAAGGAGAAAATTAAATGTTTGATAGTATTCATGATTTCATGAATGATATAAGGAGAAGGTTATATCATGGTTTGAGTATATATAATTTTTGGATTTTGTTATGTGGAAAGAGTTAACATTTGACAGCACTCATGTTTTCACTAAGGTTTAATGGGTATTCATTTTTCAAGAGAATACATGATTACAGTATTCAAAGGATTGGAATGTGACCAACAAGATATATGGGGGATAAATGATGGTATTCACATGCTTGGTTGATGACGTTTCAAGTAATCATTTTCTTTATACTATGACCCTGGACCGAAGTATTGAAGATAAGCCTAATGATTGGAATGGATTATGTTGTACATAAGTTAGTATTGTTTAAGGATAGAACTTTTTTCGATATTATTAATAGTATGTTATAGTAATGTAGTTTTAGAAAAAGGACAACCTGCCGCACGGGCGATAGCCCATCACGTCGGATAAGGCTGTGGGAATCGAACCCACAACCGAAGTGCAACTGGCCATTATCATATACCACTGGCCTACACGAGGTCCCTGTTTAGTAGAGATTAGTTTTATTATATTAAGTAGTATTATATATGTATTATAAGTCCATTTTAGGAACCATATATGATTAATCTCACTGTAGATGGACTTATGTATTTTTTGATAACTTTTCTAACCTTTTGTTTTAGATAGATGGAATGACCCATCATTTTATCACATGATCTACTAACACATCATGAATGACAAATTCGACTTCACATATTTAAGAGATGAAGTGGAAATTGTCCAAAGAACGAACAATAGTGAGACTATACCAAAATCACGAATGTATTTCTTCTAATTCTAATATCATTAACTTTAGGGAAATGATCTTGAAAACCCAAAATGTTGTCCTAATGCTCATATATCTGATGAATCCGATGGTACCTTATATCGTCACAAATGTATGGCGTTGTGATTACTGGCTTTTCAATAGCCATGTTCTCTACCACTCTCCATCAGAACATGATGGTTAGATTTCTCTTCCATATCCATATTTTCACCTATGTGGAAACCTAGTGATTAGTTTATTTAGGTAACCATTATGTTTCATACTTTTGTTTTTAAATATTGGTTTTGGTATTCCTTTTACGATGTGGGTTTCTATTAAATAAACTTTAGAGTAGTAAACAATTTATATCCCGGATGAATTTAGAGGGTGAAATTCATTTTATGTGGGGTAGAATGTAACACCCTAATATTTTATGAAAAATATTCTTTTTAATTTTATTAATGTCTTGTGTCGTACGATACACCAAATGGAGCTTGCACAACATGCATCCTTGACTTGCCTTGCATTACACGCAATCACGACCTTCCTCGATAGCATGTGTAGTACGCAATACTGAGTATCACTAAACAACGATATGCTATTAAAATATTATTAAAACTAGCCGTTATGAATAGTAATAACCACTTTTTGAAATTTTGTAATTTTTTTTTTCAAAATGGACTTCATTTATGGATTCAGAATATCGAAATTAGCTTAGGGTGAAATTTTGGTACTGTTCGGATAACATTCATATTCTGATGAATAGAGAAAATTACTAAATTTTAATTAAAAACAACTTTTTTAATTGAAATAATTAATAGTGATAAATTATCAATTTGAGTGGTTTTAAAGTATATTTAGAATATATTTTCACAATTTAATACAATTATTTTCATTGGATGTAATTTCACATTTAAAACAGTTATAAAAAAGTGTCAATCTTTTGATAGTTATTATCATTTAAAAACATGTTATTTGTTTTGACGACGTGAATTAATTTTTAAATTAGTTAATGTAACTGATATGTTTTGAATTTTATAAAATTGAAATAATTTTTGAATTCATGATATCAAATCTAGATTAGGCCTAATTTTTGGAATTTTTTTGGAAACTTTCATTTTTTGATGAATAGTGAAACCACTAAGTGGTAGTAAAAAAAACTGAATTTTTCATAAAACATAATTTTACCGCTTCTATGAATGGACTTTCGAAAATCCGAGAGACATGGTTTATATCAAGGACTAAAATGTTGGTCAATGAGATGAAAATAATTTTTGGTGAATAGTAACTTTTTTCTTTTTTTTACCACGGTTAAAAGTTAATAGCGTAATTAAGGGTAAAAAAATATTATTATTACCATAAAACATGTCCTAATTCTATTGGATAAGTTTAATTCGACAAAAAACAACCTTAGGAATGAAATATGACCATTTAGGCCCACATGGATTAGATTAGGACATTTATTATTAATTTATTTAATGAAGGGTTAAAATAGTTAAAAACAAAGTTTAATAAGTGAATCATTTTTAATATGCGGTTATACATAAGATAAATTCGACTACAAATTTTCATTAAAAAGATACACAACATTTCCAACATAATGGTATTTTATTTGTAATTTTTAGACATTAAATAATTTAATTTATTTATGACACAACGTTGATGCAATAATTATCTTATTAATGAAAATTGACATAATTGATGTTATAAATACCTAAATAAATGTAATTTGAGACTTTTTATGAATTACAATAATTTTACAGGTTAATATGACATGTTATTATTGATTTAATTACCTTGGTTCGAACTAATAATTCTGTTATGAGTTTCACAAAAATAAATTACTAAATAGTGTCAAAATTGACATAAAATAGTTTTTAAAACAAATATTATATTATTAATTGTTATTTTATTCCTAAAAATCTAGTGTTCGGCAACATTACTAATATAAGGATATATATATTAATTATAAACAACTTGGGGTTCGTTTGTCTTGTTATAGTAAGTTTATTAACCTTATAGTGTAAGAACATAAGAAGACACAATAAAAGTAAAATTATTTAACTTAATGTTAAAATAAATGATAAGGTTAAAATATGTACTTAAACTTGTCTAAATTCTATTGGATGAGAGGCTTTAGAACCATCCCCACCTTAGCTTCTAAATAAATCAATTTGGAGCTATTTAAAACCGAATTTGGCTTTATAATAAAATAATATTTTTAGTTTTCCTAAGGTGCCCCTCTCCTCCCTTATAAAAGGGCACCTCCTCCCTCTCTTCCTCACATCAGATTGAGCCTTCAAGCTCAGCCCACCCATGCCAAAATCTCTTATAAACTTCACTAGAAACATCTTATAGGTCTTTTTCTTCTTCAAAGACTAATTTTAGTTCCCTAATAGGAGGACTCAAAGAGGCGCTTCAAAGAAGAGGTAATGTCTGTTACCGATTCTTTCAACATTATTTCTTCATCCACTTCTTCTTATTAGGTTGTTTCATTATGAAGTAATATCATCCATATCACTCATATAATGATATGTTATTATAAGTATGAAACAACCCTATTTCACCATCTATCCATCCTATGGAAATCGAAATCACAGCGCGTGCGTACGTACGGAATACCGTCTCCACGCCGTGGTGTAATCTATTTTCCACCAACACCTTACTTAGATGGTTATAATGGTGTAAATAATAACTATATATGATTATTGTAAAGTGATATTTATTCTGAAATAGTATAAATACACTCCAATATAATTCCACGATCATGAGAATGATATCATTGCTCGTGCGTACATACGGACTACCGTCTCCATGATGCAATGAGATTCATTCTCCACGTTAACCATTCATGAATGATTATAAAGTATATATAATAAGTAATCATGAAATATATAACATAATAATGATACTAGATTTATGTGTATGTATATATGTATGTCATCCACTTAAATCCATTCAACTCAATAAGGAAACGAAAACAGCGTTCATGCGTACGTACAACCTACCATCTCCATGAAGGGTGTATTTCTTTTCATTTAATGATTTATTATATATATGTATATTATGAATATATATTATATATAAATCATTTTTTATATTCTAGAATTATGTAATCATGATCTAAGTAGTCATATGAATAATTACAATTCAAAACACGGACGACAAATGAAACGATTTTACCAAAATGCTCTTTAACATGGAATTTACAAAAGAACGGGTAATATAAAGTCATACGTGAACCATATATAATATCATAACAATGAGTATGATTCTAGAATAATTAAATGACATTATTTAAATCATCATACAAGAGGTTAGGACACTTACGAAGCAAATCAGACCTAAGGTAATGGATAATTTTGCAAATCTCATTTTTATCCGAGATTGCTTATTCGTAAGTATTTACTGGTGTTATTGTTATCATCCATGTATATGTTTCCTAAAAATGGTTTAATGTATGTTTAAAGTCCCTTTTACCCATTTTTATTTTTACCAAATGGTATGGAAGGAATCTTTCTTTTATTTACCCTATAAGGTACTTTTTGACTTTTTCGACAAAAGTACGAGAAGAATGTTTTTTTAAACGTATACGGCATGAAAGGATTTTTATGGTTTTATAAAGCCTTGTTTTCATGAAGCTTCCTACAAAATATTTCATGATTAATTTCAAGAAAATCCTTTTCTTTTAAAAATGCATGACAATTTTTGAAAAGAAAATTATTTTGAAAAAGAAAGGATATTTTCCTCAAGAATTCATTTCAAGTGTTTTATCAAAACAATTTTCCATATAAGATGGAATTATTTCATATGTGTATGTTTCAATTATAATGTCTCTATTATTTACATGGTTTCACTTTTCTCATTATGAAATGATATCCATTTCTTTTATATGGATTATGTGATGATGGGATGATGTTTATGAAACCCATTTTATTTGTTGGGTTATTATGAATGATGTATGTTTATTTTGTGGAACAAGTAAGAATGATTTCATTATGAGATGGGTGGGACCTATATCTCCCTCCAATGTATTGGGTAATGATTTATATCTCATGAGATAGACATGGCTGGAACGGCATGTTAAACCGGTTCACTAATACAGGACTAGGACGAGGAGTTAACTCGATTCAGAAAGGGACTTTGTCCAATAAGATGGCCTTGGAAGAAATACCATGGCTACTATGTATATCATATCATGTCATTAATGGTTACCAAAATTACATGTTTTATTCCCATGCTATTTTATCATTCTTAATTTTTCATTATGATCTATGCCTTATGTACTTCCATGTTTTATGTCATTGTTCAAGCTTTTGATGTTTAAACATTATGTTCATGTTTTTAAGTTCAAATGTATATAGTATGTTTTATTTTATCCATGCTTACCCTTAATGAGAATTTGAGCTCACCCTTTTTATGTTTTCTTTTCCCCAAGATATAAAGAAAGGTTTTAGGGAAGAAAAAAATGGGGGAGATCTTTATGGGAGATGTTTAAAATCATTCACCAAGATTAGAAGATTTTACTTAGAGTTTCCAAAGACACTAAACTACTACGGTCCTTGTGTGACTATTTTTGTTATGTATTAAGTATTCCGCAAAAGTAATGTAATGTCCATGTACGTCAAGCTTCGGGTATCTATAATAATGATATTAAATATTCTTATGATTGTTATAAAAATGTATTAAATAATTATAAAACTACATAAAAAGTTACAATATGATACATATCATATTTTATGTGGTAAATAAATTTTAAATGATATGTAATGTATTGATATACTTATAGAATATATATGAATGATTTAAAACATTAACACAGTAAATAAAAACACCACACTCTAGTAGATAATATGTCAAATATGGTATAAAATATTTTATCCTTGTGAGAATAAGAAAAGTATCGGAGTTCACATGTGATACATATGATATTTTGATTGATATGTAACATAATTAAAATAATATTTATGATATATAAATTGATAGATAATATATTCAATAGGTATGTAATATTTTTTTGTGAATTTGAAAAATGTTTTAGCTATATTTATAGTTAATTGTGAATGTCATAGTGAAGTATATTTAAAAGGGTTGATTTGAAATTCAACATGATACGTAATGGTTAATAAAAGGAAAGAGACTGAGTAAGACTCTAACATATATTAAATATAGAAAAGTATATGTGATTTCAGGTGTAATATTTGTATTTTGAGGAGGACTTCATGATTCTTGATCTTTAGTAGAGTGAATGTCGGTTCTTTCATGTAATTTACTCAGTTCTATGATAATTTGATCAAGGATATAACCTTTTTCTGGAAAATTTAGGGTAATAAAATGGTAAACATCTTCCTATTGTATAATATCTTTTATACACCAAGGTCATAGTCTTCCATATTAAATTTACTCCCTTGATATAATCATAAAATTCCTTAGTGTTTTACATTCCTACGTATATTATTTTAATTAAAACCAAAGACAATGGGAGGAAGGGAAACTCAATAATTGAATAGGATGAGATATAAAATAATGGTTTCTATAAATGATATGTAAACACACATATTCACCCACATATCCATGTAGTTATAATAATCCTTGTGGAATTTTGTATGTCAATTTCCCACATTGATTATATTATCGGTTAGAGAATTTTATTTTTTTGATCTTTCCATTTTGGGAAATATGGTCTCCAAAAGATCACTATATTTGATCCATGTACATAATTAGAGCTTCTCCTTCTATAGGTAGTATAAAAAAATCGGTGTGTGATATATTTTAATTAAGGATATTGAATGATCTCTAGAAATCTTCATCACAGTATACGTTTATTCATTTTCTCATTAATTTCATGAATTAAATACATTTTTTAAAAGGAATATAATGAAGAACAGTATTTTAGTGAGGCAGAATTGAATTCCTCTCAACTATAAAAGCTTCCATGGTGTGTTAATTTAATGTACATCCCTAGTATTCCTGGACCACCAAATTTATACAATGATAGAGTATATTAATTTATTGTACATTAAATTATTTCATCAATGAATACATTTTTATGTTGTGAAAAAAATTACGGAAAAATTATTTAGGATAGAATATTTTTGTAAACAATATCCCGAGTTGATGAATAATTCATCTATATACCAATAAAAAATATTACTAGGGAGGGTATTGAAATTGGATTGCATCACCCTATGATATGTTGCAATAGATTTCTTAATACTGAATGTTATCACCATATAAAAACATACCCCTTTTGGTTCAATGAATATTATGAATTCTTTATCTATATGAACTTTTTTTAATATATGATTATATCCAAAATATCAAGAAATGGATGATAAGTATTCAAAATTTGATGTTACCTTGTTATGTATTGTTATGGTTAGTATTTGAATGATTTAATTTTAGGGAATTAGTGTTTAAATCCCTAATGATAATACATAACCTCATCTTTCATTTCCACTTTACAATAGAGATAGTATTTTAAACCCACATAGGGTATTTAACCTAAATAATTAAATTATACTTTATAAATTTGCAACCCCAATCTCTACTAGGGTAATACAGGTTGGATATATATTTATTACTATCTAATTTAAGAAATGATAGTTAGTTAGTAGTCCAAAATGGTAGATAATATCTTGTGGTTCTGGACGTAGAACCTTCGTTTAGTTTCAAGAATAGATATCTTAGTATTCTGTGGGAAAGGAAGTAAATTTTGGTTTTTTCTGATCATGATTCAGAACAGTACTTTTGAATGTGGGTCATGAGTCAACATCAGTACCCAAATTCTCCATCTTTAGTTCATTGAAAAACATTAAAAAACATCATCAAATGTTATGAGATCAAATCTATGCTCTTATCCATCACCATCACTGGGAATGGGGGTAGATTCTTTTCTTGAACACTATAAAAATGTGTTGGGAATCTATTTTATAATTTTAGAGTTTAATATATTGAAGAGGGAATGATTTCATTAAGATAAACTAATACCATGTGAATGGAATTGATGGATACCAAACTCTATGTTCTCTTATTCTGAGGCATTTTCATTTGATTGAATTCTCTTACATACATTTAATAGATACTAATCAAGACAATATTTTGGAAATGATTATCAAGACCATGTTTAATGTTCATGGGAATAATAAGGGTCTTAACATATAGAAATGAAGTTATTTTAATATATATTTCCTCTCTCCCATCAGAAAATAAGAAATTGTTTTATAAAATTCATCCACTAGTAGGTATAACTCTTTGATTCCATAACAGTGGAATTGTTTCTTTATTGTGATGGATAGGAATAGAACAATTTTTTTTCAAATCATTCCAACAACTAAAGGGTGTGTCTTTCAATCTATTAGAGGATGTAATTTGCACTACACCATAAATCAATGGTCGTATTTCCCTTTTATAATACCATAGATTAAAATTATAAGATTTGGTGGAATTACAGATAGAGTTATCACTAACAAATGTGTAGTTACCTATCAATTAATGGTGTATTTTATTCACCTATTATAGAAATATATAACCATATTATGCATATTAAGAAATAATCTATGTAAATTAGTGTTTTACCTACCTCCTCCCATGGTCTGACATCATAATCCACCCTAAAATATGAATGTTTTTCATAGCATCCTTGGGTTTTATTATTTTTTGCAGATTATTTCTAAAAAAATAAATAATAAAAAAGTAAGTAGTAATGAAAATTTTGGTAATATTTATTGAAACACCTAACATTATATTAATAATATGAACTTGTTACTCACAAAATGATTAGTCATTTCCTGATAATATTCATCTATACATTCATCCATTAATGGTGTGACCTCTAAATCTATTCTGATTCCTCCAGGTTTTCCACTATACAATGAATGGTTATAGCCTCTCCAGAGCTCACCTAATTCAAAAAGTTGTGCTATCCTCACAACCACCCCATCATGAATACTAAAATTAAGCTAGCACAAAAATATTACTTCATATAAATACAATAATAATATAACATTAAATCCAACAAACTTTATTAACATTATTTATCCCCATGAATAATACATTACTTCATTTGAAAGGGGTCGCAATGAGTGTGGATGGATGGGAATGATGTTAGAGTATTATGGAAGAATCACCAAAAACTCTTACAATCTAATAATATTTCTCCAACCATCTATTTTTCTTTATTATACTCCACCATCAACTGCCTGTAGTGGCTCTACACTGCATTAATTCATGTAAACCCATTATTCTTATTAGTATAGACATAATTTAATAGAGGAAAAAACTATTATATCAATACATCTACTAATGAAATTAATTGTGATAAAAATTACTATTGTTATATTAATATACCTAAGGTAATCTAATAAGTGAGCATCACTAGATCCTCAGAAACTGAAAGAAAAACAACTTTTGCAGATGTTATGGGCCCATGGATATGCTCCGCAAGGTTAGAAGGTGTCGTAGGAGCAGTTAAAGAACCATAATGTAATAGATAATGTTTAATGATGTAAATGAAAAATACTATTGCACAAAGGGCTTTGAAAATTAATAATAAGGATGAGGAGTAGGAATAATCAGTAGATACGAGAATGAGGGTATTGGAGGCTCAAATAAAAATCGAGGTGAAGACATGGGTGTACCAAATATCCCAAGTGGAATTAATGACACTATATGATCTAGAATTGTGGTATATGTTATTTCAGGTGGGGTATGTTGTATAACTAGGAACACTGACTAGAGTTCCTAACTATTGTACCACCTCACTTGAATCCTTAACCTAAGCACCAGAACCACTAGGCAGGTTAGTGAATAACTGGAACCATAGTTGTGTATCTTTATTAAAAGTTAAAAAATATAACCACATGACATTATATGTTATTAATATAAATTTTTGAAAAAAAAATACTCAAAACACGCGCTGGTGGAGGGATGCCCCTATCACTCGGTTGGATATTTTTTTCTACCTTTTTTTCATTGTTTCCCTTATGTGTTTTTCAATTCCTACATTTGAAAAAAATATGGAATTAATTATAAATTTAAAACTAATGTGTAATCGAAACAAAAAAAATGTGGAATCACATAATCATGCAATACCACTTTTCAAACCAAATGCATGATATGCAATGATATAAAAAACATTTAATATCTACTAGGAATAATATCAAAACATAAGACATGTCAAAGAATGAAAAATAAATTCAAATTATAATGATTAAAATCGGCGTGATATTTTTTTCTTCTATTTTCAATTTGATCCAATTAAATTTTGGTTAGGTCATTTGGTTCATTCATGTTCATTGAACTAGTCAATTTTCAAATATTATTTTACATATATAATTTTGGTTCATTATTACAAATTAATTTTTTCAATTATCAATTTTTATTTTTCATAGGTCATTTGGATCATATTATCGGTAATTTCATTCTATAATTTGTTTTTTATGTAATATTTTTCATTGGTTTTTATTTTCATATCAATTAGTTTAATATTTCCAATCCAATTCATCTAGTTTTTCTTAAAATTTAATTGTTTGATCTTTTTTATAGATATGAACATAGTTCAATTCAATATTAGAAAACGAAACTCAAAGAAAAATTGAAGCACTTAATAAGGAAAATTCACATAAAGGTCAATATTGATAAAAAATATTTGTAATCAATAGTTAATGAATTTGTATAGAACCCTCCTTAACAACCCAAGTTTAGGTAAACCAAAATAAGTAACAACATAGATAGATGATTCTATATATTTCCCACCACAAATTTATGTTCACAATCAACTCTGACAATTGAAGTGTTAGAGTCATCATATGTAATAAATGGATTAGGTCAAATGGGTGAAGGGATTGTTTCAATTCCTTCAACACCATCATCAAAAATATGTCATTGGATTACATCAATACTGATAAAAATTCATGTAGAATATGTTATTATACATTAAGAAACATGTTTCTCAATAGATCCCAATATATATGGATTATCGATAGTTACAATTCAAGTCTTGTCAATAACTGGAAATCCACAATCATCAATAAATGTGGTATGCCTCATCATCGAATCAAGCCATTGTCATTTCATCAGTGTGACACAAAAAATTTGAGTACTAATCAAATATGAGTATTTTTTTAAAAATATCATAATAAGATACATTTTCAAAATTGAGGTTACTATATGATGCACTGGCATAACAGTCAATTGTGGCGGTTAAAAAAATTCCATCTTACTGTTTTCTCATGACCTTTAATCGTTTAGTGATAATAAATATATTCTCATTGATCACAATTGACTTTCATTCATTAAACAAAGTGTTATGAAAAATTCCAAAGCTCTCATTTCCTTATAGAAAGATCCACCAGGAAAACTCTGAATTGGAAAAATAATTAAATATTGATTTTTATCAATTTATTTTTGTAATATTTATATCCATAGTTTCAACCATGTAACTCTATAATTCTCATTGAAAAATAATGATTCTTTCGATCTATCATTTTTATGTTCCTTATTGAAAAATATATATAGTTTAAAATTTATGTAAACATAAATGAGATGAAATAAGATATACATGTTCAATTTACATACTTGATATAGTAATCAGACAAGTCACAGTTAAACAGAATGGATTGATGTGCCATCTCATGATCTTCAAGGATTAATGTCATAAAAGAATATTATTCGAGAATTCCCCCTATTTAGGGAACTGGTGGAAAACTAGGTTCAATTTTCTCAAATCATTCTTCTTCATTTCTTATTTGTCTGTTTCGTCTCATAGTCTTGTCAGAACAAATACATTGAACAAAAATAAATTCATTCTTCATCCAAGTATCATTTGCTGATAGAGCCTTCTGTGTGATTTCTATTCCAGAAATAAGACTTCAATGTGAACATGGTTCTTTTAGTTGGATACATCAAAAAAATAAATAGATCCTCTAAGAAGTATTTCAGTTGGACGATGGATAGTTAAGTGCATCCTGTAAGTGAAAAATGAAGGTGGAAATGTTTTTTCTAACTCAAACAATATTAATGGCTCATCTTCAATAAATTTTTGAAAGAATGAATTTAAAAAATTCATAGTCAAAATATATATAATGAAATGATTCAACAATATAAATAACACTATTACATTATTGTAAAAATATGAAATATTTCAATTAGAATCAACTCATACAAAAGGATGTGAGAATCCTGAATCTTCAAATATTTAATATTCAACACTCTTCTGTTGATCCATTTTTGACATGTTTCTTGAATAGCCGTCTAGAACATTAATAGTTTCTATTACTTATAGAAATTGATTTTTTTCTATAGGTTTCATCTCATTTAAATTGCATTGTACATTCCATTTATTTTCACTAATACACATTGGATATAATTCTACATTGATGCCCCAATCCACCATGTTATGTCGAGATCCTCATTCATCTTAATTATTTACCTTGACATTTAGAATAATTGAAATCAACATTTAAAATATATTCTTTTCATTGTGAATTTTTCCTAATAAATGATGTAACAAATTGAATGACAAATAAGGAAACTCAATGAAGATACTCATGCTCTTCAATTTGTAACAAGTTTTAGTGGAAGTATTGTTCCTCTTTTGAGATCTCATATGACCATTAACAAATGAAAATCTAAAATCTTGTAATTCATTATGTGCCCAAATTCTAGACATACATTGAGGTTGATTGTTAGTCACCATTATATTTGAAAATCTTCAATGGTTATACTTATAAGGATGGTCCATTTCCAAGACTCTTCATTTCCCCATAAAGATAAAACTATAATGATATTTCATTTTTTGGATCATATGTTCCTTATACAAATTAGACTTCATAGTTTTCCCTTCATGCTCTGTCCAAACATAATTCTATAAGAAGGAAAATTATGGTTCATTCACATAATCACAACACACATCTAAAATATATATTTCAAACATGAATCATATGTCTATACACCCACATTATAATGAGGTATCAAATATTTTATTAAAGTTTTCAAGTATACATTTATATCATTTCTAGGAACATAAGGTCGGGATATTAGTGTAATCTTGAAATTGTATGGTTTATTATACACATCCATGAACGAAGGTAATAAATGTGTATGCAAATACGCTTTGTGATATGGTAAGTAACTATCTACTGAAACAGATAAATAACATCACATAAAAGGCCAATCCTAATATTATGCATGTCAGCTCTGAAATTAGGATATAAAGAATCAAATATATTCAATTAAAATCCATATATAGGTTCAACCAACTCCTAATTATTCATCTTTCAATTAGTATTATTCCATTGAATTTTTTTACTTGATGAGACTTGAAAATATTCTATAGTCTGGGGACCCATAAGAAGTAATTCATTACATTTTGTGGCACAATAGATGATGTTCCATCATCATTTATCTTCTATTTTGATTTCCCACATTTTATACAATCATTCCATTTAGAAGATTCCTCCTAGAATAAGTAGAAATATTTCGAGCTAGCATGAATTGTTTTTTTAAAATACATGTTCCTAAACAAACATTAATTATATATTGTAGGTTGAAGGAATATATATTTCATATGGAACAAGTACTTCAAAAAACAAAGTCTGTAATCGGTGGAATTTATTATAAATCATATAAACTTTTTCTCATCAAACAATTTGATTAAAAATTCCATATTTTATATTTCAACACATTGCTTATATACTTCAGTCGTGGAAGCATCATTAAATTCTTTTATCCTATCAAAATCATCATTGTTATTAGATTCATTATGTGTTCTCATATATAATATATCTTGGTCCAACATCCCTTCCTTCTCATGATGATGAATAAATTGAAACTAGTTATCTAAAAAATTTTCCAATCTAGTATTATTATTTAGATCATGATAACATTGAGATTGAATTTTCTCCCCATTTTGATTACACACATTGTAGTTTGTTTGCAAAACATATTTTTTTTGTGTTATCTAGATTATACATGGCTATACAAAGGTTGTCCAACACAATTATAACATAATGAATGAATGCGACCACCATCTATACCATTTCCAAATTTAAAATCTAGAAACCTCTCCACCTTTTTTTGAAAATTAAAATTGATCTGATCAGTTTCAAACATCCATCTATTATTCCTTCAATAAGAATTATTATATTTCACTTCATAAATGGAATCAATTATGATTGAAAATTAATCAAAATCATATTTAGTGAAACGAGAAATATTCAATTTATATGAAACTATAACTGACACTGAATATATATGAAAATCACAATATAATAGAAAACAAAATATTATATATATAAGAAGATACTATAAATAAAAAACCATGAAATTAAATTCCATTATACAAAAAGTTAATATCTATAAATAATACTAGACCCAATTGTGTTTATAATTGATGTTTTTATTTTATTCTCATATTCTATTATCTTTTAACTGATGTTATACGTATTCAATAACTTCATGTATAAATGATTACTTGTTCTCGGTAACAATATTTTATTTGATTGAAAATAGTTTTAGTAAGTTTATTTAATTTATGATTAGTTTATTTCTTACAAATTTTGATTGGTTGGGATTGGTTTTTTTTGGATTAGGTCCATGCATGCCTATAAGGGATTTATTAATGATTGTTCATGTGATTTAATTATTTATCACTATTATATAATTTTTTTTAGTTTGTATAAATATAGTACACATATTTTTATTTTAGTTCGGCTTGATAAATTTTATTGTGGTTCTAGTCTACTGAAATCTACTTGAGTCAGATCACCATCGTATTTTCCGAAATTCATACTCACACTCTCTAAAACTCCCATTGTGACCTTTTATTTTTCTATCTTGATAGAAATAAATCACACTACAATTTTTTAATCCTAAAGTAGAATATTAAAATCTTCATAGAAAAATATTATAATGTTTTAAAAAAAATAAATTTTTCTATTACAAGAATAACATCTTTTCAATCTGGATGTAGAATATTAATGCATATTTGGATTAGTAATTAAAATAAAAGATTATAAGAAAATTTCATTAAAAACTTATTTACACATATTTGAAATCATGGATGCATTTATAAAAATAAAAATATAATGGATTCCTTTTCTAATATACAATGTATAAGGTTTAACCCATGTCATTTAAAGACCACCACAACAAAGAATCTCCTGATAATGTGACTTCCCATTATACCATAATGTCATTATCTAGGTAATAAAAAATTAGTGTATTCGATATCTCTATGAAATGGCGAGTAGAATAGAAATATCCATATATCACCATGATTACAACAAAAGTAACCATTTTTGAAATCTATATTGTTAGAATAAAAAATAAAAATTTTTATACTAGTATAATACAATAAATTCTCTAATAATAATAACTTATTCACACCATCCACCATATTCAAAATATTATAAAAATCCAAACTGTATACGCCAATTCAATCACATATTCAATATTAGAAAAAAAATCACTTAGGAAAAAAATTTGATGACTTATGAAAAAAATATAGAATTTATTTTAAAGGCTAATGAAACTCATAATTATATTCAAATGAAAAATACAATAATAAAAAATTCCAATTAAATAACAAAATTTAAAAATCAAATTATTCAACAAATATGTGATAAATATTAAATTAAAAAATATAGATTCATTATAACAAAATTATATGTGACAGTTCCATATATAATTTATTTAAAATGTGCAAATTTTATAATCAAGAACAATAAAATGAATACCATAATGGATAGATTGTATTGAATATGGAATGAAACTAATAATAATATATAATCTGGAAAAATAATTCTTTTTTGAAGATATATATCATTTCAAAATCATCAATTTCATGTGGAAGAAATTGAATGAATTAAACCAAGAATGGATTACCTGGTGGGAATAAGTGGCGGGGTCACCAGTTAGAAGAAATAGGAATACACAACACTAGGAATAACATGCGAATTTGTCAGCTGGGAAGAAGAGGGGAACACAGAACTATGCTCTCGGTATTGGATTTTGATGGGAGATCTATAAGGGATTGGTTTGGGAGGAGGGGAGACACGCTATATGGATGAGAATAGAAAGAGGGGAGCATAGCTTCTTGGAGTCAGGTTGGGAGAAGGGGCAGTGCTATGGGTGGGCTAAGTTTATGGTGAATCATGTAACCCCAATGACAACCGTTTTAAAACAACAATTGGCATAGTCAACAATTTACCAATGGGTGTTAATTTTTTTTTGGATAAACATCTATATAACCACCTATCCCAATTGTAAGGGGAATCCACTGGGATATTCCCACTGGGAAAAACATATTTTCATTACAGAACTAGTTAATCATTTCTGATTAGAAAGTCCATAATACCCACAATCACATGAAAGGATATAACACTTCAATTTTACATGGTTTACCACTATGTTCTAGTCCAATGATCTTATGTAGAAAAACTGTCAGTTGTAGCTAAATCTACTAATGTTAACTAGTTGTAGTATAATGAATTTCAGAAATATTCACTTTGTTCCAAGAACAATACCTTTACAAGTTTAAGGGATAACACAATGCGTCCCCCAGAACAATTTCATCGACTACCCTAAGCTCATTACGTTGGGTGATGTATTACATTTTTTATCAAATTGATATTATCTTGAGAAGGTTTTTATTTTAGTTTTTATCTCCAAAAAACCAATTGACTTTTCTTTGACCATTATATGTAATTGATTCACTTGATAACCCTGATCAAACAAACAAGATATCTAAAACCTGTTAGTAGCTCAACAGAGCACTTGCATGTAATACCTAAACATTCTAGAATGTTTTGGGATTGTCTCGCATGATTTCTTTCACTCAAAACGTATATTGTGTACTACCACCCCATATGGTTCACTGAGTCTTTATTCAATCAATAATCATCTTGCATGCAACATTTACTACACTTAATTATTCCACGTGAAATCATTTTACATTAATTAACTACAAAATCATCATTATATTATGTTGTAAGTCTTGAATTTCTGTTGTGGAATATTTATTGTCCTTGATGATCCTAGACACATGTTTATACTCCAGCTACTACCTTTCACACAAAATCCCCTGGTTTAGAAAACCACTTTTGATGTCACATTGGGTGAATAAGTCTCTTTCACAAAGAACCAAGTATTTCATTAAATAAAGGAGATCTTGTGCGTGCTTCCATATAATGCAATATTTAGATGAGATGATCCAATATCATAACCATAAAGTCCCAATCAAATCCATCATCATTATTTCATGAAGCTTCCTTTTCCAAAAACGATTTTCATAATTCTCCAAATATTTTTAAATGAGAAATTTGGAAAGCACTAAGAAACAATACCACCCTCAACAATTTTGACAGCATGAATCACAAAAATACATTCCAAGAAATATCCTAGATCATCCAAGACTATAGACATAGACTATAATTGTTTTTTATTTATTAAAATTCTTGGTTTGAACAATGTCCCCCGTTAGGTTTTTTGGAAATCATCAAATAAATTAAATAAATCACAATCCAATGTAAAATCCTAAAACATGAGACACAAGTCATACAACACTCTAAGTCTACGTGATAAATTCCTAGTGTTGAAAACAAGTGGGAAAGAAGGACTTTATTTATTATGTTTTCGACTGATTAATGATGTTCCCTCTATGCTCTTATTGTTTTTTTATAATAATTAATTGTTGTTGCGTTGTAAAATCACTAAATTATTTAATAAACTACCACCATAAAATAGCAAAAACATTTAATTTATCATTATACTTTATAATTCTTCTCCTTTATCATATTAAATTTTTGAATTCATCCCCTTTTGAAATAATCCAAAAGGACCAATATTTCTATTGGAATTTCTCAACACACACTCCCCCTAAATCGTATCTCCCCTATTAAACTACATTACATTCAAAAACATATTAAAAAAGTTACAAAAAATGGAAAGAGGGGACCAATCACAACCTCTTCATGCCTTGGGATGTTCTTGAACTCCAAAGATCCATTAATGTTTCTCAAACACATGTGCTTCCAAGAGCTTCGTCAAACTGTCAGCCACTTGGTCATCAGTTCCAACATGAAACATTTTAATCATGCTGTGTTCATCATTTTTATTGATGAAGTGATATCTGATTTCAATTTGTTTCATATGATAATGATGAACAAGATTCATCATAAGGTGTATCACACTCTTATTATCACAGTTAATCAGTATCATTTGTTTTACCATATCATCGTTCTCTGTTAGTTATTGATTCATCCAAAATAGTTTAGTACAATACATTGAAGTAGATATATACTCAGATTCCACAGTACTAATAGTAGTTATTTCCTATTTCATACTCAACCAACCCACCCATTTCATACAAATAATGAATGCTTCGCCACTTGAGGAATTTATACCCACAACACCACCATCCCCATTAAACATATAAAATGTTTATTGTTCATTATCAATTCCTCTGGAATATTATAAGAACTAATTGGCAGTACCTTGAATGTATGTTATGATTCTTTTAGCTGATAGTAAATGTTATCCATTTAGATTCATTTTAAATATTGCCACTAAATTTTTTGAAAATATGATATATTTTTATGTTTCAGTCAAGTATAATAGGTTTATATTGATTATCTTATACAAGGTGGGATCCATAGAAGACCCATACTCATGCTTTCCATTTGTTCCCAACCGAAATTAGTGTCAACGATGGTATGGAGTCATTATTATTGAATTTACAAAGTAACTATGTTGCATAATTTTCCTCAGAAGTGAATGTGTAGTCCCTATTATAAATCACTATCATCCTAATGAAGTATGTGAGTTCACCAAACATAAAAATTTCATATTATGATTTCATGTTATTTGAAAATTCATTCACTGATTTGTAACTGCTTCCATTAAATATAATATCATCCATATACACCATTAACATAAATACATATTTATTTATATTCATCACATACATATTATGGTCAAAACCACATATTTTAAATTCTAGCTTCATTAGATAAAAATCTTGAGAAGGATAACATGCTCATTGTGCCTACAACAGACAATAAATAGCATTTTTTAATAAAAAAACCCTTTCATTTCATCATTAAAAATTAGTAAACCCATTGGTTTATAAATGTATACTTATTCTTCAAGAAGTACATTTAAGAATATTGTTTTGACATACATCTGCTAATCTTTATATCCTCTTTGGATTTCCATAGTAATGAAAATTCTGATCGACTCCAATTTCACCACTAAAGAAAATGTTTCTTCAACATCAATTACATCAATATATGAATAACCATTACACACTAGGTGTGACTTGTTTCTAATCACATTTACATATCATTTTATTTGTTTTCAATATCCATTTGGTTCTAATCACATTGTGGTTTCTAAGAATATTAACAAGATCCCATGTCTAGTTCTTGCCAATTTGATCGAGTTCTTCGTTCATTGATTTTACCCATCATTCATTTTTCATGATTATTCAAATGAGTATTGATCCATAATTGATAGGAAGGAAAACCATGAATTATTCCACATTTTACTTATTTTTGTGGGTATCTTCCAATCCATAGTGATGTTGGATTGATAAATTTATACTCTTCTATTTCTATTATGAGGTTTAGATAAAAATTATTTATGCCTAATTTCTTCATTTGATTCTTCATCTAAATCATCATTGTTTTGTGTCATATGAATGATTTTTACACCTTCCTTTACTTCTACATTTGAAATTGTTCCACATCCATTGTTTTATTCATCATCTATAATATCACCATAAGATATCCTTAAGGTATTTGTGGACTTATATTCAATGAAATTAACATCGCAACTTTCAACAAGTCTTCCAATATGATTATTGAATATTTTGTATGATTTTATATTCATTAAATATCTTTGAAATATTCCCATATCTACAACATCACCCTGATTTCCATGATTTAATTATTTTTTTCAAATGAAACATCTACTTCAAAAAAGAAGAAAATAATTCAAAGAGGTGTTCCTTTCTTGACATAGCTCATATGGTGTCTTGGTTAAGGCCATATAAATCCCTATTCAATTTTGAGTATACACTGCAGCTTAAACATCCTCTTTCAAATAATAGAGAGTGATACCACTCTCAATCAGCATAGTTTTATCAATATTGTTTACCTATCTATTTCTATGTTCAATAACTCAAATTTTTATTGAATTCTCATATAATCCAACTCATGTATTTTTCTATATTTCTCTATGTAATTTTCAAAATCAATAATCATGTATTCCCCTCCAATGTAGGATCAACGAACATAGATTATACAAACTATATCATTATTATATATTTGACGACAAATTTTCATTTGTCAAGATCTTTTTGTTTCCTATGTATAATCATCACAAAATCCATTATAAATTAATAATCAATGGAAAAAATGATATAGCTCTTTCCATATTTCTGGACACATCTATTAGACCACATAAACTTGTGTGAATGTGATCAAGAAGATTTGATAACCTTTTCTTCTATGGTAGATATAAACTGGTGAATAACTGTTCTCTCATGAATGAATCACAAGCCTCATCCCATTCATGATTTATAATGGAGATATACATGAATTTATTTATCTCATATATATGTTCCATCACTTTTTATTGATGTGACCCAACCCCCATTTCCACAAGTTGTTTTCTTCTTCAACTGTCAGGTAGAAGATGATATCATTACTGTCATCTTGATATAAGTTTTCATCTATTAGGCATCCTTTCATGATAGGATAGCCTATCTTATCTGTGATATTAATGAACATCTGATTTAATGTCACTATGAATCCGAAGAGACAGAGTTGAATAACACACATAAGGTTGTGATTCATATATTCCTCATAGAGATATTTAGTTTTCTACATCTCAGCAATTACCACTTCTGTACATCAACTACCTTTGATCACAACAGCACCATAATAACTGATCTATAATGTTCTATAAACCACATTATGAACATTATTCAATAAGTATTAATTTCCAATAATATAGGACGAGCACCCGCTATCAAGAATCCATGTGCTTTTATTCATTGTGGCTTTGAGAGATATATCTATATGGTTGGATTTCCCAATTTTATTCTTTTCCCTATATAAAATATTTTATTTATTGGTGGATAATGATTGACTTTACAATATCTTTTCCATATCCACAGGTTCATCGTACTCATATTCTTGTTCCATTATAGAATATTTATTTTTTAGAGAAACTCAACTTTATTAGTGGGTATTGACTTGTCTCTAACTTTTGTTATAATTGTTTCCACCTTTCCTCATCCTACAATATATAAATTTATTACAATAGTAATATTATTAAAAATAAAATTCATAAAAAATATTTATCCTATAGGATGTAGGATATGGAATCATTCTCCTTTTTTGAATTCCTGTATCTTCTCCATTCAAATATCTTGTTTCTTGTTCATAGTATGACATGGTATGAACCATATATCTACAAAATTTATAATTTAAAAGAGGAAATATATTCTCACTTCTATCCCTCCTCGGGACGCTTTACTTTTAAAAAAATTCTAATGCCGATTATTTCTGTATACTTGTGGATTGTTTACAGTTATTCTTTTAGTTTAAAATTTGTAATTTTTTTGTTAATACATTAGGTGACTTTTTGATATTTAAAATTTTTGCATCCCTTTATTTTTCCACATTTTACTTCCAGCCATTCATGTTTCAACATCAAAAAATGTTCCTGTTTTTCCCATGAATGTTAACCTTTGATCGTTCAATTATATCTCTACACCATTAGTACGACACTAATATATCTCTGATATCTCTTCATATATGAATCTTACAAACTATGTTTTTCTTCATTATTGTCATTGAATATGATTCACATTAAAGTTTACTCCTATGATTATGTTCATCTTCTTTAATACCCTCTACAGTCTTCGACCTCACCTCCATATTAGATGAATGGTCATTGATGACCTTTTCTGGTTCCAAAATCCTAAGATTCTATTCAACTATACCTTCTAATATTTCAATAGTTGTTGAATATTATTTTACAACTTCTTCTAGTCAATAAATTTTAGCTTCAATCTAATCAACATATTCTGATGAGTCTTTTGGAATATCTCTCCACCATTTGTTTATTTTCCATTTATTTTCAATATTAATAAGAGAATCCTCATGTTTTTACATGGGATCTACGTATGCAATATACATATTTTCTCTAGCATTATCTTTTGAAGATTCTAAAATCTTAACTATATCAATAATTGATGTTTGGGTTCAGTTTTAAACTCTTGTTCTTCATCCTCAAAAAAATCATTATCGTCATCTTCTTCTTTGTAGACAAAAATATTTCCCTCTAATTTAATATCATATTTGATGTATCCCTTTTAAGAGAAACTTTTCATAGGATTCTTATTATATTCATCTTCACTTTCTTAATCATATAATTTCCATGAACAAGATGAAATAATGTTCCCAACTCTACCACAATGAAAACACACATTATGTAGATTTCCTTCAAATATTCATTTTCTTATATTGTATTTAGTATAAAATAGAAAAATAATTTAATCTTAATCATTATTTTTATCAACACTATCTATATAATTCTCATGTTTTTTATTCCTTTTAAAACCACATCCTTGATTACTCGACATTTTTCATCCTCTTGTTTTAATCACATTTCATATGCCACTAAACAGATTAGTAGATTATCCACTGAAGGTTTTAAATGTCTCCCTTCCTCATGGTCTGACAACATTGGGATTGTAGAGTTGTGTGATCCATTTCAGTATATTATTCATAATTTCAATGACTTTGATATCTAGTAAATGATTTTATATTTTTCCAACAACTTTAGTTATTCAATTAAAAATGTATCTTCATTTTCATCATGAAACATTTTCAGACCACCAACCTGTTGTGAAAAACATGGTGTTTTTCCTCCTTAACAATATTGTCAATGTCAAATATATTATATATATTTTTCCCACATATAGATGTATGATGTTAAAATCATCACCTTAATATATATTTGATCAGATATAGCTACAGTAAGGGCATTCAGTTCTTTGGCATCTATATCAGGCTTGTTTCTTTCTATTTTAGTCATAAAAATTCAAATTGATTTAGTGAACTGAACACCTTGTGATCTAGTGAAGATTAATTCTATTCTAATATATAATTGATGAGATATCATCCTATTATTCCAAATTTATAAGTTTATTCTATCAAAGAGGGAGACTCGGTAGAGACCCGAAGATTGACATACATGAACATTACATTACATTTGCAGAATACTTAATATATAACAAAAACAGACACACAAGGACTGTAATACTTTAGTGTTTTTGGAAACTTGGAACGTAATCTTCTAATCGTGGTGAAAGATCTTCAACATTTCCCATAAAGATTGTCCACTTTTTTTTCTTACCTAAAACCTTTCTTTATATCCTGGGGAAAAGAAAACATAAAAAGGGTGAGCTCAAATGCTCAGTAAGGGTAAGCATGTATAAAATACAAAATACCATATACATTTGAACTTAAAAACATGAACATAATGTTTAAACATCAAAAGATTGAGCAGTGACATAAAACATGGAAGTACGTATGACATAGATCATAAAGAAACAATAATAATGATAAAATATCATTGAAATAAAACATGTAATTATGGAAACCATTAAGCACATGATATGATTTCCATAGTAGACAAGGCATTGCTTCCAAGACCATCTTAGTGGACAAAGTCCCTTTCTGAATCGAATTCACTCCTCATTCCAGTGCTGTATTACTGAACCGGATTAACTTACCATTCCAGCCATGTATATCTCATGAGATATAAATCTTTACCCAATTAATTGGAGGGAGATATAGGTCCCACCCATCTCATAATGAAATCATTCTTACTTGTGCCACAAAATAAACATACATCATTCATAATAACCCAACGAATAAAATGGGTTTCATAAACATCATCCCATCATCACATAATCCATATAAAAGAAATGGATATCATTTCATAATAAGAAAAGTGAAACCATGTAAATAATAGAGAGATTATACTTGAAACATACACATATGAAATAATGTCATCTTAGATGGAAAATTGTTTTGATAAAACACTTGAAATGAATTCTTGAAAAAATTATCTTTTCTTCTTCATAATCATTTTCATTTCACAAAATGTCATCAAATTTTAAAAGAAAAGGATTTTGTTTAGAATTGTCAAGAAATCTGTTGGATGATGCTTTATGAAAATAAGGCTATATAAAACATAAAAAATCCTTTCATGCCGTATAAGTTAAAAAAACATTTTTCTCGTAATTTTGCTAGAAATGTCAAAAAGTACCTCATAACGTAAACAAAAGAAAGATTCCTTACATACCATGTAGTAAACGTCAAAAATAGGTAAAAATTAATTTAAACATACATGAAAACACTTTTATAAAACATGGGCATGGATGATAGAAATAACCTTAGTAAATACCTACGAATAAGCAATCTCAGATAAAAATGAGATTTGCAAAATTATCCCATACCTTAGGTCTGATATGCTTCGTACGTATCCGACCCTCCTGTATAATGATTTAAATAATGTATTTGACTTATTACAGAAACATATTCATTGTTATGATATCATGTATGTTTCACTTATGACTTTATATTACCCGTTCTTATGTAAATTCCAAGTTAAAGCAGCGTTTTGGGTAAAATCATTTCATTTATCATATGTGTTTCGACTTGTCTTTCTTGATATTATTACTTATATCCTGATTTACATAATTCCATAATGTAAATAATTATTTATATATGATATATATTCATCATATACATATATATATATATTATAGATCGATAAAAGGAATGAAATACACCGTTCATGGAGAAGGTAGACTGTACGTACGCATGAACGCTGTTTTCGTTTCCTTATTGAATTGAATGGAATTAAGTAGATGAAATACATATAAATAAATCCAGTACCATTATAATGTCATATATTTCATTATTATTTCTTATTTATACTTTATAATCATTCTTAAATGGTTAACATGGAGAATGAATCTCCTCGCATCGTGGAGACGGTAGTCCGTACGTACGCACGAGCGATGATATCGTTCCCATAATTACTAAATAGAATTGGAGTGGATGGTATAATATATAAGAATCAGTATGATGTTACAATAACTATGTATAATTATTATTTACACCATTATACCCATCCAAGTAAGGTGGTGTTGGAAAAACAGATTCCACAACGGCGTGGAGACGGTATTCCGTACGTACGCACGCGCGGTGATTTCGTTTTCCGTAGGATGGATAGATGGTGAAATAGGGTTGTTTCAAACTTATAATAACATATCATTATATAAGTAATACTTATGTTATTACTTCATAATGAAACAACTAAAGAATAATAATTGGAAGAAGAAATAAAGTAGAATGAATCGGTAATGAACATTACCTCTTCTTTGAAGCGCCTCTTTGAGACTTCCTCTTATGGAACTAAAATTGGTCTTTGAAGAAGACCAGGACCTCTAGTATGTTTCTAGGGAAGTGTAGAAGAGAATTTGTCAGGGTCTGGCTGAGCATGAAGGCTCAAATTGGTGTGAGGAAGAGAGGGAGGAGGTGACCTTTTATAAGGGAGGGGAGGGGCACCTTTGGAAATCTTAAAAATATTAAAACATAAATCTAACCCCACTTAAAAACCACCGAAAATGACTCATATTCGAAGAATAGATGAGATAGGGTTTTAATATCATCAACTAATAAAATTTAGACATGTTAGGAATTTATTTTAAACATTATCAACTTGATTTATCCTTACTTAATCAATTTAAATTTATTTGTGGTAATAACATTCTAAATTTTAAATTATAACAAATAATTACCTATTTGATGTGAACTGTCCATAATTGGATACTTTAGTAACTTTTAGACAAGATAAATTTAAATTTATAATTTTTAAATATTTTTGTGATTTGTAAACAATTTTATAATATGTTATTTTTATAAAATAACAATAGTGTCAATTTTGACACTATTCATTTATTTGAATTTAAATAAACTATATACAGAATATATGTTCCAACTAAAAGCTTTAATAGATTCATAAAAGGATATATGTATCTATAAAATTAGTGGATAACATTAAATAGTTCATATAATATTTATTTTATTATTTTTAAAACCATTTATTTGGTTTTTCTCTTAATAAAATAATTACTACAACATTTTTGTATAATTATTTAATATACTTATTTGTTGCATGCAAATTAGAAATAAAATCCTATAATAAAGATAAATCTATTAACTTTCTGAATAAGACTTTTAATTCAATTTATCATCTTAAAATAATAATATTTAAATTGTTATATTTATTAAATTATGAAGGTGACAACTTTGGCATCATTTAAAATAAAATAATATAAGTGTCATAATCACTTTTATAAAACTCCAAACGGTTATATATTATGTAACTGGATTCTTAAGGTGTATATATACACTACCAATAAGTTTTGGTCAGTTTTTTGGGCCTTTTAATGGGTATTAGTATTTCAATAAAAACTATATTACAGATTTTTCACTTAATAAATAATTTCAGCATCATTAATGTATCACCATTAATGACATTTATTTAATCCCTAAAAATTCTAAATAAATTATCATGATGTAGATAATTTTATTAGATTTCTGGAGACTATTTTATTTCGATGTTTTATGATGTTTATCACTAAACAAAAATTATTATACTCATAAGATTTAAGAGAGTGACATGTTGTCACTTTCTTTGGTTTTAATAATAATTAAATTATTTTCATGGTAAAAAGTCCATAAAATGACTCTAATCCAACCATTAGGTGATATGGGCCGACTTTTAGTCATACAATAGAATTTTGACATGTGTTAGGGTAATTTTATAATATTATATTCACCCTTAATTACCCGATATACCTTTAACTGTGGTAAATAAAATTTACTGTAGTTACTATTCATAATTCCCAAAAATAAAAAGTAGCCTATTATCATAATTTTAACCCACTGATTCCAAATATGAAATCAATTTTTTTAAATTAAATACACAAAAGTTGTAGAAATTAAATTAAAATTAATCCCGTTGTCGAATGAAAACGGGTTTTTGTTTAAAACATTGGAAAAGATTGAATTGATTTAACCTACGAATTCAATGTAAAATCAATGATAATGAAATAAATTATATTAAATGGTAAAAATATATTCTATTTATACTTTAAACCCATTCAATATTATAATTTAACCACATAAGTTATTGTGATGAAAGAAGTTGTTTTTAATTAAAATATTGCGTGTTTTTACAATTCATTAAAATATGAATGTTATCAGAATATGATATTTTATCCAAGGTAAAATTTTATATCTTGATTCCAAATAATAATTTTATTTTGTAAAATTAAACTTATAAACATGTCAAAAACTAGATTTAAAGTGGGGGCACTATCAAAAGGCGGCAAAAATGCATTTTTTTAAAAATACTTATTTTATCCGAAACAAATATTTTGTTATTATACCATGTTCTAGAAAATTTGTAAGATGAATAATAATTTTATAAAATTAAAAATTTAGTTAATACTATTCTTAATGTCTAGTTCATAATAATATTATAATAATATATCATTTTTTAGTAAAACTCGGTATTGCGTACAACAGACGCTATCGAGGAAGGTCGTGATTGTGTGTAATGAAAGGCAAGTTAGGGTTGCGTGTTGTGAAAGACTTCTTTGTTGTTTCATATAACCAAATCTAAACATATTTCATTTATACATTGAATATATATATATATACACACACTCAATGTTGCTTAGAAAGACTATTATCAAACGAACATGAAAGTGTGTGTAACAAAATCTACGAATAGTGTTGCGTATACTACAAGCTAATACGATGTTGCGTATCGAACAAGATAATATAGTTGTAGCATTAAACACATGACATCAAGTAAATTAAAAAGAATACTTATCATAAAATATCGGGTTGTTACATTCTACCCCCTTAAAATGAATTTCGCCCTCAAAATTCGTCGGGGTTATGCATGGGTTTCTACTTGAAAGTTTCTTTTATTGAAACCCACATCGTAAAAAGGAATACCAAAACATAGCATTAAAAACTAAAGTTTGAAATGTAATGGTTACCCAAATTAACTCATCACTGGGTTTCCACATAGGAGAACATAGGTGAAAATATGGATATGGAAGTGAAATCTAACCATCATGTTCTGATAAAGAGTGGTAGAGAACATGGCTATAAAAAATCCAACAATCACAAAGCCATAGATTTGTGATGATCTAAGGTACCATCTGATTCATCAGATATAAGGTCACTAGGACAACATTTATGGTTTTCAAGATCATTTCCCTAAAGTTGATGAAATTGGAAATAGAAGAAATACTTTTATGATTTTGTTATAGTCTCACTATTGTTTGTTCTTTGGAAAATTTCCACTTCATCTCTTAAAGAAATGAAGTTGAATTGTCAATCACGAAGTGTTAGCAGCTCGTGTGACAGAATAATGGGTCATTCCATTTGTCTCAAACAAAAGGTTATAAAAGTTATCCAAAATACATAAGTCCATCTATAGTGAGATTAATCATATATGGTTCCTAAAATGGACTTATAATTCATATATCAAACTGCTTAATATAATAAAACTAGTTTCTACTAAACAGGGACTTCATGTAGGCCAGTGGTAGGTGATAAAGGTCAGTCACACTTCGATTGTGGGTTCGATTCCCACATCCTTGTCTGATGCGATGGGCTGTCGCCCATCCTGCAGGTTGTCCCTTTTCTGAAAATACATTACTATAACATCCCATTAATAATATCAAAAAAAGATCTATCCTTAAACAATACTAACTAATGTCCAACAAAATCCATTCCAATCTTTAGGCTTATATAAAATACTTGGGTCCATGCTCATAGTATAAAGAAAATGATTACTTGAAATGTCATCAACCAAGCATGTGAATACCATCATTTATCCCCCATATATCATGTTGGTCACATTCCAATCATGTGAATACCTTAATCATGTATTCTCTTGAAAAATGAATACCCATTAAACCTTAGTGAAAACATGAATGCTGTCAAAAGTTAACTCTTTCCATATACCAAAATCCAAAAATTCTATATACTCAAACCATTATATAACCTTCTCCTTATATCAGCCATGAGCTCAGGAATACTATCAAACATTTAATTTTCTGCTTATACCTTCATTATGCGCATATAATCTACATTCCAAAAATATATGAATAACCTTTCATGGATACTGGTACCATTAATCATACACTTTCAAAAATCATGGAAAGACAATAGTGTAACAATCCTTAGATGTCTCTTTATTCTATAGTACCATGAGATTAATTATACAACATTACACTTGATAAACATGTAATCATTCCACTACCTTCTTAAACAATTGACTGAGGTTCAACAATTATTTCATCTAACATATCATTTATAGTCTCTTCATCATCATCAACATAAATATTTCCCATATGACCATACTGATTCTCTTCATGAGACATTCCCTTAGGGAATTGGTTTGCATAATGCCCGTACATTCCACATTTAAAACATTTAACCATTGTTGATGTCATAGAAATACCATTATCCTTATCCATGGTGTTAACTGAACCTTTTCCTTTGCACTTACTGGCATTATGTCCTTCTTTTCCACACCCGAGGCATCTTCCAGTTCCATTGAAACATTCTCCTTGATGCCTCTTCCCACATGATTTACATAGGGGAAATTGAACTTTCTTTCCTCTATGATCATCATGAAACTCCGTCTTTCTCTTATTAGGCGAGTCAGGAAACATACAAAATTTGAGTTTATTTATCATATTATGAGATTGTGGATTCAGCATAATAATGATGTTTGGACTTGCAAATCCCATTTCATTTGGTTGCTAATGAATTATATCATTCCATTGTCAATCATATCGTCCATTATCGTGAATCTTCCTGTTTCCAGCCATATTCTAAAACCCAAAAAGAATAGTGTGAGAGGAAAAAATCATGCTAGGGAATACAATAGTGTAAAGGGGGAGTACCATTAATATCTAACATCTTAGGTTAAAAATCTCAGATCGTTAGCGCAATTCTAGGACTATAACCTATACGTATACTTATCCATAGGGACATCCCAAGACATACCTTGGAAATATCTCTAGGTATCTCACTAACATTTTCGCATCCTAGTTTCCAAAGGTTGACTAAACCTTTCCTCTGATACCAACTGTAGAGACCTGAAGCTTGAAGTACATGAAAATTACATTACTTTTGCGGAATACTTAATATATAAAAAAAACAGATACACAAGGACCGTAATAGTTTAGTGTCATTGGAAACATGGAACGTAATATTCTAATCGTGTTGAAAGATCTTCAACATCTCCCATAAAGATCATCCACTTTTTTTCTTACCTAAAACCTTTCTTTATATCCTGGTGAAAAGAAAACATAAAAAGGGTGAGCTCAAATGCTCAGTAAGGGTACGCATGGATAAAATAAAACATACAATATACATTTTAACTTAAAAACATGAACATAATGTTTAAACCTCAAAAGCTTGAGCAATGACATAAAACATGGAAGTACGTATGACATAGATCATAAAGAAACATTAACAATGATAAAATATAATGGGAATAAAACATGTAATTTTGGAAACCATTAAGCACATGATATGATTTCCATAGTAGCCAAGGCATTTCTACCAAGACCATCTTAGTGGACAAAGTCCCTTTCTGAATCGAGTTCACTCCTCGTTCCAGTCCTGTATTACTGAACCGGATTAACTTACCATTCCAGCCATGTCTATCTCATGAGATATGAATCTTTACCCAATTCATTGGAGGGAGATATACGTCCCACCCATCTCATAATGAAATCATTCTTACTTCTGCCACAAAATAAACATACATCATTCATAATAACCCAACGAATAAAATGGGTTTCATAAACATCATCCCATCATCACATAATCCATATAAAAGAAATGGATATCTTTTCATAATAAGAAAAGTGAAACCATGTAAATCATAGAGACATTATAATTGAAACATACACATATGAAATAATGTAATCTTAGATGGAAAATTGTTTCGATAAAACACTTGAAATGAATTCTTAAGGAAAATATCCTTTCTTCTTCAAAATCATTTTCTTTTCAAAAAATGTCATCAAATTTTAAAAGAAAATGATTTTGTTGAGAATAATCATGAAATCTATTAGATGATGCTTTATGAAAATAAGACTTTATAAAACCATAAAAATCCTTTCATGCCGTATAAGTTAAAAAAACATTCTTCTCGTACTTTTGCCAGAAACGTCAAAAAGTACCTCGTAACGTAAACAAAAGAATGATTCCTTACATACCATGTAGTAAACATCAAAAATGGGTAAAAATGACTTTAAACATAAATGAAAACACTTTTATAAAAAATGGACATGTATGATAATAATAAACCCAGTAAATACGTACGAATAAGCAATCTCGGATAAAAATGAGATTTGCAAAATTATCCCTTACCTTAGGTCCGATATGATTTGTACGTATCCAAAACTCCTGTATAATGATTTAAATAATGTCATTTAATTATTACAGAATAATATTCATTGTTATTATATCATGTATGTTTCACTTATGACTTTATATTACCTGTTCTTCTGTAAATTCCATGTTAAAGCAGCATTTTGGGTAAAATCATTTCATTTATCGTATGTGTTTCGTCTTGTCGTTCTTGATATTATTAATTATATCCTGATTCACATAATTCCAGAATGTAAAAGATGATTTATATATAATATATATTCATTATATACATACATATATATATATATATATATTATAGATCGATAAAAGGAATGAAATACACCGTTCATGGAGACGGTAGGCTGTACGTACGCATGAACGTTGTTTTTGTTTTCTTATTGAATTGAATGGAATTAAGTAGATGACATACATATACATAATTCCAGTAGCTTTATAATGTAATATATTTCATTATTATTTCTTATTTATACTTTATAATCAATCTTAGATGGGTAACATGGAGAATGAATCTCATCGCGTCGTGGAGACGGTAGTCCGTACGTACGCGCGGGCGATGATATCGTTCCCATAATTAATAAATAGAATTGGAGTGGATGCTATAATATATAGGAATCAGTATGATTTTAAAATAACTATGTATTGTTATTATTTACACCATTATACCCATCCAAGTAAGGTGGTTTTGGAAAAACATATTACACCATGCGTGGAGACGGTATTCCGTACGTACGCACGCGCAGTGATTTCGTTTTCTGTAGGATTGATAAATAGTGAAATAGGGTTGTTTGAAAATTATAATAACCTATCAGTATATGAGTAATACTTATGTTATTACTTCATAACGAAACAACTAAAGAATAAGAAGTGGAAGAAGAAATAAAGTTTAAATAATCGGTAACGAACATTACCTCTTCTTTGAAGACCCTCTTTGAGACCTCCGCTTAGGGAACTAAAATTGGTCATTTAAAAAGGACCATGACCACTAGGATGTTTCTAGGGAAGTGGAGAAGAGAATTTGGCAGGGGTTGGCAGAGCTTGAATGCTCAAATTGGTGTGAGGAAGAGAGGGAGGAGGTGACCTTTTATAAGGGAGGGGAGGGGCACCTTTGGAAATCTTAAAAATATTAAAAAATAATTCTAACCCCACTTAAATACCTCCAGAAATGACTCATATTCTATGATTAGATGATATAGGGTTGTAATATCATCAATCAATAAAATTTAGACATGTTAGGAATTTATTTTAAACATTATCAACTTGATTTATCCTTACTTAATCAATTTAAATTTATTTCTGGTAATAACATTCGAAATTTTAAATTATAAAAAATAATTACTTATTTGTTGTGAATTGTCCATAATTGGATACTTTATAACATTTTAGACTAGATAAATTTAAATTTATAATTTTTAAATTTTTTTGTGATTTTTAAACAATTTTATAATATGTTATTTTTATAAAATAACAATAGTGTCAATTTTGACACTATTCATTTATTTGAAATTAAATAAACTATATACAGAAGGTATGTTCAAACTAAAAGCTTTAATAGATTCATAAAAGGTCTTATGTATCTATAAAATTAGTGGATAACATTAAATAGTTCATATAATATTTATTTTATTATTTTTAAATCCATTTATTTGGTTTGTCTCTTAATAAAATAATTATTACAACATTTTTGTATAATTATTTAATATACTTATTTTTCACATAAAAATTAAAAATAAAATCTTATAATGAATATAAATCTATTATATTTCTCAATAATACTTTTACTCTAATTTATCATCTTAAAATAACAGTATTTAAATTGTTATATGTATTAAATAATGAAGGTGACAACTTTGGCATCATTTAAAATAAAATAATATAAGTTTAATAATCACTTTTATAAAAGTCCAAACGGTTATTTATTATGTAATTGGATGCTTAAGGTGTATATATACACTACCAATAAGTTTTGGTCAGGTTTTGGGGATTTTAATGGGTATTAGTATTTCAATAAAAACTATATTACTGATTTTTCACTTAATAAATAATTTCAGCATCATTAATGTATCATCATTATGACAATTATTTAATACCTAAAAATTATAAATTAATTATCATGATTTAGATAATTGTATTAGTTTTCTGGAAACTATTTAATATCTATATTGTTTGATTTTTATCACTAAATTAAAATTATTATACTTATAAGATTTATGAGAGTGACATGTTGTCACTTTCTTTTGTTTTAATAATAAATAAATTATTTTCATGGTAAATAGTCCATAAAATGAATCTAATCCGACCCTTAGGTGATATGGGTGGACTTTTAGTCATGCAATAGAATTTTGGCATGTGTTAGGGTAATTTTATAATATTATATTCACCTTTAATTACCCAATTTACCTTTAACTATGGTAATAAAATTTACCGTAGTTACAATTCAAAACTTCCAAAAATAAAAAGTATCCTATTAACATATTTTTGACCCACTGATTCCAAATATGAAATCCGTTTTTTTATATTCAATACACAGAAGTTTCAGAAATTAAATTAAAATTAACCCCGTTGTCGAATGAAAATGGGTTTTTGTTTAAAACATTGCAAAAGATTGAATTGATTTAACCTACGAATTCAATGTAAAATCAATGCTAATGACATACATTATATTAAATGGTAAAAATATATTCTATTTATACTTTATAACCATTCAATATTATAATTTAACCACATAAGTTATTGCGCTGAAAAAAGTTATTTTTAATTAAAATATAGCGTGTTTTTACTATTCATTAAAATATGAAAGTTATCAGAATATGAATATTTATGCAAGGTAAAATTTTATATCCTGATTCCAATGAATAATTTTATTTTGTGAAATTGAACTTATAAACATGTCAAATACTATATTTAAAGTGGGTGCGCTATCAAAAGGTGGAAAAACTGCATTTTTTGAAAAATACTAATTTTACCCGAAAAATTTATTTTGTTTTTATACCATGTTATAGAAAATGTGTTAGATGAATAATAATATTATAAAATTCAAAATTTAGTTAATACTATTCATTACGGCTAGTTCATAATAATAGTATAATAATATATCGTTGTTTAGTAAAACTCGGTATTGCGTACAACACACGCTATCGAGGAAGGTCGCGATTGCGTGTAATGAATGCCAAGTTAGGGTTGTGTGTTGTGCAAGACTTATTTGTTGTTTCATATAACAAAATCCAACCATATTTCATTTATACATTTAATATATATATATATACACACACTCAATGTTTCGTAGAAAGACTATTATCAAATGATTTTGAAATTGTTTGTAACACAATCTAAGAATAGTGTTGCGTATACTACAAGCTAATATGGTGTTGCGTATAGCACATGATTATATTGTTGTAGCATAAAAAACATGAAATCAAATAAATTAAAAAGAATACATATCATAAAATATTGGGTTGTTACAGACTCCCATGACATTTTATGAATACTCCACAACAAAATACAAGGACAGATTCAACACCAGAAACCAATAGGCTTGGATACCACTTATAGGAACCCAAATCACTTTGATAGGGGAGCGGTGAAATGGGGTGTCAAATTTATCTTCCTAAATTTTCGACCTTATTCCAAAATTTACATAAACTAGATAAACATATCTTCTCAGAATGTTTAGAAATCAAACAATCACATGAAAGGAGGTAACAAAATAATTTTATGTGGTTCACCACTATGGGATAGTCCATGGATCAGATGCTGAATTTTTTCCAGTCATACATAAATTTAAAAATTTATATAGTTGTGGAAAGAAATGTTTTTACATAATAAAACTATTCCAGGAAGAGTTCCTTTACAGAATTTCATGGTTAGCACATTGTGTTCCATGAAACATTTCCATTGACTCACATATCACTTTGCCTTGGGTGAAGACCTTCTTAGTTTATTAAAATAGATGTCTTTTCATTATGTTTTCATTTACGTCATTGTCTCTAATAATGATGAGACTCCAATTGTACTATTTTAACTAATTGATTCACTTGAGAACACTGATCATACAAAATGGATATCTAAAACCTGTTAGTAGATCAACAATGTAATTTCATGTAACTCTTGTACTTGTATGAAAATTTATGTATTTTTACACAAGATTTCATTCTATCATCCCCTATCTTTCAATAAACCACTCCATGTGGTTCAATAATGTTTTCATAATGAATATAAATAATACTTTTTTTGAAATATACCGGATCATACAAGTTTTTACTAAGAACAGAGACAAACTATACTCCATTTTATTGTACAAAAGCCTTAGTTCTAATAGTCTCACCCATACATTAGGGTAACTCATAGATTCCTATGATTAAGTAAGGGGTTTTATTCTAATTTTTATATGACATAAGGATTAAATGGAGGATGAAAAGAGGGATCAATGCCATATGTGAATTATCACCCACTATGCAAGCTGAATCTCACATGCATTATATCAAACGTTGGGATCAAACAAATATAAGAGGATATGTCGTGTGTCATGATGATTAATTGTGAGTCACTATAAATCATAATGGGGATATGATGATGCAATGAATGGTTTTTATAATAATATTGAGGTTAAAAATATAGAAATATATAGTTTTGAGGAAGAAGAAGTTGTTATCGTGGAGAAAATGGATATACCATAGCCTTGTAGAGGTATACACGAAGTGAAAAAAGTTATGAAGCCTATGAAATAGCGTTTTTTAACATATCAAAGAATGTTTCCTACTGTAATTTAATATAAATAAAATCCTTAGGATTTATATGAGACACATTGTAAGTCTCATGGAATCATTAATGAAATAATGACCTGATAACCATTGGAGTTACAAGGGATAAATCCCTCTATAAATAGAGGGGTGATACACCACAAATAGGGAAGGAGAGATCTACCCGAGAGTGTCACGACCCGTCCTCGGGGTCCGTGCCGTGACTACCCCAAGCCCGCCTTCCATAGGCCAGGGGCTGGCGACGAGCACCAAGGCGTAAATCCCGGTATAAAGGGAAGGCATTGCCTTGGTAAAGTAAACAAACACCACAGAGTAAGCAAGCGGAAAGTAAACAATAAGTAAAAACAGAATACAACTGAGAGTGCGGAAAAGTAAATGGGCCAGTATACAAACTCAAACTGAAAGTAAAGTACAACTCGAAAGGGAAAAACAGCAACTGTAAGTAAAAGCCGCTACACCGAGCTATCCACTGAAGATCCCACCTGAAGGGTGGGTACAGATAGCTCCACTGCTCCTCGGGTCCCGTCGTCCACTCTGAACACGTCCCGCCTAGTGGTCCACCTCCAGGTACCATCCTTCTCTGCAAGCCTCGGCCAAGATCAACGCTGTCCGTCATCTGCAACCAACACAACGTAGTGCGGGCAAAGCCCATGCAGGGGTGAGTATAAGCTACTCAGTAGGGACCCCGAGACCCCTGAAGGTCTCTCAAAATCCACAAAGGATAAACCACGAAGAAAGGTACAATCACGAAGTAACAACCGACACTGCTTAGGTATATGCCCACACATATACCTAAGTCATCAATTTTCAAATACGCTCCAACCTCCGAGCCCAAGTACAACTCAGTCCACACAGGAAAGTAAACATATTCCACACAGGAAAGCAAAACGTAATCCACACATGATAGCACAACACAATCCACACAGGAAAGCAACATGATTCAGCTCACACATGTATACTTCTTCAAAAGACGATAAAGATGATCTCTGATCCATCTAAGTCGTCGGACCCACGAAAGATCGATAGGTAACTAACCCCCGCAAAAGACCCACACAGGATCGGGCCCACGTAGGACCTGTAGATAATCACCGCAAAGACCCACACAGGATCGGGCCCACAAAGGACCTGTAGGCGCTGGTTCACACAGGACCGCTGAGCGCAATGACCCACACAGGATCGGACCCACATAGGATCGGGCCCACACAGGACCTGTAGCACTGATCCACGTAGGATTGCTGAGTGCTGTAGTCGTCGTCGTCGAATCCACACAGGATCTCTGTACTGTTGTCGTCGCAGTCACAGTAGCAGTAGCAGCAGTAGTAGTCACAGTAACAGTCGCAGCCAGCACTAGGGTTCCTGCACACAACAAGCTCGATCGGAGGGTCCGCTCCACGAGCCGAGAGGTTAATACATCAACTGTCACAAAGTCCATATTTGATGTATCCAAAAGTTCCGTATCGTCAACAGGAACTCAACGCAACAGACGGCGCGTCGATCGGACGCCCGGTCTGAGAGTTATTGGCATTTTCGTCCCCGGGGCCCGGTTGGGTTTTAAGGCAAAACCAACCCAACCGTACTCCACCTGCGTACAAACCTCGGGCGGAGTATGCCAAAAGATCCGTCTCACTAAAAGGAACACAACACAGCTGACGGCACGTCAATCGGACGTCCGTAGCTCATGATATGAGTGTTTCCGCTCCGAAGGCCCGGTTGGTTTTGTGAATGAACTAACCCGGCCGAACTCAAAGTAATCCGAAACCTTGAGTGCGATATACCGAAACGACCGTCTCGATCCAAGGATCGCGTTGCCGCAGACGGTTCATCAATCGGAGGTCCGTGGCTCAAGTTATGGCCAAAAGACCGAATCTGATCTGAAACGGGGGGTCCGGGTCTGGGCCGACCCGGCCCAACCCCCCCTGGGTCAGCCCGAACCGGGTCGACCAGAACCGGGTCGGACCGACCCGGTCCGCTGGACCCGGCCCGGCCGGTGGCGGCGCGGCGGTGCGGCCCAGCCAGCGGCGGCGCGGTCCGGCCAGCGGGGGCGCAGCCAGCGTGCCGCGCATGTGCCGCACGAGGGGGGTGAAACCCCCCCCCCCTTTCCGGATCTCGGCCGGCCTAATGCCGGCCGTTTCTTTAAACACGCGGGACCCGCGGGTCCCGCCTCCTGTCCAAACCGGCGGCCGGCGCGGCCGGCCGCCTTTCTTTTCTCCGCCGCGGCCATAGCCGCGGCTCCTCTTCGATCTCCGGCGGCCGGCGAGGCCGGCCGCCCCTGGCTGTTCCGCCGCGGCCGTAGGACCGCGGCCCACCCGATCTCCGGCGCCGGCACGGCCGGCTCCCCTGGCTGCTCCGCCGCGGCCGTAGGGCCGCGGCCCTTCCTGATTCCCGGCGGCCGGCGAGGCCGGCCGCCCCTAGCTCCTCTGCCGCGGCCATAGGGCCGCGGCTATTCTGATCTCCAGTGGCCGGCGAGGCCGGCCGATCTTGGTGCTCCGCTGTGGCCGTCCGGCCGCTGTTCTTCTTTTTCCGCAGGTGGCCGGTTTTCCGGCCGCCCCTTCTTGCTCGGTCCTTGTAAGATTTTCGCAGCATAACGACGTCGCGCCCCACCGCCACGACCCGACTCCGGCCGCGGTCTCATCCGATCTCAAAGGCGCGGCATTATAGCGTCGCGTTTCTTCGTCATGACCCAAACCGGCCTTAAATAACTCTTTTCGCGCGGTGCAATGGTATCGCGTTACCCCACATCAAACCACAATAAAACTAAACCACGATGGGAGGAGGATCACCCGTGTTTTTACGGTCCGGCCTCCTCCCGTTAGTTTGTTATCAATTGGCTTAGATATACTTGAGGAATGTCAAATAAAATGTAAACAACGAACTCAAGAACCCCTACCTCGATAGTCGCATGTTGACGTAGTCGTGGAATATTGGTGTCGATTCCTTTGACGTCGGAGGAAGAGTCGTTGTCGATGGCGTTCGTCGCGGAAAACCGTCGCGGAAGAGATGATGCGGAAGAAGAACGTCACGTCGCGGATATGGCGTCGCGGAAGAACCGTGTTCTTTGGCGAAGAAGTTCTTCGTTGAAGAACGGCGTTCTTCGTGTTCTTCGTCGAGGTTGAAGAAGATGAAGAAACAAGAAGAACCTTCCCAACTCTCTCAAGGAGACAAAACTATTCCCAAAATAAAATAAGACTCTATCTTATTTTATTAACACAACAACACTAGAATTTCAAGAGTTCGAAATTCAAAACACACACACAACTCACCTTATTTAAGTCTAAAGTTATAACTTAAGATATCATAACTTATGTGGGAGTTGAGAGGTTTTATAGGATATGAAGAGGTAGGGTTCGTGTGGGCCCCACCACCCTCATAACCTCCCAAGGGAGGTTGGGTGGTTACCCAACTTCCAACAAGAGATAACACTTAGAGTAAAATAATAAAAATTGTAGTGTAATTACAAAGTAAACATCCACAATTTTTATTATCAAAACTCGTATGAACGCAACTCCAGAACAGGAGTTCCTAAGCGTTTACCGGTGCTACGGTTCCATCGGTGCCCTCGGAATTCGATTCCGGGCACCGGTTCAAAAGATAGAAAATTCCCGCTCGTTCGTTCACTGAACGCACCCGAGCCAAACTTCAGAAATTGATTCCGGGCACACCGGGCCTCGGAATCAGGTGCCGTCAGAAACCGCGCTCTTGTAAAATTCTAAAGAAAATTAAGTAAAAAAATTTCCCTTGAATTTTACGGTTCTTTACATTACTCCCACCTCAGGGCTTTACGTCCCCATAAAGATACATCAAAAACTAGGGAAACAAATGAGGGTACTGAGCACGCATCTGAGCCTTCCGCTCCCATGTGCTCTCCTGGAGATTCCTGTGCTGCCATCTGATGCGCACAAGAGGAATCGATCGCCCATGCAGGACCCGCTCCTGTCGATCCTCTATCTCCACCGGAACCACCGTAAAAGTCCCCCCATCATCAACATCAAGCTCCCCATGGTCAATGATGTGCGTCGGGTCGTGCACGTATCTCCTCAGCTGAGACACGTGGAAGACGTCGTGCACCCGGTGCAACTGAGGTGGTAGAGCCAGGCGATAAGCCACCTCACCAATCCTGCTGAGGACCTGGAAGGGTCCGATGAAGCGCGGAGATAACTTGCCGCCTCGGCCAAATCTCCGAATACCACGTCGAGGTGAGACCCTCAAGAAGACGTGGTCGCCATCCTCGAACTCTAGTGGCCTCCGCCTTCTATCAGCGTATGACTTCTGCCGGCTCTGTCCTGTCCTCATCCGCTCCTGGATGACCTAGACCTTCTCTGTCGTGGCCTGGACCATCTCCGGTCCCACGAGTGCTGACTCTCCAGGGTCTGTCCAGCACAAAGGAGATCTATAAGGTCGGCCGTACAACGCCTCGTACGGTGCCATCCCGATAGTGGAGTGGTAGCTGTTGTTGTACGCAAACTCCACCAAGGGTAGGTGGTCCTCCCAGCTACGACCGAAGTCGAGGACACTTGTGCGGAGCATGTCCTCGAGAGTCTGAATGGTCCTCTCCGTCTGACCATCCGTCTGAGGGTGAAAGGCTGTGCTCAGACGTAGCTGCGTCCCGAACGTCTCCTGTAACCCCTTCCAAAGCCGGGAAGTAAAGCGAGCATCTCGATCGGAGACGATAGATGAAGACACACCGTGGAGCCGCACAATCTCCTGAACGTAGAGACGTCCGAAGCTCTCCACTGAGCCCTGCTCTCTGATGGGTAAGATGTGTGCCGACTTGGTGAGTCGGTCAACATTCACCTAGATGGAGTCGTGACCTCTGGAAGTGCGTGGAAGTCCAGTCACGAAGTCCATAGATATGTCGTCCCACTTCTACTCTGGATCCTCCAAGGGCTGTACCAAGCCTGCTGGTACCTGATGCTCTGCCTTCACCTGCTGGAAGGTGAGGCATCGAGAAACGAGCTCTACTACAGCCTTATTCATGCCCGGCCACCAGTGCTGTCGTCTGAGATCCTGGTACATCTTCGCCACTCCAGGATGTACCGCCAAAGGAGAAGTGTGAAACTCTCTCAGCACCTCCTCTCGCAAAGCGACTGGTACCATGGTACGTCCTCTGAAAAGGATGTCGTGCTCTGCTCCAAGGGAGAAACCATCAGGTGCCTGTCCTGGGGATATCTGTACATGCCGTGTCTCACAGTCAGCATCCTCACGTTGTGCCTCTCTGACCCGTTGCAGTAGCGGAGGGGTGACTGTGAGAGACTGGAGGAAGGCTGCTCCATCTCTATCCACGAAGGATATCTGCAAAGATGCTAGCTGCAAAGATTTCTCATTTGCCGAAAAGTGAAATCTGGTCTCATCCCCTGGATGAACCATGTTCCTTGCCTAATACAGTCAATTCCGTCAAGATTAGTTAATTTATGGCATGGATGACGTCGTAAGGCCTCGACGCTGCTACCAAGAGATCCAACTGTCACTCTCGACTCCAAGGGTCGAGTCACACTGTAGGCATCAGTGTGAGGTTACTAGGTCTCCTCCAGTTGAAATCTCGAAAGTGAGGGTCAAGTCAACAGTTTAATCGGGACCACTCAGTATCAATCAAATAAAAGGACAGTAAAGCAAACAAAGATAAGTGACTTTTTATTATTGCATCTCATAGTACAAGACACGAATACAATAGCAAAATGGAACTAGATGTACAAGGGACGTATCCACTAGTTCCTCTCCTGTCCACCTGCTCTCGGAGCTCTACTACCTTGTCCACTACTCGGCTATTGCTCAAGCACTCGCCGCTGCTTCTGTCTCAGTGGCTCCTCTAACACCCGTTGATCAATCGTACGAGGAGTCGGACAGTCACGTGCCAGGTGACCCTTCTCGCCGCATGAGTAACATTGTCCGTTTCTGGCACGCCTGGCTCTGACCCCACCTCGGGTGCCCCGCACCACCGGTCCTAAAACCCGAGATCTTCCAACTGCTAGTCTGGTCCTCCTGGACCTCTGCATCATCTGTCTACTGCCCACAGATGACTCGGCTACTGATCAAAAAACACGCGGAAAAGGCAGAAGCTCCTGTACACGCTCGGGGTGTAGAGCTACTAGCACAAACTCCACCCTGAAGAAGGTCTCGAAGTCTTCCCATACGAAGGTCATCCGGTCGCAAAACTGAAACAAGTGGCTCCACCACCTGCCTGGTGCTGCCTGAAGGAGGCTGGCAGCAAAGATCACCATGACGTCTGCTGGCGTCCCCACTAGCCTGAAGACTCCCACCACAGCCTCCAGCCAATCCTCAGCCGCCTGCGGGTCCGTCTCTCCCCGGAACCTGGGTGGCCTCTGGTGCTGGAACTCATGCAGCGCACTCAAGTGGCGTGCATTGCCTACTGCTGGGGCTGGTGGCATCGATATCCCAACGTATGATAGTATCGCTAGTGCCTCTGTTGGTGCCTCAACTGCAAGAGGGCCCTGTACCGAAGCCTCGTCGCTCGGTGGGCTGTCGTCACACTCGACTCTCGGAACCCTAGCTGGCTGCAGTCGTGGTGCCATCCTGAAAGGAAACAGGTGCGCCACGGTCAAACAGTATACCTGGTGAGCTGACACAAAGGAATCACAAAGAAAACTTTGAAACACACACACAATCAATGTTTTCGTGCATTAAGTCGGAAATCAGAAGTCAGGGTCCTGGTGTACGGATACTTTGGCCGCCGCACCAACACTGGACTCCCTGGACTGATAACCACACTCAATACGCTAAACATTATTGCTTCACATAGAAAAGATCAGAGTTCACGGTAGAACTGAACTCCTCTGATACCAATTTGTCACGACCCGTCCTCGGGGTCCGTGCCGTGACTACCCCAAGCCCGCCTTCCATAGGCCAGGGGCTGGCGACTTGCACCAAGGCGTAAATCCCGGTATAAAGGGAAGGCATTGCCTTTGTAAAGTAAAAAAACACCACAGAGTAAGCAAGCGGAAAGTATAGACTAAGTAAAAACAGAGTACAACTGAGAGTGCGGAAAAGTAAATGGGCCAGTATACAAACTCAAACTGAAAGTAAAGTACAACTCGAAAGGGAAAAATAGAAACTGTACGTAAAAGCCGCTACACCGAGCTATCCACTGGAGATCCCACCTGAAGGGTGGGTACAGATAGCTCCACTGCTCCTCGGGTCCCGTCATCTACTCTGAACACGTCCCGCCTAGTGGTCCACCTCCAGGTACCATCCTGCTCTGCAAGCCTCGGCCAAGATCAACGCTGTCCGTCATCTGCAACCAACACAACATAGTGCGGGCAAAGCCCATGCAGGGGTGAGTATAAGCTACTCAGTAGGGACCCCGAGACCCCTGAAGGTCTCTCAAAATCCACAAAGGATAAACCACGAAGAAAGGTACAATCACGAAGTAACAACCGACACTGCTTAGGTATATGCCCATACATATACCTAAGTCATCAATTTTCAAATACGCTCCAACCTCCGAGCCCAAGTACAACTCAGTCCACACAGGAAAGTAAACATATTCCACACAGGAAAGCAAAACGTAATCCACACTGGATAGCACAACACAATCCACACAAGAAAGCAACATGATTCAGCTCACACAGGTATACTTCTTCAAAAGACGATAAAGATGATCTATGATCCATCTAATTCGTCGTACCCGCGAAGGATCGATAGGTAACTAACCCCCACAAAAGACCCACACAGGATCGGGCCCACGTAGGACCTGTAGATAATCACCGCAAAGACCCACACAGGACCTGTAGGCGCTGGTTCACACAGGACCGCTGAGCGCAAGGACCCACACAGGATCGGACCCACATAGGATCAGGCCCACACAGGACATGTAGCACTGATCCACGTAGGATCGCTGAGTGCTGTAGTCGTCGTCGTCGAATCCACACAGGATCTCTGTACTGTCGTCGTCGCAGTCACAGTTGCAGTAGCAGCAGTAGTAGTCACAGTAACAGTCGCAGCCAGCACTAGGGTTCCCGCACACAGTAAGCTCGTTTGGAGGGTCCGCTCCACGAGCCGAGAGGCTGATACATCAACTGTCACAAAGTCCAGAGTTGATGTATCCAAAAGTTCCGTATCGTTAACAGGAACTCAATGCAACAGACGGCGCGTCGATCGGACGCCCGGTCTGAGAGTTATTGGCATTTTCGTCCCCGGGGCCCGGTTGGTTTTTAAGGCAAAACCAACCCGACCGTACTCCACCTGCGTACAAACCTCGGGCGGAGTATGCCAAAAGATCCTTCTCACTAAAAGGAACACAACACAGCTGACGGCACGTCAATCGGACGTCCGTAGCTCAAGATATGAGCGTTTCCGCTCCGAAAGCCCGGTTGGTTTCGTGAACGAACCCACCCGGCCGAACTCAAAGTAATCCGAAACCTTGAGTGCGATATACCGAAATGACCGTCTCGATCCAAGGATCATGTTTCCACAGACGGTTCGTCAATCGGAGGTCTTTGGCTCAAGTTATGGTCAAAAGACCGAATCTGATCTGAAACGGGGGGTTCGGGTCCGGGCCGACCCAGCCCGACCCCCACTGGGTCGGCCCGAACCGGGTCGACCCGGTCCGCTGGACCCGGCCTGGCCGGTGGCGGCGCGGCGGCGCGGCCGGCCGCCTTCCTCTTCTCTGCCGCGGCCATAGTCGCGGCTCCTCTTCGATCTCCGGCGGCCGGCGAGGTCGGCCGCCCCTGGCTGTTCCGCGGCGGCCGTAGGGTCGCGGCCCACCCGATCTCTAGCGCCGGCAAGGCCGGCGCCGCTGGCAAGGCCGGCGCCGCTGGCTGCTCCGCAGCGGCCGTAGGGCCGCGGCCCTTCCTGATTCCCAGCGGGCGGCGAGGCCGGCCACCCCTAGCTCCTCCGCCGCGGATGTTCTGATATCCGGCGGCCGGCGAGGCCGGCCGCCTCTTGGTGCTCCGCCGTGGCCGTCCGGCCGCGGTTCTTCTTTTTCCGCCGGTGGCCGGTTTTCCGGCCGCCCCTTCTTGCTCGGTCCTTGTAAGATTTTCACAGCGTAACGACGTCGGGCCCCACCGCCACGGCTCGACTCCGGCTGCGGTCTCATCCGATCTCAAAGGCGCGGCATTATAGCGTCGCGGTTCTTCGTCGTGACCCAAACCGGCCTTAAATAACTCTTTTTGCGCGGTGCAATGGTACCGTGTTACCCCGCTTCAAACCACAATAAAACTAAACCACGATGGGAGGAGGATCGGCCGTGTTTGTGCGGTCCGGCCTCCTCCCGTTAGTTTGTTATCAATTGGCTTAGATATACTTTAGGAATGTCAAATAAAATGTAAACAACGAACTCAAGAACCCCTACCTCGATAGTCGCACGTTGACGTAGTTGTGGAATATCGGTGTCGATTCCTTTGACGTCGAAGGAAGAGTCGTTGTCGATGGCGTTCGTCGTGGAAAACCGTCGCGGAAGAGATGATGCGGAAGAAGAACGTCACGTCGCGGATATGGCGTCGCAGAAGAACCGTGTTCTTCGGTGAAGAAGTTCTTCGTTGAAGAACGACGTTCTTCGTGTTCTTCGTCGAGGTTGAAGAAGATGAAGAAACAAGAAGAACCTTCCCAACTCTCTCAAGGAGACAAAACTATTCCCAAAATAAAATAAGACTCTATCTTATTTTATTAACATGACAACACACTAGAATTTCAAGAGTTCGAAATTCAAAACACACACACAACTCACCTTATTTAAGTCTAAAGTTATAACTTAAGATATCATAACTTATGTGGGAGTTGAGGGGTTTTAGAGGATATGAAGAGGTGGGGTTAGTGTGGGCCCCACCAACCTCATAACCTCCTAAGGGAGGTTGGGTGGTTACCCAACTTCCAACAAGAGATAACACTTAGAGTAAAATAATAAAAATTGTACTGTAATTACAAAGTAAACATCCACAATTTTTATTATCAACACTCGTATGAATGCAACTCCAGAACAGGAGTTCCTAAGCGTTTACCGGTGCTACGGTTCCATCGGTGCCCTCGGAATTCGATTCCGGGAACCGGTTCAAAAGTTAGAAAATTCCCGCTCGTTCGTTCACTGAACGTACCCGAGCCAAACTTCGGAAATTGATTCCGGGCACACCGGGCCTCGGAATCAGGTGCCGTCAGAAACCGCGCTCTTGTAAATTTCTAAAGAAAATTAAGAAAAAAAAAATTTCCCTTGAATTTTACGGGTCTTTACAGAGAGTATGGTATTTTTTGGTTTCTTTATAGTTTTTATTTTGGATTTCAGTCTCATGTAAGACATTTTATAATTTTGTACTAATGTTTTTCTTCTATTCTATCATCCTCTATCTCAGTCTCTGTCCCCATTTTTCTGTCATGATACCTTACACAGCTAGTGATGAGTGACTGACCTAATTCTTTGCCTTAGGGGAGGTCTTTGCAGCGTCCCCAACAATGTAATTCAATTATTTATGTTTCTATAATCAATATAGTGGTGGTCGTGAATATTACAAAAGATTGTAGTGGAAATAATATGCCACTCTTTCACAAGATACTCAAACTCATCAAATTCCTTTTTTAAAAATCATCCACTCGCTTCTATTTGAGAAAATATTTCATATTTTTCATTTGAAAAATTAAAACTATTGAAAGATATATGATGGAGTGGGTAATATGGAGGTTCCACACTCTATATTATGGTGTGACATAATCCTTAACTATTGGGGGAGGTGAATTTAAGTGTGTCAAATAAATCACCAATGTATATTAAATTTCACACACAAAAATTAAGAATACTAATTGATGAATGGTTTATCTAATTTTTTCAGTAAAATGTATTGGATTATGAATTAATGTAATTAACTAAGCCCATGACCAAGAAAAGTATTTCTAACAAGAACTTATTCTGTTTTTCATGTAATCTACATGTTAGGTTTATTTTTTCATTACAGTTTTATTCCCTTGAAACTTTTCATTTCATTCATAAAATAATAATGCTCCAAAAACATGATAATTAATATTTGAATTAGGATTTATTAACATTGAGTCTCCTCTGGAGAGATGACCCTCCTACCCACTATGATAAACATTGAAAAAATACCGTTTCCACGACCCTATGACAGTAATAACAATTATGTGATATTCCTCCAACCTTGGAGTTTTATATTTCACTAGATACCACTGCATAAAAATTATCAAATTAATTTATTTTAATGAATATTTATTTTATAATTCATCATAAAAATTTCTATAAATATGTAGAAAATAATGTAATCCCTTTAACATTAATATTTTCAAATTAATAATGATGGTGATGTTGTCCAAAATTTCTTAAAACCATAAATATATAATTTATATGTTGGTGAAGTTATAGGAAGTCTGACACAATGAAATCACTCTTGACGTGAAAAATAATTGTATTTTTTTCATTAAAATATGAAAGAATAAATTCATTGAAGATATATGGTAAAATGTTGTGCTTTATTATAGATCCAACCATCTATCTATTGTGGTCGAAAAATCTTGCTAAAAGTGTTAAAAAAATTATATGTCATCTATTTTTACTTGCGTTTCAGAATATTTTTCTTAGTTAGGGTAGATTGTTTGCTTCTCAGAATAAGATATTGATGATCCAAATAATAGAACCTAACATTTTTAATGTTTTGATAGCATGAACGCAGTTTTTGAGGAATATGTATAAAAGTACATCCTTATTGAAAATAACTAACCTCGTAGAGAGAGTATTGGTGGAGGAGACCAGGGGATCTCTACGCTCGGAACTATTATTTATCATCTGTTCATGATCATTCTTTTATATTATTTTTTTCTATAGGAATATGCCTTATGGTATAGTGAAACAATTTCTATATTTCATGATGGGTGATTTAAATTATTAATTATTTTATAATTTATAATTCACCCCCTGTGTCTTCTTCGTCATCATCTCCTACCAAAAATTTCTATCATAGGAAGGGCACTTTTAAAAAATATTTAATATTTAATTTGAACTTTTTAATATATATATATATATATAATATATCCTTCAATTAAATATTTAATGGAACATATGTTCATAATTCATGATCCATATTTTAATGGTGGTAGTTATGGTTGATGGAAAGATCACCTGACTACCTCATTCATGAATATTTGATTGATAGTGTATTTAAATTCTTTCTAACCATGTAGTATTCCTTAAGGTAAATATGATAAGTGGATGGTGTCTCAAATAGCTAAATTTGACCATAATATAAGGAATATAAACACTATTATTTTTTATTAGGAACTGATGAATTTAACCATGTTATTTAGTGTACTATAAGTTATGAAATGCGGCAGAAGGATGCAGTTTCCAATGAAAGAACATATATTATTTGTGAATTGAGTTAAAATACTTCTAAAAATGAATTAATTACATATAATACATAAGATGATGAAAGTATTACACATATTAATGGATGATACATTGAAATTGTCACTGATGTTACTACCTTGGGAATGTAAATTCGAGAACCTCATTAGTCATTTAAAGTTTTTATATATTTTTATTTTAAGTGGAGTAGAATCTATACTAATATTATACAATAAAAATGGATAAATATTACAAATTAAGGCCAGTATTAGATGTTTAATAATTTATAAAGATGACATTCAAGTTGATGTTGAAGATTATAACTCTATCAAAAAAGAAACAATTACAAATAATATTCCAAAAAATGAATTTTATGATTCTAATTCTTGTAATTTGGGATTATGTGATGAGTTATCATCTCTTTCTACATAATACTACAAGATATAAAAAAGTTGAAAAATAGAAATATAGAAGAATAAAAAGAATGAGGTCAAAATATATGAATATAAAAAATAATTCATTTGTGACCTAACCTCCCACTAGATAATGATCAAAAGAAAAATGACTATAAAAGGATAGGAAAGATGGAAATGAACTCCAATTAAGGTGAATATGTAGATTCAATGTAATGATTCAGCTTCAAACCATGAAGCTAAGATTTAAAGAAATTATAAATCTATGTCTTATATGTCACACTGATGAGGTACAAGAAATATTCTCTAATAATAATTATTATTAGAATATATCATTCAGTGAACTTTATAAATATAGTTATATGAATCAATATTAATTTTAATCAAAAATACATATATTATAAATCTAAAAAAATTTATGAGACTATTTATATTGAAAAATTTATCTCAAATAATTGGATATCATATTTCAGATCTATTTTTTTCTAAGAACTCATGTTTTTTTCCTGAAAGAAAAATTATGGATTTTTTTTCTAAAGTTAATTCACTATAATAGTATACTAGAATGTTCACCAAGAGTATGAATTATTTAATAAAATTAATGGAAATAATGAAATTAATAATGGTCGTCTTGGTATTTTCAATAGTTCTTAAATGACTAAATTATATAAGAATTATTATTTTCCATGTTCTAAATGAAAATCATGACTAAATTAATTTTTTTCATTATGGTACTATTTTACATTATGAAAATGACGTCTATTCAATAGTTAAATAATTTTTTGGTGTTAGTAAAATTCATTATTCAATATATTTAATAAATTTTATCTTTGGAAATTGTGCTGAAATTAAATGGTTTTAGTAACCATGATATTTAATTGTTTGCACACCAAAATCCAAATGTGTATAGGTAACGAAAAGGACTTGTATATACTACTTTTTTGGGTTTATGCCAATAAACCCTATTTTTATATCAATTAGTGGTTGTTTAAAAAACATATGGGTATTTCTTATTCCAAATCTCATTGTGAAATTCATGGAAATAAATTAATTGAAAATAACCAAGGAGATGAAACTGTTAAAATCTAGAAAGAAATTTATTCATGATTCAATTTTAATATTCTCTAATAGCCAGTATATTTTTTATTTAAAATTACACATAACACAATTTCGAAGTATTTTATTTCTAATTCTGTATTATCTATATACTTAAATGCCTCATCTATCCGCATGAATTAAAACTTCTATTTATTTACATCAAAATTAGTTACTATTTCATTAATATATTTTTACTTTTTATTGTTTATTTTTATACATAATTTTTTTACTCAGGGGAGTTCACTGTTACTAAATATATAGATTTTTATCTTATAAATGGTTTGAAATTATGAAATGAATTTTATGTGGGGACATAATTTTCTATTTTATTTATTGGTTTACATTAAATATATTTTTAATTTTGGATTTAATTTTCCAGATTCATGTTGTGTTAAAATTTTAAATTTTTTGGATCAAGTTGATTATATATATATATATATTAAAAAAAATTATTTATTGAGGAAAATTATTTATTTCTTCAAAAAATTATTTTGACAAGTTTTATTCCTATTTAGCATGTCAATAATATTTCATCATTTTCATTACAAGTATGTGATATTTTTTGGGTTCCAAAATATTAAAATATTATGCCCATATTATTTAGATTTAAATTCATAAAATATATTTAATTTTAATCCCTGGAATGGTGTTAATATTTATGTATAATGTAATTATAAGGCCCCAACCTTAAACCTTACTTAATCTTGAGTTATTACAAGTATACACATTGAGGATCATTTCGGGTTTAGAGTTTTAGAGAATTAGATAATAAAACATGCATTACATTCCACATATATACAAAGTGGTTACATAAAGATAGTATTCTTCTTTCCCTATCAATGGAAACATATTTAAAATAAAACATGGATTCTTTCTTTGACACTTCCTTGACATTATCATCATGTCATGTACCATTCCCTTGACCTGTGAAAAACATTTCAAAAAAGACTTGGGATGAGCATAAAAAGCTCAGTATGGGTTATATAAAAAATATGGAAAGGAAATATGAGGTCATATATACATAAGAATGAAATCATACTTTACCCATAAAACATAAGAACTTTAACATACCTCATCAAATCATGAATAGTTCATAGAAATCATAATACATAAATGTAACTTGAGACATTCATAACATTCTTACGTAGGGAGTAACCCTCTTGGTTATGTTTGGAATACCCATCTCAATATATTACCTATATCAATTCGTAGAAACCTTAACGTTTCACT